>CM042178.1:977446-987446 GCA_023376005.1 Doryteuthis pealeii
ATACAGTGAGGGAGTCTATCCCCTTTTCACTAGCGCTAGACCAAGGAGATTATTTCAGCATCTGAGGTGGAGCGCCACACCTACCATCAGCTCCTCACTTTACCGCACAGGTCCCTGTGCTACTCATACGCTGAGTTGGCGAGGGCTGGTATTGAACCAGGAACCTTGTGATTCCTAGCCGAACTCTCTACCGACTGAGCTAAACCAGACCCTATTGAAACCATATAATTTCTTGCAAAAAAATAAATAAATAAATAAATAAAAAATAATAAAAAAATCTTTAAAAAAAGAGTGACTTCGGTATAAAGTAGCCCAACAAGAGTTGACATGCCATAAAACCAGCCAACTTAACCATTCCACAATCAATCATTAGATTTTGACAGAACCTGAGAAAGAATGAATTTTTACTTCCTACATGGAGCTCCTTATATGCATACTAGCAGCAGCTACCCGGCATTGCCTGGGTAGAGGGGGATTTTTTAAAGTTAGTCCCGCATATCCATTATTGCTGGATCGTGAGTTCAATCCTTGTGGGATGCCCAATTTAAATCCCCATGTAAAAAAAAAAGAAAAAAGAAAAAAAAAAAGAACTTGCATCTAAAATAGTAAATGAAAAAAAATTTAAATCTTATTTTTTAATTATCTTCACGAATATAAATCAAATCTCTATTATTTTTGCTCAAAAACCAAGCCCTGGTGATATTTAATGTGTATATATATATTTACTTTGTCGTTAATTGTTTTATTTTCGAAGTTTCCTCCGGACATACAGATACACACAACTGCCCTTTATATATGTATAGGTTACCAACAAAATAACAATAATAACAATGATGATAATAATAATAGTAATAATAATAATAATAATAAAAAATTTGAAGAGCATAGTTTAAAAAATCCAAACACACACTTCTCTTTCCTTTCCCCTCCACAAAATAATCAACATAATAAAAGTGTGTGTGTGTATATATATATATATATATATACATATATATATATATATATGAGGGTTGATTGGAAAATAAGGTCTTCGATCCTATAAAACTACTTTTAGATGAGATGGTATTATCATAAGGATGTTTATTTGTCTTCAAAATTAGAAAGCTATTTTTCAATGTTCTCTTTATTTAGTGCTACACATTTCCCCCAAAACATTATATCCGTTCCCTCCATCCATACATGAAGAAAGTCTCCAGTTTACTTTTGATCTAATTCAGCACAGAAACTTTGGCATTGGAGGAATAAACGTTGGCTTCTGAGATTTGGGAACAAACTGATGTCCGACGGTGGCAAATCGGGTGTGAGGAATGGATCCTATGGAGAGTGTGTATGCAAGGCTTCTCAGCGTCGACTGCAATTTGGTATTATCTTGTCTGGGTGTGTATACCCCCCCCCCTAAAAAAAAAAACCAAAAAAAAAAAACCTCCCTTCGGGTCTTTATTTTGTAGGTGTTTGATTAAGAACACATTTCATGATATTTTTGTGTTAAAATTGATTCGAACAAATTCATATTTTCAGTGTAGATTTATGGTAAAATGAAAATGCCCTACCAAAACAAACGGCTTCCTCAAAGTGAAACATACAAGGGGAGGTTACTCTCATTTATGTAGCTAACGTTCCGATTACTATTACTTGAACATAGCACTCAAGAGTAATGAACACGATTGCTTTTAAATAGCAAACTGACACTAAGTATATAAGAACAGTATTTTATCTCGAGTTTCTATCCCTGCAATGGGAGCCATGCAATTGAAGATATTACTAAATCAATCAACCCTTATATATACATATATATATATATATATATATATATATATATAATAAAACACTTAAACAATAATGTAGCTTTAGGCCACCAATTACAAACAAATACAACCACCGGAGTCGATTCCATTTTGTTGTGACTTATTATGATTATTATTTTTTTTTTTTTTCATCGATCATATCAGAGAAAAAAATTATTATTCATCAGATTTTAAGTGAGACATCAAGATTAAATACAGTTGTTTTTTTTGTTTTTTTAGTTGTAAGAAATTATCGTAGAATCCAAATGAAATAACCAGCTTATAAAATTGCAGTCATTGTTTTTGTTTTTTTTTGGTATTTTTTTTTCTTCATTTTTTGTTCTTTTTTTTTTTCCTTTTTTTCTTTTTTTTTTTTTTTTTACTTAAAAATTGATTTAAAAGTGTCCTTTACTTTAGGACAATGTTTCCCGTTGACTATAGCCACGAATGGCCAAGGGAAGATATGACAAATCAACAATAGAAAGACAAAAAAAAATTATTTGACAAAAATGAAGACTAGAAATTTGAAAAAACAAACAAACATTTAAAAAAAAAAAAAAATGAAACCATTTTCTTTAGAGATATTAAAAAATGAATTTTAAAAAAGATGATAAATTTACCCCTCATACATACATAAAAAAAATGATAAGACAATCTTCTCTCATATATATATATATATATATATATATATATATATATATAATAGTCCTTTGTTAGTATTGGAGAACTGAAATAAAGTGCTCAATTACGTGTGTAAGAGCTGTATCTATTTATTTATTTATTATAGTGTACAAGACATTTAAGGTACCATTGTTACCTTAAACGTATTGTACACTATAATAAATAAATATATATATACATATATATATATATCTCAATTCTTTTATTTTCAAAGATGAAACCATTCTCCTCATCATTACAAAAAAAAAAAATAAATAAATTAAACTTACTCCCAACACATACATATAAAAAAATTAAATAAAACAATCCTTCCTTACCCATGTATTTTTAAAAAAATATTGAAAAGAAAAAAAAAAATGAACCCCCATAATATATGTTGAAAAAAAAAAAAAAAAAAAAATATATATATATTTTTAGTTTTTAGGTTCATCATCAACCACCCACTTTTTGGTTAAATTGAACTTAACGGACCTAAATTCCACCATCGTTTGTCACCCCGTCGAAAGAAAAAAAAAAAATACAAAAAAATCAGGGAATTAACCGAATTTGATGAAATTTTCAGTGTTGATGGTTGTTAATGAATAAAAAATATAATGCACTAGTTATTTTATTAAAAATTTTTTAATTTTTTTTCCAGTCAGTTAACTTTGAAACATGTATCTTTCAGAATCTGTGTTATGCCTCAAAGTTATGTGGTTCAAAGTTAACTGACCTGAGAAAATGTAAAAGGTTTTAAATAAAATAACTGGTGAATTTTATCTTTTATTCATTAATATATCAACAATGAAAATTTCATTAAATTCAGTTAATTCCCTGATTTTTGGTATTTTTTTTTTCTTTCGGCGGGGTGAGATACGATGGTGGAATTTAGGTCCGTTCAAGTTCAATTTAACCCACTTTTTATTTTTTTTTTGCAAAGCCTCATTAAAATATCAACCATAAGTTTTATTCCCTTTCATCTTTTGAGGGTTAAATTCTTGTAGGCAGGGTTTTTAGTTATTCATTTATGAAGGTTTAATTTTATTCTGGATTCAGAATAAATACCAATTTTTATTGCAGTGTCCGCGATCTTTAAGTTAAATGATATACAGGTTGCCTACAAAAGAAAAATAGTTTCAAAATATATATTAAAAATAATTAGTATTATTAGGATTATTTAGACTATTGTCCTCATCTTTATTTTTTATCTGTATGATGTTTCGGCTGATGTGCCCTCCGGCCTTCTTCAGGTATTTATTGTTGGACTCAAGAACAACAGTAACATAGAATAATAATTAACACAGCTTAACACTTGTACCCAGTCAGGGTTAGCGGAATGAGAACAGTATACTGCCATGGATTGAATAAACGGTTGGGTTCAAAGTTCTGTGATGGTTCCCGATTATGACAAGAAGGTTCCCGAGTTCGAAAAGAAGGTTTCCTGAGTTCGAGAAGGTTCCCGAGTTTGACAAAAAATACCTGAAGAAGGCCGGAGGCCACATTGGCTGAAACGTTGTATAGATAACGTTAAAGATGAGAGAAATAAGCCGAATAATCCTAATGAGACTAATCATCAAGCATCATCTCAAAAATTCAGAAGAATTAAAAATACTATTTAATATATTGACATGATATACAGTTTTGTAGTGGAACACTTGAGGGTTTATTGGTGGAACTAACAGTGACCCCTAAGTCACATGGAGAGAGTCAATTTATTGGTGGAACTAACAGTGACCCCTAAGTCACGTGGAGAGAGAACTAACAGTGACCCCTAAGTCACATGGAGAGAGTCAATTTATTGGTGGAACTAACAGTGACCCCTAAGTCACATGGAGAGAGTCAATTTATTGGTGGAACTAACAGTGACCCCTAAGTCACATGGAGAGAGTCAATTTATTGGTGGAACTAACAGTGACCCCTAAGTCACGAGAGAGTCAATTTATTGGTGGAACTAACAGTGACCCTAAGTCACATGGAGAGAGTCAATTTATTGGTGGAACTAACAGTGACCCTAAGTCACATGGAGAGAGTCAATTTATTTTTGGTGGAACTAACAGTGACCCCTAAGTCACATGGAGAGAGTCAATTTATTGGTGGAACTAACAGTGACCCCTAAGTCACATGGAGAGAGAGTCAATTTATTGGTGGAACTAACAGTGACCCCTAAGTCACATGGAGAGAGTCAATTTATTGGTGGAACTAACAGTGACCCCTAAGTCACATGGAGAGAGAATTGGTGGAACTAACAGTGACCCCTAAGTCACATGGAGAGAGTCAATTTATTGGTGGAAAACAGTGACCCCTAAGTCAGAGAGAGTCCCCTGTCACATGGAGAGAGTCAATTTATTGGTGGAACTAACAGTGACCCCTAAGTCACATGGAGAGAAACAGTGTGGAACTAACAGTGACCCCTAGTCACATGGAGATAGTCAATTTCTCGACAAACACGTCTCAAGATATCTTTAATAGTTGTTTGGTTTATTTTTTAATGGCATATCAACTCTTTATGGGTTATTAAAATTGTACTAACTATATTTACAATGATCTCTTAATAAACTAATGTCTAGAATAAGGTAATAGTGTTATCTATCACTATAATTACTAATGTGTACGGGTTAGGCCCAAGGCTCTATTAATGTGGAACCACCCACAAACCGAGGCTCATGGGTGGAGGGTGCAAAAAATGCGTTGATCCCATCGACATTCCTTGTCAAGGGGGGTGCCTCAGACACCGAACAATAAACCCAGCCCTGCCTCTTTAAATCGAGAGGGCAGGTTTTGCCTGGTTGGATAGCCCCCTGGGATCAACGCTGTTAATTGTAGCCACGAAGCCACTGGACCCCCGCACAAGAATATAATTACAGTGACATGGGTATCTATTATTATACTAAAGCTGAATAAATCAATTTTTGTTTCCTAAAAGCTATTTTCCTGTTTAGTTTAATGACACAAAATTCATACTAAAATATTCCTTGCTTTTAGGATTGTGTTATGCTTGAAAAAAAAAAAAAATTCCATTTTAATTGGTTCTAATTAGTCGTAATTAACAATTAAGTCTAAAACTGACTTTTCCCTCTCTCACATTCTGCCTATCACTTTAACCCTCTCTATGTATATCTTTGTTCTGTTTTTTGTTCACTTTTTATATATTTCCTATGCTTCCTGATATCACAGAAACAAAATTGATACACCACTAAATATATATATATATATATATATATATATATATATATATATATCAAACACTATCACTAAACAGAGGATTTTCTATCTAATATGCTCAAACATATTTATATATTATAATGGTGTAGGGATACAATAAATTATTATCTCCCTTGGATAATGTGCATGTCCAGTAGGGTATCACATGACAATCCCAGGAACCCATTCTCAGCCTCTTTTCACATCTGGTATTTTGTAAATATGTTCAGAAGGAGAATCTACAGTTTTTGTCACCCTGATTGAAAATGGAACACCTGGTGTTGCTGAAAGCCTTAATAATAAACTTGAAGTGTCTCTCTATAAAACTGTGTATTATGAGTGTCAATATTTGAGATAGATTTTTTTTTTTTTTAGATTAAATTTTTGAAACTATTTCTTTGATAGACACCATGTATAGCATAAGGAAACCTGATTTTATATATATATATATATATATATATATATATATATTCTTACTATGTTGGGAAAAAAGATACATGTTAGAGAGTTTATAGACATAAGCATACATATGTGTGAGAGTATGTGTATGTTTGTATTGACATAAGCATGTGTGTATGTGTAAACGTATGTGTGTGAGTGTGTATAGACATAAACATGTGTATGTGTGTATTTATATAAGCATATATGTGTATGTGAGTGTGTATAGACATAAGCATATATATTTATGTATGTGTGTATTGACATAAGCATGTATGTGTAAGTGTGTTATATTAGTTTTTGAGATCTCTAGCATAATTAGAAATTCCATTAATGATATTGAAAGTTTCAATTAGATAACCTTTTATTCTTCTTTCTAGTAAAGTGGTTAATCCTAATGTCTCTAATCTCTCCCTGTAATTATTTACTCTTTTTATTATTTTTGTCACTCTTCTTTATAATGCCCCCCCCCCCCAATCTCAATACTACACCCCAATTTCGATTTCTAGACACTGGAGCCCAGGCTTTAGTACAATATGCTATCTGAGGTCTTATTAGGGTTTTTTATATTTTTAAAACAATCCTACTTCATTTTTTTTTCAGTTCTCTAGCAAGGTCCAAGTATTTTCAAGGTTAAAATAACTTCTATTGGATAATAAAATTAAGATTTTTGCAATATTGTACACTTTGCAAAAATGTCTATCTATTTATTTATCTATCTGAGCATATGTGTAATGTGTAATAAACTAATAGTTTAGCTTAGTAGTTCATCAGGGCAAGAATCTGACTATATATATATATATATATATATATATATATATGGAAGTAAAATGAGTAAATTAATCCATCAGTACGTGGAGAAATGTAGAACAAACACGGGATGTTACAATGGATGATAATTTAGCATTCAATTGTGAACGCTAATCAACAAACGATAATAAACTTTTTCTACACATTTTCCAAGCTCAACTCATTCAAAACATCCATCATCTTTTTAACTATCTAAAGGTACAATTTCCAAACTTAATGGCATTTGCTGCCAGACTTATCTGCTGAGTTCCTTTAAGTTTTGGGAGCGACTGGATTTAGACGTCTTGCTGCCGTGTTCCTCAACACTACAAGTGACACTAAATAGAGATTCAATTTAGGCGCCAATCTACGGTATTGGTTGATTCGCCCCCTGGTGCCAAGGGCAGATAATTAATCCTTAATTTTTCCAATAGGTAGTACATGCGGGCTCTGTACCTATCTATATGGGTGTTTGTATATGTAAATACATATAGATATCTATATGCATATCAATATATCTATCTATGGAAAATTATATATATATATATATATATGTGTGTGTGTGTGTGTGTGTGTGTTGTCTAGTTTTCAGGCAACAGTTATTATGCAATATACAAATAAGATTTAAAAAATTTTGTTCCCTCGTTTAAAACAGGTACTAACACAATCGTAAAAGACACTTATACAAGCTTACATGCATATTGAACAAAGATATACTACATGCACGCATACATTAAGAATTGTCAGTTTGAACACATACACACGCAAATGTATGTGTGTGTGTGTGTGTGTGAGGCATAAAGATTGAGATTGTATAGTATACATGTGTACTTTGTATGAATAAATATATTGTATGAAATGTCCAACAGAACAGAAGAATAAATTTAAAGTAGGTTAAACTTTCCCTTTCTTAGAAATCTTACAAAATGATTTTAATGTTTTCTTTTTTTTTTTAAAATTCCCCGACTGTATCTATTCATTTATTTAAAAAAAAAAATCTAATTCGCTTTGCAATCTCACTTTTCCTTAATCCCAATTATTTACCTAGAGCATAATGGGTGACCCAACGGCTCATGTTTAGTCTAGTGTGTATATATATATATATATATATATATATATATATGCTGAACATGCTATAGAATTAGAAATCTAGTTTGTTTTTGTTGTTGTTTCCACATTTTCAATATACAAAGAAATGTTTGTTTCCCATTTTATGGTCATCTTCAAGTTTTTTTTCTGGCTGCAAATATTTTTGACAAATTTTCACGACAAAAGCATTTAAAAAAAACAAAAATAAACAATAAAAAGTGCAGATACACACGGGAGACAGAGAGAGACACACACACTCGTATACCAACATACATTTCTCTCATATATATATATATATATATATATATATATATATATATATATATATATATTCACACACACACACACATTTTGATCATGGTGAAACTTTACACACACGTTAAGCTAATATTCAGAAACAGGACTGGCTAATTAGAACGATCATGATGAAACTTTACATACATGTTAAGCTAATATTCAGAAACAGGACTGGCTAATTGGATTTCATTAGAAATAAATAAATAATCGAACCCCTGGACACATCTTTACAATGAAGGAGGAAAGAGAAGATGTTTCAGAGAGAGAGAGGGGGGAGGGGAGTAATAGTACTCTGAAATCAAGTATCAGCAAGTGGAATTATTTAAAAAAAATCAAAATCATTATCTTTATTATTATTATTAGTAGCATTAGTAGTAATATTACTGTAACTATTATTAGTAGTAATAGTATTACAATTACTTTTTTTTTGTTGCTGTTAGCATTATTATGGTTAATATTACTATATATGATGATAATATTATTATTATTTTAGGTTTTCACACCTGATGTAGCAGGTGGTTCACTGGTTGCCGAGTGTCTCCAGGACTCTTCTGAGTATTCTAGCCGATCCCAACAGTGCTGTAGTTTGGATGGTCTATTATTATTATTATTATTATTATTTTACAGTTTTTATCAATTATTATCAGTAGTAGTATTAGTAGTAATTTTTTTTGTGACTATTATTAGTAGTAATAGTAGTATTACAATAACTTTCTTTTTGCTATTAGTATCATTATTATTAATATTGATATCACCTTGTATGATGATAATGATATCTTTACTATTATTGTTATTATTATTATCATCATTATTTTACAGTTAATATCATCATTATCATTAGCATCATTATGGATATCATTTTCTGTTGTTATCATTATCATTTTGTTATTAATGAAAAATCTAATTCTAATATTTAGTTAATGTCTTGTATAAGCAATAACTACCTGAATTAAGATCAATGGTTCTCAACCTTTTTATACCTGTGGCCCCCCTTTGATTCTTATTTTACTATAGTGAACCATCCCAAAGACATTCAATGTTTAAAAAAAAAAATCCTATTTCATTTTTATAATTAAAAAAAAAAAAAAAAAAAAAAAAGTTTAAAAATCCTATTGCATTTTTATGATTAGATATTTTTTGCTTGTCTGACCCCCCCCCCCGACCAGAGTTATATGATCCCCAGGGGCCAGGGACCCCCAGTTGTGAACTACTGATTTAGATAATGCTTTATTATTATTATTATTATTATTATTATTATTATTATTATTATCAGTTTTCAAACCAGCTGTAGCTGATGATTTTTTTTCATTGGGGGCGAAGTGACAGCAAGTCTCCGCAGATCTCCAGGACTCTACATAGTATTCTAGTTGATTTTTAGTAGTAGTGCTGTGGCCTAGATGCTTTTGATTCTTAATTTAATTGAGTCTCTTTCTTAGGAATATTATATATTTTTTTATTTATTATATATATATATATATATATATATATATATATACATATATTATATATTTTTAAAATTTATTATTATTATTATTATTATTATTTCTTTTAATTCTTATGATTTGTATGTAGCTATTTTATATAGTCTAACTAAATACTCACTTCAACTTAGTTAAATACTAGAAGCGGCTACCCGGCATCGCCTGGGTAGAGGGGGGGGATTTTTTAAAGTTAGTCTCGCAGGTCCATGGGGCATCCTGCGGGGATCCAACTCACGATTCAGTAATAATTCATTACTAATA
>CM042178.1:992446-997446 GCA_023376005.1 Doryteuthis pealeii
GCTTACTGTTGAAACAATAACTAAAACCAAAATTACCAAACACACCAGGATTGCGATCTTCTTCTGCAAAATAGAAATTAAAAAAAAGAAAAAAAAAAAAAAAAAAGAGAAAAGTTTTATTTAGATCATTCAATGAAGCCAAGTACAAAATAATTCATAAAATTCAAAAAAAAAAAAAATTGAAGAGAACTTTAATTGCAATGGATTATATTTTGATTATCTATACTAGCAAATATATGCACCCTCCATAGGGTGCAAGTATTTAAGTTTTGATATAATAAAATATCATATTAAATTAGAAAGGCTAATGAAACTGACTAAGAATGCAGATAAAAAGATCTGCAACAGAGGGGGTATAATCGAAAAATAGAACAACTTTGAAACTAACTATTCCATCATTTTGCATTACTCCCCTCTTTCATTGGTAAATTTTCCTAGTTTAACTATTTAGTTAAAATAGGAAGTAAAGGATAATATTACAGTTTTTTCTTCTTGTAAATAGATTTCTTTTAAGATTTATCCACGAGATTTTTGTTTATATTTCTTAAGATAAAACCAAAAAATTAGAAATCAATAATACCAAGCACATATTTATTAAAATAAAATGTTAAATATCAATATGCAAATTAGCCTTCTCGTTCAAACTGTAAACCACTATTTTGTTGTATATAGAAATATAATTGCATGTTATTAGTACGTAGATATGGTCAACAGTATTGATAATGTAAAACAATTTTTATTAATAACTGAAGGTTTAAAAGAATGAAATCATGGAGAATTTGACGTAAATAATTAAGTGAATTGTGACTTGAGTAGTAATATAGTTTCGGTTACAGACAGAAAAACACACAATCTCCATTATAATAAGATATAAAGTCGCGTCTATTTTGTTATGTACGTGTCGACTTATAACTCAGAAAATAGATATAGTAACAGATAAGTTTGTAAAAAAAAAAAAGTTATTTTTCGCGACACTGTTACTGTTATTTCGCAATAAGTTCAATTTAGTCTGCTCTACTATAGCGAGAGGTATCCAACTATTCTCCCTCGAGTTATTAGAGGAGCCTTGAATAATTAAGGTTTGAAAAAAGATCAGTTTTAGTAACAATAAAATATAAGTAAAAGAAAAATTGATTTGTCGACTTATAACTCAGAAAAGAGATATAGTAACAGATAAGTTTGTAAAAAAAAAAAAGTTATTTTTCGCGACACTGTTACTGTTATTTCGCAATAAGTTCAATTTAGTCTGCTCTACTATAGCGAGAGGTATCCAACTATTCTCCCTCGAGTTATTAGAGGAGCCTTGAATAATTAAGGTTTGAAAAAAGATCAGTTTTAGTAAGAATAAAATATAAGTAAAAGAAAAATTGATTTGGAATGCATTTGTTTAAAATGTTTGTTGAAATTCCATCAGAGAATTGCTGGGGTTGAATATAATCATAAACACTGGCCAGAGGAATGTCGCATGATTTGGTATGGACACATGGCGTGGTTTGATAAGCAAATTATATGTAGCAAAGGGGGGAGAAAGGAGGGGTGAGAGAGGTCAGAATGTAAATGGAGCCTGGGAGAATGTGTTAACGGAGCAAGACATGAAATTTCTTGCTCTTGGCAGATGTAATTTGGGGGAAATAAAATACTCACGAGTAAGAAGTGGCCTTGTGTTATAAGTAAAAACTAAATGGCACAAGGCAAGATATATCTCAGCACCCCCAAGCTGGCGTCCAGACTCCAAACATCATAGAATTGCCAGCTAACTATTGAACAGCTGCCCAACAACCAGGATTCCACCCTCTCAGATGTAGTATCGGTACAGAGATAAGTATATTGAATATTTCTTTATCCACACATCACCACTCCTTTAAAAGTAAGACCTGAATGTAAGCCATTTGGATACATAATCTCTCCGTTCGGAAATGAGTGTCATATGTAACGAAGAGTTGACACGTCATCATCTCAGCCATTCTGATTAGGAGAGAGTAAAGTAAGCAAACTTTTAACACATCTCTCATGTCCGACAAGGAGAGCATAGTGTTACCTGAGTATATAGTAGGACAGCCTGGGCTCTTTAACCAACCAGTCAAGGAGAAGGAAAAGAAGTAATATTCTTAGTATGTATATCATTAGTTACTAAGGTAATTAAAAAGTCCAGTCTGCCATGATATTTACCGATAGCTGGAGCGAGAACTCTTGAAAAAAAAAAAAATGGAACCTAGAGAAATTGTCTAGCAGTTCCCATCATCGGATGTAAAACGAGGATTCCTATATATCTGATGATGGGAGCTACTAGACAATTTCTCTAGGTTCCCTGAAATAGTCTATAATGCTAAAAATCTAAATCTTTTGTTGTTTTTTTGTGATATAATTTTGCTCTGTGACTGACAATAAGAGCACACATTGAGCTCTGCAAATTAAGACATTTAAAAATCTACTATATCGTAAGGAAGATGTATTGACCTGATCTTTGGATTATATATATATATATATATATATATATATATATATATCTTATTATAATGGAGATTGTGTGTTTTTCTGTCTGTAACCGAAACTATATTACTACTCAAGTCACAATTCCCTTAGTTATTTACGTCACATTCTCCATGATTCTATTTCTATTTAAACCTCAATTAATAATAAAACTGTTTGACATTATTAATACTGTTGGCCTTACCTAAATACTAATAACATGCAATTGTATTTATATATACAACAAAATACCAGTTTTGAGTGTAAACATAAAGCTAATTTGCATATTGATATTAAAAAAACTGATTTTAATAAAAATGTGCTTGGTATTATTGATTTCTAATTGTTTGGTTTTATCTTAATGAATATGAGCAAAAATCTCTTCAATAAATCCTAAAAAAAATTCATTAACAAGAAGAAATAATTGTAATTTTATTCTTTACTTCCTATTTTAACTAAATAGTTAAATTAGAAAAATTTAGCATTGAAAAACGGAAGTGATGAAAGAGTAAGTTTCAGTTGTTCTATTTTCCGATTATACCCCCTCTGTTTTAAATCTTTTTATTTGAATTCTTAATTAGTTTCATTAGCCTTTCTGATTTAATCTAATATTTTATTACATTTAAACTTAAATACTTGCACCCGGAGGGTGCATATATTTGCTAGTATATATAAAGATTATTTCCTGATAAATTTGCTTCAAACCTTTTATATTATATAAAAGGTATAACATTTGTTTTGATTAAATAAATCATATATATATATATATATATATATATATATACATACATATATATATATATATCTTTGGGAGAATATGTGCTTATTTGAAGTCGTACCTAATTTTGAAAGTTAATTTATGAATAATTAATTAATTAGGTGGGCATACCTGTTCAAATGTAAGGCTAAACAAATCGAGAAAAATCAGTTTAGCCTTACATTTGAACAGGTATGCCCGCCTAATTAATTAATTATTAATTAATTAACTTTCAAAATTAGGTATGACTTCAATTAAGCACATATTCTCCCAAAAATTGTCAGCTAAAAAAAAAGCCATATCAAAAACACATCGCTTGTGTATTTACTTCTCATATATATATATATATATATATATATATATTTCGATTAAAAAAAAAAAAGAAAACAACACACTCATCCGTAAAAAGAAAAATTATATATATATATATATATATATATATGAGAAGTAAACAAACAAACGATGTGTTTTTGATATGGCTTTTTTAGCCGACAATTTTTGGGAGACTTTGTGCTTAATTGAAGTCGTACCTAATTTTTGAAAATTAATTAATAATTAATTCCGCCCATCTAATTAATTAATTAATTATTAACTAATTAATTTTCAAAATTAGGTATGACTTCAATTAAGCACATATTCTCCCAAAAATATATATATATTATGCGTGTGTCTCTATTTAAAAATGACATATTGACTGTCCATGACACCACTGAGGACTATTTTGTATTTTAATCAATAAATTCTTACTGCTAGTTTAAACCCATTATATCATTGAATAGAGCTTTCTCTCAGTCCACTTGTCAGAGGTATATTTAGAAGTCAAGCTAACGTTAATAATTTTCTAACAGATCTATTTGAACCATAGATGAGACCAAAGTTGTGGAATTGGAGTCAGAAGCAATTAAGGGGTCACTGGTGTCGGAGTGGGTGACTCCAGTTATATTTACACTTTATATGGCCCTAGCTTAGTATGTAAAGTTATACAGTGCACACTCATGGTTTTATATTTATCATGAATTGATTACACAAAGAGGAGTCACCAAAATTATTCAAAGGTTTTGTGTTCCCACTCTACAGCCCTGGATGTGAGACCCTAACAGGTAGTACCTCTCAGAGTGAATATAGGAGTAATTAGCAGGGGCTACCCGGCGTAGCCTGGGTAGAGGGGGATTTTTTAAAAGTTAGTCCCGCAGATCCATTATTACTGAATCATGAGTTGAATCCTCGTGGGATGCCCCATTTAAATCCCTATGTAAAAAAAATAGACCTTGCATTGATCCAGCTACTCTGAAAAGAAATGTTAATGTCTACTATCTAAAATATTAAATGAAAAAAAAAAAAATCCATGCTGTTATTATCTAAATTATATTTTTTAATTATCTTCACGAATATAAATCAAATCTCTATTATTTTTGCTCTAAAACCAAGCCCTGGTGATATTTAATGTGTATATATATTTACTTTGTCGTTAATTGTTTTATTTTCAAAGTTTCCTCCGGACATACATATACACACAACTGCCCTTTATATATGTATAGATTACCTTTGGACATACATACACACAACTGCCCCTTTATATATGGATAGATGGCAACAAAGGTGACTCAATACAACCCCTAAAAGTTACCAAACTGTAATCTTACCCCTGGATGCTATTTGGTGTCACACCCAAGACAATGTTCTATCTGACGGTAGTCATTTAGTAATTAACAATTAATAACACTGGTTTACAAAAAAATATTTTTTTGTCTGAGGCAAGAATGTGAATAGGTGT
>CM042178.1:1002446-1007446 GCA_023376005.1 Doryteuthis pealeii
AAACGCACAATGCTTTTTTCGATACAAACACTTACACATTCTAATACTCACACCGCAAAAAAGAATATTTGACATCATATTTCAAACCGTTCATTTTTTCAACGTTCTTTTTTCTCAGACTTCAAATTTTAAACAGACCGATAAACAAGGACTATTACTCGCCTTTCTCCTTATTCTGAGATAAAAAATTTTTTTATCACCTTCCACATACCAACAAAAGCCCTGAAGATGATCTAATTAATAGATCGAAACACTGCAGCGTTGGCCAATAAACTCACAACTTAACTCATTTAAACCTGTGTTTTTTCAATTTTTTATTATACTACATATCGTCGGATTAATTTCCTTTTATTCACACACACACACACACATATATATATATATATATATATATATATATAAAAATTCAAGAAATAACAAAAGACTTAGAGATCTTGCATTATAGACTATTTCGGGGAGCTTAGACAAAGTGTCTAACTCTCCTGACTCATCAGATGCGAATGATGAATTCTTTATTACTTTTAAGGCATTTGAAAACAGATATTTTTTTTCCCCTCCCTTCCTTTTAAATTTAAAAGGAAGGGAGGGAAAAAAAAAAAAAAATCTGTTTTCAAATGCCTTAAAAGTAATAAAGAATTCATCATTCGCATCTGATGAGTCGGGAGAGTTAGACACTTTGTCTAAGCTCCCCAAAATAGTCTATAATGCAAGATCTCTAAGTCTTTTGTTATTTCTTTAATTATAAATTTGCTCTGTGACTCTAACAATAAGAGCACACATTGAGCTCTCAAACTGCAACAAGTTGTTTAAAAAAACAAACCCTATGTCGTAAGGAAGATTTCTTCTCTGGGCTTTTGAAATATATATATATATATATATATATTTATCATTCTTGTTCATTCCATCATCTTTTCCACCGTTTTTCCTTCATCGTCGTCTTATTTAATCGTTTACTGTTTCCTTAGACCGTCTTGTTAAGCTATCTGTTAAGTTACGCAGTCTAGCAATGCAGAATAGATAGATTAATAGAAAATAAGTAAAAATAGAAATAAATAAATAACAAAAAAGAGAAAAAATTTGATAAAAATTATTTTAATTTCAGTCAACAAAAAAAAAAAGAAAAGAAAAAGGTCTTTATTTGAAACAATATTTTTATTTATTTATTCTTTAAATCTTTTTAAAAATACTTAACCAAGTATTTTTTTTCTCTTTTTGTCTTAATATTAACCGATTGATAAATCACGATTCACAAGCGTTCTTTCTTCTGTTAACTTTATCCTCATCACACATAAAGGGGTTGGGGTATGGCTATGAAAGGAGGCAGGATTTGTTTTGTGGCATATCAACCTCAGTGGGTCATTTAATGCCAACAAAGTTTTGAAATAAATTCATTCTTGATGGGAACTCAATTTTCTTTTTATAAACACATTTTTCTATTTAACCCATAGATGGGACCCTAACAGGTACTACCACTCCGGGTCAGAGTGGACCTGGGAGCAATGGTGATGAAGGGGTGCTCCATATTCCCCTGACTCCCAGAACTGGAACTTCACCATCAGATAGAGTTTAACGTCATTCCCAGGACATGAAGACCCTCAGCCACCGCCTTCTAGCACCCATATGATAAAAAGGGGTTGGGGCTTGCCATAAGGGCAATAGGGTTGGGGCAATCATATAGGAGGCAGGGTGAAAAAGGTATTTTGAGGGTGGGGATATTAGAAAAAATGAAAATGCTGAGGGGGAGGCAAAGGGGAGTAGAGAAGAAAAGGATAATTACATAAAAAGGGGGGGGAGAGAGAGAGAGAGAGTGAGAGAGAAAGAGAGAGAGAGAGAAAGAGAGAGGTAGGAAAGAGATAACAAAGGATCTGCGGTACTAGCTTGCTAACCATTAAAGGTGAGATAAAGAAAAAAAAGAAGGGAGGGTGGGGGTGAGGCAGAAAGCAGAAAAACTGGGCGGGGAGAAAAGAGAAATATTTCGGGTTAGCTCAGTCGATAGAGCGTTCGGCTAGAAACCACAAGGTTCCTAGTTCGATACCGGCCCTCGCCAACTCAGCGTATGAGTAGCACAGCGACCTGTGCGGTAAAATAAGGAGCTGATGGTAGGAGTGGTGCTCCACCTTAGACGCAAAAAAAACATCTCCTTGGTCTCTAGCGCCAGTGAAAAGGGGATAGACTCCCTTGCTGATTGGCTGATACCGACATTAGGCCACCCTGACGACTTTACTTTACTTACAAGGTTTACAAAAATACACGTTAATTTTTTTGCTTAAATTTCTAAGGTTTCAGTTTTTTTTGCTTGATTGCATATCAAACATCATGAGTTATTTAATGCCAAAGCCATCCTTGTAGAAGAACAGTAGTAGTGAGATTTACACTGTAATTTAAACAGTGATTGTACATTGGGAGAGGCGCTTAGATCAAAGAGCATTACGCAATATATGGACGAGGGGCACTCATGATACTGGACTGGATTTAAAAAAAAAACAAAAAAAAAAAAAAAACTCTTTTATCACTCTCATCATTTTTTAACATACTGCCGGATTCATTTCTATTTTTTCTTGCTTACATACACACACATTATATATATATATATATATATATATATATATATATAATAAGATATTTTTTTTGAAGGCAAAATAATGCAAATTTATGTTGAAAAACATATTGGCAACATACTTGCAATATTTGACCGGATATCAGCTGATATTAAGAATATTTGTTCTCCACAAACTTTAAAAAAAAAAAAAAAAAAAAAAAAGAGAAATTCGCCCATTCCGTTCATAAAGGAGGAGAAGAAGAAAGAGAGAAAAAAAAAAGAAGAGGAAAAGGAAATAAGAAGAGAAATTGTAACCACACAAATAAAAACATAAGCACGTCCATTTCTGAAAATAAACTCTGATGATGAAGTTTATGCTTCGAAATCGATAAGACATAAAAAACATCACTTTGTCTTTATTTTTTATACGCATTGTATTGCCTTCGAATTTTAATATTTTATATTTATTTAAATTTTCTTTTAATTTAAATAAATATGTTTTTCAACATAAATTTGCATTATTTTGCCTTCAAAAAAATATCTTATTACATTTTATAATTAATGCTTCAAACACACTATAAAAACAAAAACAAATCTTTATATATATATATATAGTTAATTTTTTAAATTATTATTGGAGAAATGATTATAATGTGCTCAATTATTTCTTTAAGAGCTGTATTCATTAATTTATAGTCACTAATACAATGTTCGTCTTACCAATGGTTTCAGATGTTTATCAACATCTTATTATAATGGAGATTGTGTGTTTTTCTGTCTGTAGCCGAAACTATACTACTACTCAAGTCACAATTCCCTTAATTATTTACATCAAATTCTCCATGATTTCATTCTTTTAAACCTTCAGTTATTAATAAAAATTGTTTTACATTATTAATACTGTTGACCATATCTACGTGCTAATAACATGCAATTGTATTTATATATACAACAAAATAGCGGTTTACAATTTGAACGGGAAGGCTAATTTGCATATTGATATTTAAAATTTTATTTTAATAAATATGTGCTTGGTATTATTGATTTCTAATTGTTTGGTTTTATCTTAAGAAATATAAACAAAAATCTCGTGGATAAATCTTAAAAGAAATTTATTTACAAGAAGAAATAACTGTAATATTATCCTTTACTTCCTATTTTAACTAAATGGTTAAATTGGGAAAATTTACCAATGAAAGAGGGGAGTAATGGAACATGATGGAATAGTTAGTTTCAAAGTTGTTCTATTTTTCGATTATACCCCCTCTGTTGCAGATCTTTTTATCTGCATTCTTAGTCAGTTTCATTAGCCTTTCTAATTTAATATGATATTTTATTATATCAAAACTTAAATACTTGCACCCGGAGGGTGCATATATTTGCTAGTTTTATAAACATCTGAAACCATTGGTAAGATGAACTTTGTATTGGTGACTATAAATTTATATATATATAAAATAGCAGACCAGATTTAAAATCATAAATGAAATATTAATGAAATAAGACCAAGTCACTAATAGGCACCCCAGCCCAGATCAGTTTTGAAAGGAACTGAATTTTGCTTTTCACCGGTTGTTATAGTAAACAAAATCAACAGCCGATAAAAAACTAATGGGACGTTTTTATACTAAAATAGTTTTTTGAGTTTAATAAAGAATTAGTTATTTCATGTTGTTGTCGTTAGCATATGTGAAAAAATTAAAACAAAGGACACGTTTATTCATTTTCCATGTGCCTCTACGGATAGTTAATATTAAAAAGTATTTATAAAAAGTATATCATAAGGTTATAATAATAACTGCTAACCCTGATCTCAATCCTATTTCAGAATTTTAGAATATTTTAGAATTAAAATTTGATAGCGAAATTTTTTTTCGTTTTTATCGGCTGTTGATTTTGTTTACTGACAACTGGTGAAAAGCAAAATTCAGTCCTTTCAAAACTGATCTGGGCTGGGGTGCCTATTAGTGACTTGGTCCCATGAAACTATAGTTAAGGAAAATTAACACCATAATATTTCATCTATATTATATATATATCTTCTAAGGAATGGAGCACTTTGTGACGGCCTCTACACGCAAAGCGATGTGTGTATTAAAACAGTTAAAATCCCCTTCCCATTCTGTAAGTGAAGACAGCCTAATGGTTACGGTGCCGGACTGACACCCAACCGATCGGATTTCAATTCCGGCTGTAGGTAGCTTACAAAATGTCTAGCCACACTGAGGAGACTTGATAAGTCGAAACACGTGTCTGTGGATGACCCTATATATATATATATATATATATATATATACACACTACTAAATAATATATTATATACTACTATATAATACTGAAAATATATATATATATATATATATATATATATTTTCAGTATTTCAATAACTAACCGTCTGAAGATTGCATAATACGCATGAAACTATAGTTACAGAAAATTAACACCATAATATTTCATTTA
>CM042178.1:1012446-1059946 GCA_023376005.1 Doryteuthis pealeii
TATTGATTTCTAATTGTTTGGTTTTATCTTATTGAATATGAGCAAAAATCTCTTCAATAAATCTTAAAAGAAATCCCTTAACAAGAAGAAATAACTGTAATTTTATTCTTTACTTCCTATTTTAGCTAAACATTTTAATTAGGAAAATTTACCAATGAAAGACGGGAGTAACGGAAAATGATGGAAGAGTTAGTTTCAAAGTTGTTCTATTTTTCAATCATACCCCCCTTTGATCAAAATCTTTTTATCTACATTCTTATTCAGTTTCATTAGCCTTTCTAATTTAATATGATATTTTATTATAAAATTTAACTAAAATACTTGCACCCGGAGGGTGCATATATTTGCTAGTAATAATAATAAAATTTATTGTGTACAGTGCTCAGGTGCACCACAAATCATCAAAGTCTCATGTCTAGTACATATGTATATGCTGAAGACGCCTCGTTAGGGTCCAAGTGGTGCAGCCATACAGCAGTACTGATATAACCACAGCCTGGAAGAATTGTTGTTTTGACCTCTCAGTGAGATCGGATTTCCATACGACTGATAATCTGTTTATAGCCGACCATGCCTTCCCTATTCCTGCATCAACATTGCTTTCTGTGGATGAGATATTACTACCTAGGTATGTGAATTGTTCTACTGGTTTTAGAGGCTTACCGTCAAGCGTGGAGATGTCTCCTTTCTTTTTGAAAATCTTATTATAATGGAGATTGTGGGTTTGTCTGTCTGTAACCGAAACTATATTACTATACAAGTCACAATTCCCTTTGTTATTTACATCACAATCTCCATGATTTTATTTATATTTAAACCTCAATTATTAATAAAATTGCTTCACCTTTTTATTAGTATTGTTCATATCTACATACAAATAACATGCAATTGTATTTATATATACAAAAAAAACGGTTTACAGTGTGAATGGGAAGGCTAATTTGCATATTGATATTAAAAATGTGATTTTATTAAATATGTGCTTAGTATTATTGATTTCTAATTGTTTGGTTTTATTTTAATGAATATAAGCAAAAATCTCTTCAATGAATCTTAAATGAAATCCAATAATAAGAAAAAATAACTGTAATTTTATTCTTTATTTCCTGATTTAACTAAATAGTTAAATAAGTAAAATTCAGCAATGAAAGACGGGAGTGATGGAAGAGTAAGTTTCATTTCTATTTTTCTGTTGTACCCCCACTCTGTTACATATCTTTTTATCTGCCTTCTTATTAGACTTTCTAATTTAATACGATATTTCATTACATTAAAACTTAAATACTTGCACCCGGAGGGTGCATATATTTGCTAGTAATAATAATAAAAATTTATTGTGTATAGTGGTCAGGTGCACCACAAATCATCAAAGTCTCATGTCTAATACACAGAATAATGTATTATAGTCAGGAACATGAATAGCATACAGTAATAATATACATGTATGTATACAGTGATCAGGTGCACCACAAATCATCAAAGTCTCATGTCTAATACATAGAATAATGTATTAGAGTCAGGAACATGAATAGCATACAGTAATAATATACATGTATGTATACAGTGATCAGGTGCACCACAAATCATCAAAGTCTCATGTCTAATACATAGAATAATGTATTATAGTACATGAATAGCATACAGTAATAATATACATGTATGTATACAGTGATCAGGTGCACCACAAATCATCAAAGTCTCATGTCTAATACATAGAATAATGTAGAGTCAGGAACATGAATAGCATACAGTAATAATATACATGTATGTATACAGTGATCAGGTGCACCACAAATCATCAAAGTCTCATGTCTAATACATAGAATAATGTATTAGAGTCAGGAACATGAATAGCATACAGTAATAATATACATGTACGTGTGCGCATGAGAGTATCAGGTATAGTGTTAGCGGACTACAGTAAGCATGGAGGCTTTGAAAGATTCAGTGTTTCGGCAGCCCACAATGGATGCAGGCAGCTTATTCCATCCCTCAACAACTCTGAGCATGAAAAAATGTTTCCGAATGTCATGTGAGCAATGCTGTTTTCTGACTTTGTAGGCATGCCCACGTGTGTTAGAAACATGGAGATCAAAAAGGTGCTCAAGAGTTGCTGTTGTTAAGATGATTAATGACCTTATGAGCGTTTACCAGGTCAGTTGCCAGATGCCGAAGTTTCAATGAATCCATTCCGAAGGCAGCAAGACGTTCAGAATATGGCAGATGCCTGATGGAGGGTATTTGTTTTGGTTGCACGTCTCTGTACAGTTTCTAGGAGGTTAATGTTCTGTGCGAGATAGGGGTTCCAGACTGGTGATTCAGATTCCAAGTGTGGCCGCACCATAGCTTTGTACAGCTTCAAATAGATAGCCGGTGAGAGGCTGACAAAGGTCTTGCTGAGCGACGCCAGGACACCCTCGGCCTTTTTGACAATGTACAACTATAAGACTCTTAATTCTTTGCCTACTTTAAGCTGCTCACAGTAGTTCTTTCACCATTATGATCCTACCGTAAACCGCTGGCAGCAGCGCTCGCACGTGTCACACGGAAAAATCACCATGTAAACACCCTTTCCATCTTTTGTTTTGCCTGTGAACAAAACCTGGGACTGGTACTTGGTCCTTTTGCAATAGGGAACCAGTTGAATGGAAAATAGCGAGAATATTTTTCCATGGCGGCAAAAAAATAAGCCACGGGGGAAATTTGGTAGGCAAAGAGTTAATTGGAATAATTGATATTTTTTTAATTATAAAAGTAGTCCTTCTTTTACTGCCCTAATTCTTTATTGATTGATTTTAATGGTATGTCAACCTATCTAGGGTTAATTTAAGCCGAGAGGTTAGGGAATTGCATTCATTGTATGTTCAGATTTACATTTTTTGTGTAGTTAAGATTTTTTTTTTTTTTTTTTTTTGTTTAAACAGAGTCCTATAGAATAGGATCAATTTAGGATTTGACACGGCCATATGATAGTTCTGATTGCCCAAGTAAGGGCCGAAGTGGAGTGTTGCTAATCATGTTAAGAAATATATAAACAATACTGTGCGAGACAAAAAAAAAAACTGTTCCAAGTCACCCCACTCAATCTTATGTACAAGGGGGAATCAAAAAGTAATGCCTTTTTTTTATATTTAGGACAGGTATAATTACCAACACAGGAACATGTATCATACATCAAAATGAAGCTGGTCCTCTGTGGATCACATCCCTACTTTTCCACATAATCACCGTTTCTCTCAAATAGCAATGTTCCACCTTCGAATGAGAGCATGTATCTCTGCCCTGTAAAATTCTATTGACTGTTCTTTGAGCGACTCCTTCACTAGAGATTTCACTTCCTCGTCACTGGAATAATGTTTGCCTCTCAAACCCTCTTTCATGGGCCGAAGAGATGATAGTCTGAAGGTAAACGTTATTCCAGTGATGAGGAAGTGAAATCTGTAGTGAAGAAGTGGCTCAAAGAACAGTCAACAGAATTTTACAGGGTAGAGATATATGTTCTCATTTGAAGGTGGAACATTGCTATTGAGAGAAATGATGACTATGTAGAGAAGTAGGGATGTGATCCACAGAGGACCAGCTTCATTTTGATGTATGATACATTTTCCTGTGTTAGTAATTATACCTGTTTTAAACAAAATGGCATTACATTTTGACTCATCTTCATATATATGTTGGCGTACAAGTCAACTCACAAAATTTTGCTGGTCTGAATTCAGGTTAGCTTATTCTCAAGGTGCTTCATTAAGGTCCAAGTGGTGCAGCCATACAGCAGTACTGATATAACCACAGCCTGAAGAATTGTTGCTTTAGCTTGTCAGTAAGATCAGATTTCCATATGACTGATAATTTGTTTGTGGCCGACCATGCCTTTCCTATTCGTGTATTAACATCTCTTTCTGTGGATGAGATATTACTACCTAATTATGTGAATTGTTTTACTGGCTCAAGTTCTACTATAAACTATAAGGTGTTACATAATCTATGAGCGGCATAGATCATTGGCAACACTGTGTAAATGGAAATTTACAAACCGTTGGTGACCTTCTGCCACCACAGAGGGAAAACCCGTGAATCACGTGAAGTCACGTGAAAGCTGGTTAACCCTCAGTACCAGCTTGGACGTCAGGCAGGAGGCATGTCTTGCCTTAGCTGGGGCTCACTTGCACATGCGTGTTGTGTTTAATTAGAGAAAGAAGTTGAGTTAAGAATAAAAGTCTTAAAGAAATAATATGGTGCTGTTGGTTGATGCATGTCTTGGCAAAAAGACAGACCAAGAAGAAGAAAATGAATCAAAGATGAACAACCAACAGGAACCTAGGAATAGAAGTTAACATGGTGACTAGACATCACACGAGCAGCCAGAGAAGAAAGTAAGTTATGCATATATATCTCTCTGTCTACCTGTCTATCTCTCCCCCTCTCTCTCTGTTAAAGAACTGTTTATATACCCGCAGTATGAGTGAGGGGTATATAACATAAGTTAACTATAATGTTGTTCATTTACATCTAATTTATTCTTTCAATATTTCGGGGTAAAAAATCCGTTTGTCAGAAGATTTACGAATCCATAGATGGGACCCTAACAGGTACTACCACTCCAGATCTAAATGTATTGATACAACCCCCCCCCCTGCCCCGTAATCCTTTTCTCTCTTCTTCGTTGTGCCTAAAGAGTTGACTTGTACGCTGACATATATTTATATACAACATCAATATAAACATGCAACAAAAAAGACACGCAACAATACCGAATGCAAAAACAATAATCAAAATATTTGTCTAAATTTCCTATTATATATATATATATATATATATATATATATATGTAAAATGAAACTGGAAGTGAATCCTATGGTATGTTGAAAAAATAAATAAAGGAAAGAAAGTATAGAATGGATAAAATAGGATATTTTAATCAATTTTACTTACACGTGTTTCGGTCAGGAATTTATCCATGTGTACATTATTCAAACTATTATTATTTTTAAATAACCAAATGAAATGAAATAATAATAATAGAAAAAATGTGTGCGGAACATTTCTACATTTTTTCTGTTATTATTATTTTATTTCATTTGATTATTTAAAAATAATAATAGATTGAATAATGAACACACGGATAAACTCCTGACCGAAACACGTGGAAGTAAAATTGATTAAAATTATCCTATATCATTCATTCTATACTTTCTTTCCTTTATTCATTTTTTCAACATTATATATATATATATATATATATATATATATATATATGAGAATAAAGATGAGGAAATTAATCCGACAGTATGTGGAGAAAATCTAGAAAAACAAACACAGGATGTTATGATGGATGGAAAATTTATTGTCGATATTCGAGTATTTCGGTTTTACAGTGGAAACCTTCTTCAGGACTAAGGATTTGTGTGGATAGAAGGTGAAGGATTTTTAATTCAACGCATACAAAACATCCTTCATCTTTTATCCACACAAATCCTTTTCCGTCCATCATAACATCCTGTGTTTGTTTTCTAAATTTTATATATACATATATATATGAGGAAAAAATGAGTAAAGAAAAGAAATGTAAATGGATAAAAATGAATTTTATCGATATCACTTTTAATTGATATCACTTACACATGTGTTTCGGTCAGTTTATCAAAATGTATACGGATTTACGTTATTATTATTATTAAAATAATCAGATGGAGTTAAAATGATGATGATAATAATAATAGGAAAATTTATTTAATTTAATAATAATAATAATAATAATAACGTAAAAAATAATTTATCTTAATAATAATAATAACGTAAATCCGTATACATTTTGATAAACAGACCGAAACACATGTGAAAGTGATATCGATAAAATTCATTTTTATCCATCTACATTTCTTTTCTTTACTCATTTTTTCTTCATAATGTCGGATTCAATTCCCTTTCCATTCTTACACACATATATATATATATATATATATATATATATATATTAATTAAGGGTAATGAAATGAATCCGAAATGTATAGATAAAATGGTATTGTTAAATTGAATCTATTTTTACGACTTTTGCGTTGCTAATATTGCCAATATTTCGAATTCATCAAAAAAAAAAAATCGACATCAGAGCAGAATGATATTCCCCATTTCTCTCTTGAAGAATCCGGATTAAAAACATTCACATCATAAAACGGTCCCAATTATCATTCTGCTCTGATGAAGATTTTTTTGATGACATCGAAATATTGGCAATATTAACAATGAAAAAGTTGTAAAAATAAATTTGATTTAACAACATATGTTTTTCATACCATTTTATATATATATATATATATATATATATATATATATAAATATATGTAAAAATGGAAATTGGAAATGAATATGACAATATGAGGAAGAATGAATAAAGAAAAGAAAGAACAGAATGGATAATAAAAATTAATCAATATCACTTACAGATGTGTTTCGGTCAGTTTATCTGTGTGAAAATATTCCACAGACAGAGAAGATTCGACCTTCATCAGAGTGAAATTTTATTTTGAATGAGATAAACTGACCGAAACACATGTGTAAGTGATATTGATTAAATTCATCTTTTATTATCCATTCTGTTCTTTCTTTTCTTTATTCATTCTTCCTCATATATATATATATATATATATATATATATATAATATATATAAACATCTGCATAAACATGCAACAACACAGACATGCAATGATACTAAATTTGAAAACAAAAGTCAAATAATTTGGATCTTTTTATTATATATATATATATATATATATATATAACAGCCATATAAAAACAATATTTCTTTGCTTCTTTTTGTTTAAAATCTATTATATATATATATTTTATGAAATCTGAACAAAATATATTTTCTTGTATAATTTTAAAATTTTTAAGAATTTTATTCTTTACTTCCTAATTTAAGTAAATAGTTAAATTAGGAAAATTTAGCAATGAAAGACTGGAGTTATGGAAGAGTAAGTTTCAGTTGTTCTATTTTTCGATCATAACCCCCCCCCCTCCGTTTCGAATCTTTTTATCTGCATTCTTATTTAGTTTCATTAGACGTTCTGATTTGATATAATATTTTATTACATTAAAACTTAAATACTAGAGGGTGCATATATATTTGCTAATATATATATATATATATATATATAATGTTTGAATTTGAACTTGAACTTTTGTAAACCAAGCAGCTGATTCGATTAATCAGGCTTCGTCCTAGTATAAAAGAGTTGATGTGAGTTTAATTCTCACAGAAGGCCTTTCTAATTTAATAATAGATTTTATTACATTAAAACTTAAATACTTGCACTCTGTTTCAAATCTTTTTATCTGCCTCTTATTTAGTTTCATTAGCCTTTATAATTTAATATAATATTTTATTACACCAAAACTTAAATACTTACACCCTTTCTGATTTAATATATTTTATTATATCAAAACTTAAATACTTACACCCGGCAGAGGGTGCATATTTTTGCTAGTAAAAGTAATGTAAATGGATAATATTTTGCACCCAGTGCAATTATAGCATGCAAAAGTAGTAGCAGCAGCAGCAGTTTTTATGAAGCAATAAGCAAGTGAGTAGGTGAGTGAAAAAGAGCAAAAACAGGCTGTTAACATTTGAGAGAAATAACAACTGCTTATATTAAACTTAGAAGAGGGCTTGAACCCGGAACCTTACAATTCTTAGGTGAATGCTCTACCAACTGAGCTGAACCCGCTTCAAATATACAAAGATTTTATTATTTCTAGATGACCAGGGACCTCAAAATCCAGAACCTTGTGTTTCCTAGGTGAATGATCTACCTGAGCTGAACTGGCTCCTAATATACAAAGATCTTATTTCTAGAAGAACATTATACAATAAAAACATATTAGATAAAATAGTTGGTGTGGCCTAAAGTCGGTATCAGCCAATCAGTGAGGGAGTCTATCCCCTTTTCACTAGAATGGAGTATTACTGATTTCCATAAATACCAGCTGTTTTGGGCACCAGTTCAGTAGTGCTTAGTTAGTTGGTGTTATTCAAACCAAAAGTATACTAATTCACTTCAACACAGGACAATGTTGTTTTTTAAGAGGATATAAAAAAGGGGGAAAAAAAACAAGGCAATAAGGAAGCCGTAACTCAATACGGATCTTACCTTGTTGCAAGCCTACTGCAGAATGTCACATTATTTATCAAGTATCATAACACCACAGAAACCAAGCAGCCAATCAGGACTCAAGGAACGGAATCACCCAAATGCATGAATGGAGTATTCCCGACTTCCATAAATACCAACTGCTTTGGGCACCAGTTCAGTTATGCTCAGTTAATTGTTGTTCAAACCAACAGTATACTAACCCAATTTAACATTTGAACATAGAAAACACTGTAATTATCTGATATTTTGTGATTCTTTTTGTGATTCTAAATGTCTGAGTTGGCTCTAGGCAGACCTTCATTGTAGAATAAACATTATACTGGTAGAAGAATTCCAATTACTGTCAAATTGGCAAGAGAAGGCAACAAGGAAGCCGTAACTCAATACGTATCTTACCTTGTCGCAAGCCTACTGCGGAATGTCACATTATTTATCAAGTATCATAACACCACAGAAACCAAGCAGCCAATCAGAACTCAAGGAATGGAATCACCCAAATGCATGAATGGAGTATTCCCAAGTTCTATAAATACCAGCTGTTTTGGGCACCAGTTCAGTAGTGCTTAGTTAGTTGCTGTTATTATTCAAACCAACGGTATACCAACTCACTTTAACAGCATATCAACCCTTTTTGATTGGTTGATTGATTTTAGCAGCATATCAACCCATCTGGGGTTATGTCATGCCTAACATCAACCCTTTTTGGGTCAATTAAACAAAGGACTCAGGTTGCTTACAGTAACTGCTGTTGCTTAAGTGGTCACCCAATTAAGTCACTTCAAGATAAATAAATAAATAAAAAGACAAAAAAAAAAATATCTTGCTCATTTAATAACTTTATGATAATATTTTCACATAAAAGTAATCCCTCTTTTACAGGCCCCCCACTATATATATATATATATATATATATATATATTAAGTTGTAAACAAGGTTTGTTTAGAATGGCTTTTTGCCGATAATTTTTTGGAGAATAAGCGCTTAATTGGAGTCGTACCTAATTTTGAAAATTAATTAATTAATAATGAATTAGGCGGGAATACCTATTAAATGTATGGCTAAACAAATCGAGAAAAATCAATCTCTGTATGTACATTTCGGCCTATTAGGCCTCATCAGCAGAGCTATAGATCGGAAGACCGCCCTGTGCGTGATTTGAAACCGGACTGCCAAGCTGACAGGCCGATCCCATAACCCCAACACGAAACGAACTTCTTAGATTTTATGATTTGTTTAGAGTAGGTTAACATTCCTCTTCTAGTGACTATATATATATATATATATATATATATATTATATGAGGTTAATATAAGCAAAATTGTAGTTCTCAGAAATGTTTACAGCAAGAAAAGAAAAGAAAAGAAAGAAAAGAAAAAAAAAAAAAAAAAAAAAAAGAAAAAAAAAAAAAAAAAAGAAAAAAAAAAAAAAAAAAAAAAAAAAAAACATGCAGTGCAAAAAATTAGAAGCAATTAAAACAAATAACCAGGACCTCAAATCCCGCCAGCAAAAACCATCGGACCATATGACCTTTAGGCACCCCCTTTTGATCTCAATTAAGAAAGGACATGTTTTTCATTTACACCGTCAATATCCGGTTGTTTTATTAGATGATTTTTAGATTTTAAAAAAAATAAATTATAAAACTAACCCCTAACAAACAACCGGATATTGACGGTGTAAATGAAAAACGTCCTTTCTTAATTGAGATCAAAAAGGGGGTGCTGAAAGTTAATATGGTCCAAACCATCCCTTAACTTGCCACGAGTCGAGCAGTTGCCCATGTTGTAGGTATCCCCTCTTCTCAACACGGAGTGCTGTCCGAGAGAATGGCAAGGTGCCATACAACCTGACGTTATTATTGCAGGAGCTGCCAGGGCAAAACTGAAAGCAATGTCGGACCGCCTTAGAGACTCCAGATTTAGGTTTTTACCCAGCCATGGAGGTAGGAGGTTTTAATTCAGAATTTTCCTTCTCCTACACAGGTTGCCCTAACGATCTCAGTCTACCTTAAAAATTACCAAGAGTTTTGGAAAGAGAAGAGATGAATTCAAATACATGCACGCACGCACACATACACACACGTGTGTATATATATATATATATATATATTTATTTATTTTACAAAGTTTTCACAGATCAATGTTCATTATAAACAGCGACCCAGGTTTCATGCCAAGGGGCAATCATCAGGCTGTTGAGCAAGATCCCATGGTGTTTGTTGAAGTTCTTTACTCAATGTCACATTTTGGACTGCAAATAACGTCGGTTAGTTCCGCGGACGCTATTATAGTTCGGATTTACTAAAAATAAATTTTTTCAAAATTAGCATTTTTTTGTAGTAATGCCAACGGCCTGATGATTGCCCCTTGGCATGAAACCTGGGTCGCTGTTTATAATGAACATTGATCTGTGAAAACTTTGTAAAATAAATAAATATTAGCTCTTACAATTTGTGATTGAGCACTGTATTTTCTTTGTTTCATCACAAAAAAAATTTTGTTTTTACATATACCTATATATATATATATATATATATATATATATATATATATATATATATGATGGCAGCAAACTCGAGTTCAAGTATTGCCATTGCTCGATTAAAAAAAAAAAAAAATTTTTTTAAGTTCAAAAGTTCAAAGAATAAAGATTTATTTCTATATGTTTGCATTATGCATCACAGTCTATGACGAAGTGTTCAAGATCTAATATTGGTAAGCAAAGTCTTGAAACAAAGGTTGAATATTTGATAAGTTTTATGTTAGAATAGGTTGTGTTACTAGCCAGATTATAATGCAACCTTTGGGTTAACCACAAATTAGTGGTGAAACCTATCCGTGAGGATAAATGGTATAATAAAATGATGTTCAAAATTTTTAGAAACCTTGTGTAAGATAACAATAAAGATGAGAACAATAGTCTGAATAATCCAAATTATCAAACCTCATCTCAAAAATTCAGTGAAATGGTTTATAGTTATTAAAAAATTATGCAGTAATACCTTGATTTCTATAAATAAAACTTCTTTTGACCTTAGACTTTTGTTAAAGAAACATTTTACCATATGTTTTCGAACTTCGTTCAGTGCAAGTTAGTCCTGCCAAAGTCTTGCACATCTTCCCACATTTACAAGTTATTCCAGGGAGCACAGGGTATTTTATATTATATATATATATATATATATATATAAATATAAATATATACACATTTACCAACCCCTCTGTATTAGCAAAATGCAATACAAGGCCAATTTATTAAGCCGAGTTTAACAGGTTTTGAATTTAGAGTTTTCTTTCTCCTAGACTGGTTGCCTAACCAAAGTTAAAGAGCCCAGTCTGCCCTACTGTTCTATGTGAAATGCAGACAGCCTCATCCAGGATTTGAACATGTCTCATCATGTTGATTTCCTACAACGGCAACCATTATATATAATATATATATATATATATATATATATATATATATATATATATTCATGTTTTTGCCGTTTTAGACTACAGCCAGCCTTAGTACACATAAAGGACAAGACATGTATTGCATATCAAGCAATGCCTGTGCCTGAAGCTTTTTTAAGTGAGGAAAGGCTTTGTACAGAACCAATCCCACTCTCTAAGTGACTGCCACATTGAACCAAAAAGAAGAACAAGTCAACATCATTGGCTGCAGCAGCCGCCGCAAGTTAAATTTTGGAGTTTTCCTTCTCCTAGACACTTGCCTTGACAAGGCTGAGGAATGCATCTCCCCCGGTGGTTTTGCTACGCGCCTGGATACCAATCCAAGTATTTCTACGTCTCCGCGTATGTTATTTGCTAGATGGCTGTTGAGCGAAAGGCTTCATCCGCCCTTTGACAGTTTATTTTTTCCGTCCTGCTGGATGTCTAGCCATCCTCCTCATCAGATAGGCTTGGTGGGGTAACCGGTTTAGTCGCTGATAACCCGACTATGAGACAGATAGTACTGGGTTACATAGTATATATATATATATATATATATATAAATATCTACACACATACACACACACACACACACAAATATTTATATAAGGAGATGTACACACATCTATATATGGATAAAAACACACAAGAAAGATATAAAGATTATATATATGATAGTCACATTGCAATATATATATATATATATATATATATATGCACCAGAGATTGCCATTCAAAAATTGGTCTGTTCAGCCACTCACGCAGTTGCAGATAAATAAATAAAATAAAATAAAAAGTGGACACTACGCAACCGTCTTTAGTAGACGGAAGGATGCCAACCATATATATATATATATATATATATATATACATATATTGGTTAGGAGGTTGATTTAGAAGGCTATCACAATGCAATTTGGAATAAATAAAAAAAATAATAATACGGCAACAATGGTGTTGTGTGTTGACCAGTATTTTTATTCTTTCTTGAATTTTCGAGGTAATACCTCTTTATCAACACACAACACCATTGTTACCGTATTATTATTTTTTTTTATTTATTCCAAACTGCATTGTGATAGCCTTCTAAATCAACCTCCTAACCAATACATACACAATGCTTCAAGGAAATTATGAAACTCTCTTTATATATATATATATATATATATATATATATATATATACATATATAAGAAAAGCTAATGAAAAGAGAGGGGTTAACATTTTGGCTATAGATTTTGCAATATTATGTGGAACTATTCCAATTCCAGAATTAGGGGGATATAAGAGTCCAGAATTGGAATGGCTTCACACAATATTGCATAATCTATAGCTGAAATGTTAACCCCTCTCCTGTGTACCATCAGCTTTTTTTTTTTTTTCATTTGAAAAATTCTGGTGACCTTCTCTCACATTGCATTTGGGTTCATCAGACGGGTTTTACAAAAGATTTTGTAAAACCTGTCTGAAAAAGCGAATTATCATTAGGACAGAATGTCCGAAGAATAATCAAGCTAAGATCCAATTACTGTCGAATTGGTAAGATACGGCAACAAGCAGTTGTAACTTAATACAATCCCGTCTGCAGCGCCATATTGAAGTCAGTCAGTCTACTTAGCCAGTTGCTGTTGTTCAAGCCAACAGTAGACCGAGTGACTTCAATAGTCTATCTGCCTATCTTCAAGATGAATGCATCGAACGTAAACATTTGATGCATTTGTCTTGAAGATTTGGCAGATAAAGAAGAGGGGGCCATCTATATACATGTGGGTAAGGACAAAATTCGCCTAAACTTATACCGAAGTCACAAAGGGGAGGTGGTGCCCGGTGTTAGAAACCCCACAACCAGACTCTCTTCATTTAAAAAAATTATTTGATGTTAATATGAACAAGTAAAACACATACACACACAAAAAAAGACAAAAAACACTCTTGTGGTTTAGTTAGAGAAATCATGTTAAAGATGTGGTAATCTGAACATTAGCTACATAAATGAGAGTAACCTCCCCTTGTTTATTTCACTTTGAGGAAGCCATATGTTTTGGTTGGCCATTTTCATTTCACAGTAAATCTACACTGAAAATATGAATTTGTTCGAATCAATACAACTGCATGTTTTAATATGAAAATATATCATAAAATGTGTTCTTAATTGTGCTTACGCATTATTATTTGAAATGAACTTAATTGTTATTAAGAACACATTTTATGATATTTTTCGTGTTAAAACATGCAGTTGTATTGATTCAAACAAATTCGTATTTTCAGTGTAGATTTACAGTGAAATGAAAATGGACAGCCAAAACATATGGCTTCCTCAAAGTGAAACAAACAAGGGGAGGTTACTCTCATTTATGTAGCTAATGTTCAGATTACCAAAGATGTTATGTGCGGTTTAACAGGTGAGTATAGGAATTAACCGTAACACCCACAATTATTTCATTATGAGTCTTAATGATAAAAACAACGGTAATTATGAACTTTTGTTGAGTAAATTAGGGTGACCCAGAAAAAACAGAACCCACAAATTTTGTAATCAAACTGTTAATTTTAACTAGGGGGGTTTAGGGTTAGGGTTAGGGTTGGGGTCTCTGACCCAGAAAAAACAGAACCCAAATTATTTATTTATTTTCCCATTAAACTAACCCTAAACCCTAACCCTAAACCCCTCTAGTTAAAATTAACAGTTTTATTACAAAATTTGTGGGTTCTGTTTTTTTTTCTGAGTCACCCTGTATACATAGTGACCCAGAAAAAACAGAACCCAAATTATTTATTTATTTTCCCATTAAACTAACCCTAAACTCCAACCCCAAACCCTAACCCCAACCCTAAACCCCCCTAGTTAAAATGAACAGTTTTATTACAAAATTTGTGGGTTCTGTTTTTTCTGGGTCACCCTTATTTACTCAACAAAAGTTCATAATTACCAAAACAACAACAGTCACACACGTTTTGGTAGCTCAAAAGCAAATGAATTGCTATTCCAACAACATAGTTAAAACCATTGTCATCCAGGGCAGAAGGTTAGTCCAATTAATAATGTCCAACACCATTAGTTTAAAATAAAATAAAAATAAATAAAAATAAAAATTCCACCATCACCCGTGGTCAACCGAAAAAAAATAAACAAAAGTTTAACGTACCTGTCTGGCTTTACTTTGATACTTGACTGCCTTCTTCGTATCCACTTTTGCGGTTTCTATGTAGTCAACGGCAGCTTCGACATTGTATTCTATTCGATCTATCATTTCTCCCTAGAAGATTACAGGAAACAGTGAGAGAAATTTAACAGAGAACTTGTATATCTCTTAACATCCTGTTGAGAATTTTCTAAGTCCAGAACCACATTCCTCTAAGGATTTATCAATAAATGGTTAAAATTGCCTTTTCATTTAAAGTTACCTGTTATTTCCCTTAAATCAAAGACCTCTAAATATGTTTAATATTACATTTAAACAAAGGCTTTCCAAATCCAGAGCCCCATTCCTATAAGGATTTATCAATAAATGGTTAAAATTGCCTTTTCATTTAAAGTTACCTGTTATTTCCCTTAAATCAAAGACCTCTAAATATGTTTAATATTACATTTAAACAAAGGCTTTCCAAGTCCAGAGCCCATTCCTATAAGGATTTATCAATAAATGGTTAAAATTGCCTTTTCATTTAAAGTTACCTGTTATTTCCCTTAAATCAAAGACCTCTAAATATGTTTAATATTACATTTAAACAAAGGCTTTCCAAGTCCAGAGCCCCATTCCTATTAGGATTTATCAATAAATGACTAAAAATGGCCTTTTCATTTAAAGTTACCTGTTATTTCCCTTAAATCAAAGACTTTTAAATATGTTTAATATTACATTTAAACAAAGGCTTTCCAAGTCCAGAGCCCCATTCCTATAAGGATTTATCAATAAATGGTTAAAATTGCCTTTTCATTTAAAGTTACCTGTTATTTCCCTTAAATCAAAGACCTCTAAATATGTTTAATATTACATTTAAACAAAGGCTTTCCAAGTGCAGAGCCCCATTCCTCTAAGGATTTATCAATAAATGGCTAAAAATGGCCTTTTCATTTAAAGTTACCTGTTATTTCCCTTAAATCAAAGACTTTTAAATATGTTTAATATTACATTTAAACAAAGGCTGTCATTTGGAGTAGATTAGGAAAATGAATGTGACTTCTGGCCGGGCGGAATGAGGTGGTATAGGACGTTAAGAAATATACTACATTTTGCAGTATTTAACAGGTATATAAAATTATAGGATTAGAATGAAAGTCCTGTCCGATACAAAGTAAAATTTATTCAGTTTTACGGTATTATCGCATCCACCGTACACAACAGACCTTTCCCCTTCAGACTATTACCTGCTCTCTCCTATGAAAAACTCACTTTGTGGGAAAACATATCCATCCGCTGAAGAAGTTAATGATGATTTGGAAAACTGGTTCGCTTCAAAACCTGTAGAATTCTATGCAAACAGCATAAAACAACTTCCAGAATGTTGACAAAGATGGACACTGACAAATGATGTTTTGTTTATATATCTCAATTTACATGTTTTCTTTATTGGTTAAATAAATACCATTTTGTATCTGACAAGACTTTCGTGCCAATCCTATATAAACACATACATATTTATATATAGATTGACATATATGTACTAGTCAATAGCAACTTTGACAGGGATCAATCATTTCTCCTTAGAAAACAGTGAGAGAAATTTAAGAGAACATGGGTTAAATCCTACTTAACAGACATAAATTCCGCCATCGTATGTCACCCTGCTGAAAGAAAAAAAAAATACCAAAAAATCAGGGAATCAACCGACATGTAAAATTTCATTAAATTTGGTTAATTCCTTGATTTTTGGTATTTTTTTCCACTTGGGCCTCTTGGTAATCTGGGCCCAATCGTCCCAGAGACTATTGCCACTTGGGCCTCTTGGTAATCTGGGCCCAATCATCCCGTAGACTATTGCCACTTGGGCCTCTTGGTAATCTGGGCCCAATCGTCCCAGAGACTATTGCAACTTGGTAATCTGGGCCCAATCGTCCCAGAGACTATTGCCACTTGGGCCTCTTGGTAATCTGGGCCCAATCGTCCCAGAGACTATTGCAACTTGGGCCTCTTGGTAATCTGGCCCAATCGTCCCAGAGACTATTGCAACTTGGGCCTCTTGGTAATCTGGGCCAATCGTCCCAGAGACTATTGCCACTTGGGCCTCTTGGTAATCCTGGCCCAATCGTCCCAGAGACTATTGCCACTTGGGCCTCTTGGTACTCCGGGCCCAATCGTCCCAGAGACTATTGCCACTTGGGCCTCTTGGTAATCTGGGCCCAATCATCCCGTAGACTATTGCCACTTGGCCTCTTGGTAATCTGGGCCCAATCGTCCCAGAGACTATTGCCACTTGGGCCTCTTGGTAATCTGGGCCCAATCATCCCGTAGACTATTGCCACTTGGGCCTCTTGGTAATCTGGGCCCAATCGTCCCAGAGACTATTGCCACTTGGGCCTCTTGGTAATCTGGGCCCAATCATCCCAGAGACTATTGCAACTTGGGCCTCTTGGTAATCTGGGCCCAATCGTCCCAGAGACTATTGCCACTTGGGCCTCTTGGCCCAAAAGTCCTGGAGACTATTCACACTTTAGTCCCAATCACTCTTGACTTAAAAAGCGAATAATAATAAAAATAAACATACTCACCTGGCTTTCAACTAACATAGCCATATCCATAAACATATCGTGCAGTTCTCTTATACTAGTTTCTAACTTCATGATATCTGCATGCCGAGCCTCAATATCTGCTAACGTTTGCTTGGCTTGCTGGGTCTCCATTATGATCTGTGAAAAAAGAAAAAGAAAAAGAATGAAAATTAATAGAAAAAGTAAATGATTTGATTTGTCAATGTTTTTTGTTTCTTCTTTTTTTTGTGTGGACCATTAAGTCTGTAGTCTACAGATCTTGTTATTATCTGTTTTGTTTTGTTTTACGGCATATCAACCTCAGTGGGTCATTTAATGCCAGGAAAGGTTATTATGAATTTCAGTCTTTAAAGTAGTGGTTTCATGGAGGTATTCGCTTATGTTTTGTTAGATCTTGTTGAAAAGGTTGCAATTTGTTTTTAGGAAATTTAAAATGTCTTCTGGGTTTGTATTTTTAAAGAGGTCTTTTAGGTTTTTTGTATGGAAACCAGACTAGGAGAAGGAAATCTGAATTCAAATCAGATCTAGAAAGGGATGGGTTATGCATTCACATTTGTAAGACATGGCTATTGTATGTTATAAGAACTTGTTTTATTGTTTACTCTGTTCTTAAATTGACTTCTTCTACAATGAGTGGACGTCACAATTGTTCAAGACACTTTCCTGAAATGTGTAATAGCCATGGCCTCTCTCTCTCCGATGTAAGAAGCACAAAATCACCTGCACCATACACAGGCATGCAAATTACTGAGTGCCTCAGAACTAATGAAATACCATATGTGGATATGAAGAAAATCTGCATGACTAACTGAGGCACACATAAAAGATTCTTTCCTTGGAGAGAACGAATTTCTCTGGCTGGAGCATATAGAGGAGAATGACAGATGGCCATCTAGAATCTAAGTGACAACTAGAATACATTTCAATTACTTGCAACAAAAAGATCCCTTTTGTCTTTAAAAAAAAAAAAAAACTTAAAAAAAATTTTCCTAAGTGGTATAAGGTGAAAATGGGTGTACCCAATACGCAGTCTAGCGAATATTAATTCTTCTTTTCTGTTTTTTCTCATGGAACTTATTTTGAATTTGATTATCCCCTGATTTTTGCCATTTGTCAGATATGAATTTATTGATGGCTGGTTTTAAATCTGTCAGAAGGGATTTTTGTCTTAGTCATGTCTGCTCTTTCATTTCCTTGTATATATATTTACCAACCCCTCCGCACGGGCAGGATGTGACACAAGGTCAATTCCTTAAGTGGAGTTTAACAGGTTTGAATTCAGAGTTGTTCTTCTTCTAGACTGGTTGCCTAACCAAGCTTAAAGAGCCCAGTCTGCCCTACTATTTACCCATAGCTGGAGGGAGAGTAGGATTCATACCTTTCCCAAGGGTATTAGCGCTAAGTGAAATGCAATTACCATGCTCAGGATTTGAACTCGGGGCGACAAGTCCATTTCCCATGACTTTAACCATTACACCACGTGCTTCCATTTCTTTGTATACCGATGTGACTAGATGTTTATTCTGTTTTATGGCATATCAATCTCAGTGGGTCATTTAATGCCGACAAAAGTTTTGAAAGATTTGTAGCGATAGTTTGGAAGAAAATTTTTTAAACTCAATTTTTTTTTATAAACAAATTTTCTATTTTACCCATAGATGGTACTTTCTGATTTAGCTTTTGTTAGCCTGTTATGGGATGACTTAGTTTGGTCGGGTTTGTTTTGTTTTGTTTTACGGCATATCAACCTCAGTGGGTCATTTAATGCCGATAAAGTTTTATCGGATAATACAATTTTTTTATAAATACATTTTTCTATTTAACCCATAGATGGGACCCTAACAGGTACTACCACTCCGGGTCAGAGTGGACCAGGGAGCAATGGTGATGAAGGGGTGCTCCACATTCCCCAAACCTCCAAAACTGGAACCTCACCATCAGATAGAGTTTAACGTCATTCCCAGGACATGTAGACCCGCAGTCACCGCCTTCTAGCACCCATATGATAAAAAGGGGTTGGGGCTTGCCATAAGGGCAATAGTGTTGGGAAAATCATATAGGTGCTAGGGCTTGACGTGACCAGCCGATTGATCGGAGGGGGCCTTTCCGACCGCCCGTCTAGCCCAAGATAGGGCCAAAGTGGAGTATTGCATGTCATGAAATGCTCATCGACCTGGGTTCTATCCTTAAGCATCACGGGTCGCCACCCACGGCCAATAGGAGGCCCCATTGGGGGAGTCTTACCCCTCTGCAGAGGTGCAGTCGGTGCATTCTAACGCCCCAGCCGACAGGGCAGTTTAGTATCAGAGTCAGGACACTAAGACACTCAGTCACCACCTTCAAGCAAATATATGATAAAAAGGAATGGGGGTTTGCCATCGAGACAATCATATGAGAATTGTTGGATTTAAGTCATAGAAAATGCAAATTGACATTTTGTGTATTTTTTTCATTTACAATCATATAAATATTTTCTGTATTGTATTGGCCTCTGTTTGTTACGTAGCGCCTTCTTTACCTGCACTAAATATCTATATGTTGCATACTTGCATCACATTCTGTTATATAGAGGCATCAAATTCACGACCCTACTTTGTGTATTTGCATACGTAGCGGGTATCGTCACTAACCCTAGCCGATATATGTAGTGGTCGCTTAATGAAATCACAACACATGGATATAGTAGGAGTCTTGACTTTATTTCTCTTCTCGGCTGTACGTGGTGGGCGGCGTGATAATAGGAATCCCCAAGGGTTGACGATGACTACTACTGCTGCTGCTGGGATGGTGAGGTAAAGGGGTGGCTGGTGGTGTCTCAACGGCCTTGGCCACAATGGACCGTGAGCGTCCGTCGCTCACTTGTTCTCTGTCTGCTCTCTCCTGTCTGACTCAACACTCTGGCTTTTGTATTGACAACACACCTACGCATCTTTATCTTTTGATCTGATAATGGGCCTTTGTTATATATTTCTTTATCTTCTACCTGCTTCTTTGACCGGAGAGCCTCGCTTCCTTTTTTTAACTTCTTTGTTCGTTTTATTAAAGATACAAACTCAGAATTTCTTCAGCCATGAATTTTTATATTTAAATTTACTGGAATGTTTTTTTTTTTAGGGCAGGAGGCCAGGATGAATTAATGTGAATTGCACCAAAATTTCAACTGTTTCTTCATTCAAATTTCATTGATTTGTTTGTTTGTTTTGTTTTATGGCATATCAAACACAGTGGGTCATTTAATGCCGACAAAGTTTTGAAATGAATTCATTCTTAATGAGAACTCAATTTTTTTTATAAACACATTTTTCTATTTAACCCATAGATGGGACCCTAACAGGTACTACCACTCCGGGTCAGAGTGGAACTGGGAGTAATGGTGATGAAGGGGTGCTCCACATTCCCCAGACCTCCAGAACTGGAACTTCACCATCAGATAGAGTTTAACATCATTCCCAGGACATGTAGACCCTCAGTCACCACCTTCTAGCACCCATATGATAAAAAGGGTTGGGGCTTGCCATAAGGGCAATAGGGTTGGGATAATCATATAGGTGCTAGGGCTTGACGTGACCAGCCGATTGATCGGTGGGGGCCTCTCTGACCGCCCGTCTAGCCTAAGTAAGGGTCTAAGTGAAGTATTGCAGGTCATGGACTGCTCATCCACCAAGACTCCATCCTTAAGCATCACGTAACCCATAGATGGGACACAGGTTGAGGCCAGGATGAATGAATCTGAATTGCACCAAAATTTGCACCCTGTCTTCATTTTGTCTCCATACACTACTTTAAAATTATTGCGATATTTTTTATTTTTTAAAATTTTATCTAGGCCAAGATGCACGAATTCGAATTGAGCTGAAATTTCAAATGGTGTTGTTACATAATTAATGTCATTTTGGGTTTTTGTTAACATTAACAAATTTGTATTCAGTGAAATTTGAATGAAGAAACAGTTTTAACTTTAAGAGTTTGAAGGCTAAAAGAAATGCTGTGTTCAAGAAAGAGTTTGTAAAAGTTGTAATGTAATGTAAACATTTTGGTAGTAGATGGTCAGAAAGGGAGGATGAGGGGAGAGGAAGATGCTAGGAGGAGAAGAGGCGGAGGAAGATGCTAGGAGGAGGGAGGAGGAGGAAGAAGATGAGGAGGGAGGGGAGGGGAGGAAGAAGATGAGGGAGGGGAAGGAAGAGGAGGAAGATGGGGAGGGGAAGGAAGAGGAGGAAGAAGATGGGGAGGGGAAGGAAGAGGAGGAGAAGAAGAGGAGGAAGAAGAGGAAGAGGAGAAGAAGATGGGGAGGGGAATGAAGAGGAGGGGAGGAGGAGGAAGATGGGGGGGAGGAAGAGGAGGAGGAAGGGGAGGAGGAGGAAGATGGAGGAGGAGGAGGAGGGAGGAGAGGAGGAGGAAGATGGGGAGGGAGGAAGATGGGGAGGGGAAGGAAGAGGAGGAAGAAGATGGGCAGGGGAAGGAAGAGGAGGAAGATGGGGAGGGGAGGAGGAGGAAGATGGGAGGGGAGGAAGGGGAGGGGAGGAAGAAAGGACAAGAGAAGATGAAAGGAAAAAGGAGGAGAAAGAAGATGATGAAAAAGAGAAAGAGGTAAAACATTAAGGAGAGAGAGAGAGAGAGAGAAGAGAGAGGCAAAGGAAGAGAGAGAGAGAGAAGAGAGAGAGAGTGAAGGGGCACAGAATAAAAATGAATGCATGAAAGAAAAAAAAAAAAATTTTTTACAAGAACTACCCCCCCCCCCACAAAAAAAAAAAAAAAAAAGATTAACCAACAAAGAAGAAATGTTAACTTACCCCTTGTGTAAATATAGCGGGATTACCAGATTCTAACATGTCTTCTAACTCTTCATTGGTAGTAGTCCTACCAGCTGTAAGAAGAAAAAAAAGACGGAATGCTCTTGAGCAAGGTTTGCACACAACCCTAAATACTGATAGGCAAATGACGGACAGACAGACAGTTATGAAAGGGAAAGACAGAGAAAGAGTGAAAAAACAAAAACAAACCAAACAAACCACACAGATACAATGAACCTGCTATGAAATGAAGCACTGTACATTAGTCAACGCTACTAATAAGCCATACTTACATGCAAGTCTGCAAAGGGGGGTGGGGGAACAAGAATCTGTAAGTAAAGAATTAGTAAGCAGAAAAGAAGACATTGTCAACCATTTGTGGAATCGGGTCTTGCAACATCGTGGGGACATTGCACGGAATCATCAAGAAATTTAAAAAGTGCTCAATTCAGAGTTTTAGGTGATTTTCGAGGCCTGATAACCCCCCTGAGAGTGTACAAAATTGGCCAATTTCGTGTACAAATAAAGTGCCAAACTAATATGATTTTCTGATAGAGTTCGATGAGGAGTATCACATAGTAAAAGATGGTTGAGGGCGCTTGAGAATTGGGGGAGATATGGAGCTTCAAAGGTGCCCCCAAAATGCCATTTTTCAGCCATTATAAGACTATAATCTAAATTTAAAAACAAAAAATTAAAATAAACTAATTTAAAAGTTTTTTTTTTAAAGGAAAATCTCAGGTATATTTGAGTCAACACAGTTATCAAGAAATTTAGAAAAAAAAAAAATAACCTAATTAAAATTAAAAAAAAAGAAAAAAAAAAAGAAAGTTTCATGTACATCCGAGTTGGAGTTTTGTTTAACGGCATATCAACCTCTGTGGGTCATTTAATGCCAAAAAGGTTATTTTGGATTTCAGTCTTTAAAGTAGTGGTTTTATGGAGATAATTGGTTATGTTCTGTTATATCTTGTTGAAAAGGTTGCTTTTCTTTATAAAATTTAAAATGTTTTCAGGGTTTGTATTCTTAAAGATGTCTCTCAGGTTTCTTGCTTGATAGTAATTTGCGCGGATATGTTTAAGTCTATAACAATGATATCTCTGGGTCAATGTTTTGCCCATAGCTGCACAGATGGTTCTCAGTATCCTAAGTTGTCAACCAGCCATGCATTACGGCTGTTGATTGGCAGAGGAATAAACCACGTGACCTCGCCCAGTCTATAAATTCAGGTGGTGTATTGCAGGACACCTTATATATCCAAATATTCCAATAACCACTACTGTTCTTCTACAAGGATGCATTTGGCATTGAATAACTCATGAAGGTTGATATACCATTAAAATATATTTCGTGTTGAAATATTACAACGGGTGTTAAAATCAAATAATTATAAGTTTTGAGGTCTTATACTTTATTTTACTATTTTGTGATGTTTATTTTTGAATGCTATAGATTAAATAGTATGACTACTGTTCTTCTACAAGGATGGCTTTGGCATTAAATAACTCATGAAGGTTGATATGCCATTAAGCAAAAATATATTTTTTGAATACCAACTCACATAGTGGATCAAGCAATAACATTTAAAAAAAAAAAAAATCTATATATATAAAAGAAAGTTTGGTATGTACGTGTCGATACATAACTCCAAAACGGGAGGTCATTCAGATTTGAAATCTTGCATACACATTAATTACCGTCTAACTAAGAAACACGCCAAATTTGGTTATTAATTTTTACTGATTAAAGGATATAATTAATTAATTAAACAAAAATCAAATGATTTGCGATAATCGTGGCATAGCTGCTGCTGATAATATTAAAAAATTCTGCTGCCTGCATCAACAGTAAAATGGCGCCGCTGCTGGTAATTTGAAGTTGACAAATTTGTGCCCTAATCATTTCAGCTTGGAATTTTGTCGCGGATCACCGGTCTAATCTTAGAAATATTTATTTTTTTAAATATGTAATTTGTATTTGGTTTTATTGATGGAATTATTTTTACAGCAAAGTAAATAACAATAATAAACGAAAACATTTGATTTAACGATTAATAATAATCCAACTTTGTTTTTAAAAAACAAAAGTAAAAATACGAGATAGCTGAATAACTTATATGAAGTTTAGTGTTTAAACACTAAACATAAAATAAACATGATTCTAATGTATGTAACTTGAATAAGAAAATTTGTTATTTAATAAATAAATAAATAGATTGTTTTAAAAAATTAAGTCACCACTTTTTTTTTTTTTTTTTTTACTAAAAGCCGTTAAGATAAATGGTCTTTCGACAAATATTAGGTTCCACCAATTTTCCCAGTGAAATTTACCCCCCCCCCCTATATTTAACACAATGAAACTTGCATAAAGATTAATATTATCTTGAAAAAATTTTTTCGATTTGAAAGAAGAAACATTAAACAAACTCCTGATGATTTAAAAAAAAAAATTTTCAGCTTATGGAAATAACGAAAATTGTGATTGAAAAAAAAAAAAATGTTTTCATTTTTGCACCGTTAATCAACTGATATTTAATGTAGCCAAAAACAAGTTACGACAAGAGGATTAAAAAAAAATTCTATGAAAAATCAATTAATGGTTCGATTTTCACGAAAATTTCCATAACGATTTACCTTTGGGTGTAAATACGTCTGAAAACACTCTCTGGTGTTCCTAATTTTTTTAGTCCGGTCAGGGAACGGGTACTTTAGCTAGTATATGATATAAAAAAAGAAAAGAAAAAAGATTTCCATACAGTAGGACTTCGTTATCTTCGGTAAAATCATTCCAATTATGGTAGTGTTGAGGACTAAATAGAGTAGTCTCCCTTGTCACAAGTTTTGAAGAACTCTCCTGCGTCAGGAGTCTCTTTTTGGTCATGTGACCCCAAACCCTCAGCCTCTTTTATGAAGCTGGCTTGATGAGGACAGATGTCACTTCTCCTCAGCATCACACATTTTAAATTATTTAAATATTAGTAAATAAGGACTTGCCACACTGGCTTGTAAAATGAAACCATGGGTAGCAGCATGGTGGATGTGAGACGCGGTGGAAGAACCTACATAGGTCAACGGCATATATCACAAGATGCTGGGTGGAGGAACCTAGAATGGGTCAATGGCCAGGATCAACCAGTTCAGTCAGGTAACTACTGCTCCTCATCTCTAAGACTAGCGCCTATTGATGAGTTAACTCCACAGCTACCGATAGATATATATCCGTGCAAATTGCGCGACATGATGATGATGAAATTAGGACTGAGCCTATTCTTGTAGTGACCACCCAAGTGGATTTAACAGGCTTGAATTCAGAGTTTTCCTTCTCCTACACTGGTTGCCTAACCAAGGTTAAAGAGCCCAGTCTGCCCTACTATCTCCCCATTGCTGGAGGGAGAGTTGTTGGATTCATACCTTTCCCAAGGGTATTAGCGCTATGTGAACTGTAGCTTCATCCAGGATTTGAACTCGGATCGACGAGTCCATTTCCTACTGGTCTAACCATGTGCCTCCAACAACAATTATAATAGTGCTGGGGACTAAATGGAGTAGTCTCCCTTGTCACAAGGTTTGAAGAACTCTCCTGCATCAGGAGTCCCTTTTTGGCCACATGATGCAGGAACCCCAAACCCTCAGCCTCTTTTATGAAGCTGGCTTGACGAGGACAGACGTGTTTGTCACTTCTCCTCAGCATGACACGTGGTGCATACCTTTTGTTCCAGACCCCAGAACATACTACCCCCACCCCCAGAACATGGGAAGGGCAGGTTTCATATGTTGGCATCCTTCCGTGTGGGTTGATATGGAGGATGTGCTGTTGCTCAAGCAGCAGATCCCCCCTCTCCACCCTGCTGCTGTGGTCCAAAGGAAAGGTAAGAGACCAATGCAGTTTGGCAATAGCAGTGTCGCAGGAGTTGCTGTGTAGCATTCAATTTCAGCGTTACTCCACCTTGGCGACTCTGGCCCCGTATTTGTTTGGGGAAGGGGGGTTTACTCACCTACCCTTTCCTTGGAATCATGTAAGCCGCTTGGCAGCAATGGTTTTGTAACCGACTCTTCCTGGCACTAGATGGGTTGATGACGAGGGTTAATTTGGGGGTTATGTGTATACCAAGTACCCCAATCTTCCTACTGTCAGTTGGATGGTTGTTGGCTCCTCCCCTAGAGCTTGTCTGCTCTCTTTTCCAGCTCCTGTTTTTTTTTTAATAATAATAGATTTTTTTGTAAAAATCATTGTCCAATGCATTTTCAAATCATTGTCCCAATGCATTTTCATAGTAAAAATCATTGTCCAATGCATTTTCATAGTAAAAATCATTGTTCCAATGCATTTTCATAGTAAAAATCATTGTCCAATGCATTTTCATAATAAAAATCATTGTCCAATGCATTTTCATAATAAAAATCATTGTCCAATGCATTTTCATAATAAAAATCATTGTCCAATGCATTTTCATAGTAAAAATCATATACTACATTATGAAAATTGACATGTAGTAAAGAGAGGGCCCGATATAATAGATCCAGGAGGAGGTGCCATGAGATCTAAGCACCAGCCCTGATTTGAGAGGTTGATGAATCCGAATTTTGTGAAGTCCTACTGTATTTTGAATCCTGTTTACGGATTCAGACGTCTTTCCTTGAAAATGAAAAAAAGCTTAAATCTAAAATTGGTAGCAAAGATGAGAAAAACCACTCTCCAATAATAGTTGTCACATTTAATGTATCAAATTTACATATAACTATTACTGAACGGAGGTAGCACTTCCTTCATCCCCATCACTGCCAAATCTTAAATTGAAGACTAGTAAACCTTTTTTGCTAGCGAAAGAATTTGAAGCAATGTCCCCCCACTGTGACCCTGATTCCACAGTCATGGCTCCAGCAACAAAATATAGGCATACATACAAAAAAATAAGAATTATGACTAAAACCACTGGGATAATAGATATACTTACCTGTCCAGGTAATTCATATAAATTAGAATCCATTTTAATGCATTTTTTTTTACAGATTTTACTAACGGCAGTTTTCAAATTGATATCCATTTTGGTCCAGACATTGTTGACAACGGGAACTAAGAGAATTCATAACAGCAAGAAACACAGAAGTAACAAGACAAATTTCTTATAGCATTTCGAGGGTAATCCCAAAGTTAAGGTCTCTACAATATTTAGAAATCACAGAAACGTTTATTGTTTATTGTCAATGATGTTTACATGTTTAAAAACATAATCGCCCCATATGTAAGTGTTGCATGTCATGGACTACTCAGTTACCATGATTTTAACCTTAAGCATCACAGGTCCCCACTCACGGCCAACAGGTGGCCCCATTGGGTTAACCTAACCCACTGCAGAGGTTGTCGGCATATTCTACAACCTCATTCGACGGAGCATCTGGTTCGGGGTGCTAGATCAAGCGTATCTTGTTACATCTAGCCCACTGAACACTATGTTGAATTTTGTCAAGTTGTCGTTCCGCCAGCTGCTGTCTTTTATTTATTCATTTTAATAACTTAAATCTAATATAACCACTAGTTTATTATTATACAGGAAGTTACTTCTTCTAATTTATTCATATGCAAGAGTTAATACTAAATTTTAGGTCTCCAAAATATTTAGAAATCACAGAAACGTTTATTGTTTATTGTCAATAATGTTTACATCATTTTAAATTTTGAACCTGTATCTATTTTTCAACATAATCCCCCCTGTTTAGCTTAAGTAAGGGCCAATTAATTCAGAAACAGAATAATGTTTCTTTCTTAAAAACTTATCTACTAGTGATATTTTTTTATTATTTTTTTTATTAACCAAAGTAAAAGACTTGGTTTCCATTAAGTTCAATGCAAATTCATATCCTATCCATAAAATTTATAATTATAGATAGATAAATAAATAAGGAATAATCTATCTATCTTCTATACATATATAAAGGGCAGTTGTGTGTATGTGTATGTCCGGAGGAAAATTCGAAAATAAAACAATTAACAACAAAGTAAATATGTATACACATTAAATATCACCAGGGATTGGTTTTTGAGCAAAAATAATGAAGATTTGATTTATATCTGGAAAGATATTTAGAAATTCAAATTTGAAAAGTAACAGAAGGGAAAGTCATTTGCATGTTATTTTGTTTATCTATTTTTTTTTGTATGTTTTTTTTTTTTTTTTCGCTTTGAAATATAGTATTGATTGATTGAATTAATTGCATCATTTATATCTTTTCTTTTTTTAAATTGTAAATCATTGAATGGAAATTTCTTACTATATTGTTATATATTTCCGTGGGGATTTTTATGGGGCATCCAGCGAGGATCTCACTCGTGATAAGTAATAATCGAGACTAACTTTAAAAAAATTCCCCCTCAACCCAGGCAACGCCGGGTAGCCACTTCTAGTACATATATAAAGGACAGTTGTGTGCATGTGTGTGTGTGTATGTCCAAAGGAAACTATGGAAATAAAACAATTAACGACAAAGTGAATATATATATACACACATTCACTATCACCAGATCTTGCTTTTTGAGCAAAAATAATGAAGATTTGATTTATATTTGGGAAGATAATTAAAAAAAATAAAATCTAAATAGTAACAGCATGGATTTTTTTTTGTCATTTAATATTTTAAATTGGAGACACGGATTTTTTTCTTTTCAGAGTGTCTGCGCATTTTTCCTTGTTTTTTTTTGTACCGCACCAGGCCGAATCAACGTAGGGTCATGGGGCATCCTGTGTAGATACAACTCATGATTTAGTAATAATGGATCTGCGAGATTAACATTCTGTCTGCCCACTCCCCTTCTACCCAGGTGATGCTGGGTAGCCAATTCTAGTAAATAAATAAGGAAAATACTCAGTTAATATTCTGGCCGAAGATATATAAAAAAAAATAATAATTGAATGTCTTTTTTTTTAAGCATGGAGAAATAAGCATGAAAAAACCCTCCCAAAAAACAGATTTAAAATTCCAAAAACTTAAAGAAAGATACCGCTTCTCTCTTTGCCTACTTTAAACCACTCACAGCAGCTCTACCACCACCACACCCCAGCGAGGTAGTTGAATAACTTATATGAAGTTTAGTGTTTAAACACTAAACATAAAATAAACATGATTCTAATGTATGTGTAGAGGATTATGTGTATGTGTGTTCAATTATATTAGAAATGACGAATAATATTGACACAGGCAGAAAATACGGAGAAATAATAAAACAAATGCATACAATTATAATATAATGGCGAAATGGGTTCTGTCTGTTTGTTGATTTCTTCTTCGTTATTTATAATTAGGAGATAGGATCGAAAAGTAATTAATTTTTTGGCGCGGACGTAGTAGTAAACAAAATCTAGCCAATCGATTCTGATTTTTGTGTAAACAATTGGTTTAATCACTTTTCCTTAAATCTTTGGAAAAGGATTTGTGTTCGTGTGTTTGATTTAATTACTTTTCCATAAGTTTGGAAAAAGGATGGTGTTGTATGTTTATTTTAATTTCTTTTCCTTAAGTTTGGAAAGAGAAATGTGCACGTGTATTTATTTAAAAATATAGAATTGTATTCTATAAAAACCCCCCTCAGATTGAAAAATATTGAAAATATTTTATCAATATGTGATGTAAGTTTCGAAGTGAGTAGGCCAATGTACCTGTGTACCCGATTTTGTAGTGATGTTTGAGTGGATGTGTGTTGGTGTGAATGTTTTTGTGTTCGATTTCGTATTGAAATGCGGTTGTGAGTGTTCCGTCGTATTGTTCTTTTTGGATAAATCCAAATACGCCGGTTTTAATCTGTCTATCGAAACTGTATCTTCTTTGCCGTTTTTTGATAATGGTAAAGTGTTTCTGTCGTCTGCTGATCACTTGAAAAGGTCCAGAGTAATTAGGGCAAAGGGGTCGTTTTACCATATTGTTTCGTAAGAAAACATATTCACAGTTATAAAGGTCTTTTGGTGTGTAACTGCTACTTTCTTGAGTTCTCGTGGGTGTAAAGACTAGATCACTCATCCTTTGTTTAAATTTTTAATTTCTTTTCCTTAAATTTGGAAAGAGAAATGTATACATGTATTTATTTAAAAATATAGAATTGTATTCTATATATGTAACTTGAATAAGAAAATTTGTTATTTAATAAATAAATAAATAGATTTTAAAAAAAATTAAGTCACCACTTCCTTTTTTTTTTTTTTTTTTTTTTTTACTAAAGACCGTTAAGTTAAATGGTCTTTTGACAAATATTAGGTACTACCAAAAAAACTGATTATTATTTCTCTGAATTTTTGAGATGAGACTTGATGATTAGTATTATCTGTGTTATTTGGACTATTGTCCTCGTCTTCATTGTGTTCTGTACAAAGTTTCGGCCAAAGGTTCCCAAGTCCGACAAGAAATACCTGAAGAAAGCCGGAGGGCATATTGGCCAAAACGTTCTACAGATAACAATGAAGATGAAGACAACAGTCCGAATAACGCAGATAATACTAACTGATTATTAGTTCATTATGATTGAGCAAAAGGACTCAGATTAATAATAATAATAATAATAGGACTTTATTTGAATGGAATGAGTTCTGATGTGAAAACTTTGAAATATCCCATTATGCAGGTAAAAAATACCAAGAAAATTTGGTACAGCTGTGCAGAAAATTTTGTAGGCAAATAATTAGGTCACTCACAATGGCTCTCCACCCACAGTACAAAAACTGATGGTTAGTTCATTATAATTGAGCAGAAGGACTCAGATTACAATAATAATCAGACTTTATTTGAATAGAATGAGTTCTGAGATGAAAATAAATTTTTTTTTTTTTTAAAGCTAATAAATTAGCTTAAAAATAATTTTTTTTCATAAATTTGTCTTGGTTACCCCCCCCCCCAAAAAACATGATTTCCTTAATTTTGGCAAAAAAGTCACAGATAATGGGTTATTTACCACGTACCCATGTGAACGGGTTAGGCACAAGGCCCTATTAATGTGGCACCACCCACAAACCGAAACTCATGGGTGGCGGGTGCAAAAATAGCGTTGATCCCGTCGACATTCCCCCTCAAGGGGGAGGGGGCGCCTCAGGCACTGAACCCCCCCAGCCCTACCCCTTTAAATCGAGGGGGGGGGCAGGTGTTGCCTGGGGGAGGGGGTTTGTAGAGAAATATATTTTTAATTCGGATGATGATGTAAAGGATTTATTGAGTACATACTTTTTGTTTAAGATTTTTTTTTCTTATTGTGACTTTTTTTTTACCTGCAAATTTTTCCCCCGAAGACTTTTTCTTTTACCTGAGACTATTTTTCCAGTGACTTTTTTTTTTTTTCTACTTAAGACATTTTTCCCTAAGACTTTTCTTTGTGACTTTTTTTTTACCCCAAAACTTTTTTCCTTTTTAACTATTTTTACTTGTGACTTTTTTACTCAAGACTTTTCTCCCCTGTAACTTTTTTTTACCTGTGGCCTTTTTTTTTCTTCCAGTGACTTTTTTTTTTTTTTTTTTTTTTACTCAAGACTTTTCCCTGTGACTTTTTTTTTTTACTCAATTTTTTCCTTTGTATAAGACTTTTTCCCTGTGACTTTTTTTACTCAATAATTTTTTCCTTGTGACTTTTTTGTACTTAAGACTTTTTCCCCTGTGACTTTTTTTTTTTACTCAATAATTTTTTCCTTGTGACTTTTTGTACTTAAGACTTTTTCCCCTGTGACTTTTTTTTTTACTCAATAATTTTTCCTTGTGACTTTTTTGTACTTAAGACTTTTTCCCCTGTGACTTTATTTTTTTACTCAATAATTTTCCTTGTGACTTTTTTGTACTTAAGACTTTTCCCCTGTGACTTTTTTTTTACTCAATAATTTTTTCCTTGTGACTTTTTTGTACTTAAGACTTTTTTTTACTCAATAATTTTTTCCTTGTGACTTTTTGTACTTAGACTTTTCCCTGTGACTTTTTTTTTACTCAAGAATTTTTTCCTTGTGACTTTTTCCCCGTAACTTTTTTTTTTACCCCAAAACTTTTTTCCTTGTAACTATTTTTTCCAGTGACTTTTTAAAAATTTTTTTTTACTCAAGACTTTTTTCCCCGTGTGACTTTTTTTTACCCAAGACTTTTTCCCTGTGATTTCTTACCCGAGATCTTTTCCATGAGACTTTTTTTTGGTTAAATCCTACTTAACGGACATAAATTCCACCATCGTATATCACCCCGCCATAAGAAAAACAAAATACTAAAAATCAAGGAATTAACCGAATTTAATGAAATTTTCCGTGTTGATATATTAAGGAATAAACAATATAATGCACCAGTTATTTTATTTGAAAACTCTTACATTTTTTCAGGTCAGTTAACTTTGAACAACATATCTTTGAGGCATAACACAGATTCACAAACATACGTGGTTCAAAGTTAATTGACCTGAAAAAATATAAAAGTTTTTAAATAAAATAACTGATGCATTATATCTTTTATTCATTAATGTATCAACACTGAAAATTTCATTAAATTCGGTTAATTCCTTGATTTTTAGTATCGGCTGAGATAACAATAAAGATGAGGATAATAGTCTGAATAATCCAAATAATACATAATAGTACTTTATTTGAATAGAATGAGTTCCGAGATGAATAGCTACTAAGTAGGTAAAAAAATACGGAGGAAATTTGCGAGGCAAAGAGTTAAAAAATCTCTTATTAATTTTACAAAAATGTATAAAATTTTTTTTTTAAGTTACCAACATCAAAATTATTTTTTCAGCTCATATTCAAAGGGATTTGTGTATAGCTTTAGTTTACAGGATAATATCGCCCAGCCAAAAAAACCCTAACCCCCCCCCCCCAAAAAAAAAAAAACACCAAAACAAACTATGAAAACAATGAAACATGATGATCAAATAAAACCCAAGTTTGACAATTTTTCCAGAGTTCAGAACACTGGCATCAGTGGTGTCTGGAATTGGTAGCCATCTTTTTTTCTTTTTTTTTTTTTTTTTAATAAAATTCCACAGTGATGTAAGAAATACTTGGTTATAAATTTGTCCCTGTGTGGTGAAAAAATGTTTGAAAAAAAGGTGCATTTATAAAAGAGAGCCATAGGCCTCGTTCCAAACAATTAGTGATTAAAAAACCAACCTCAAACAATTCTGAAGACTGTATTAAGTAGAGTTATCTGCCCCTGTGTCTAGGCTGAACAGGGTGATCTGCCCCTGGTCATAAGACAGATATAAATAGTCATGGAGGTAGCCATTTTGGAAGTCGGCTCTTGACATTTGAACTGCTGACCATGTCCTCCTTACGCTGCGAGGAAAGTTTTTGACTTCGACCTTCTAAAATTAATAATGGCTACTTCACAATTACTATTTTTTATCTGTCTTATGACCAAGGGCAGATCACCCTGTTCAGCCTAGACACAGGGGCAGATAACTCTACTTATACAAAGACGACAACCATATCTAAGAAAGAAGCCATGTTTATGGAAGTGACTGAAGCACCGTCAAAGGGGACAATACACTAAGCCTTCAGCAATTAGCTCTTTTTTTTTTACTCGGTTTAATTTTCTTTCAACAGACAACACAAGCGAAGACATCGACTCCAGCATCAAAAGAGCAACCAGCATTTGACAGGAAAAAAAAAATTAAAAAAAAAAAAAATCCCAAAAAAATAATTTTCCTTAAATTTGTCTTATTGAAAAAAAAAAAAAAATCTCCTTAACTTTGTTTCACCTTATCTAAAAAAAAAAAAAAAAAAAAAAAAAAAGAGAATTTCTTTAAATTAGCTAAAAAATATATTAAAAAAATAATTTCCTTAAATTTGTCTCATTTTACCTTACAAAATAATTTCCTTAAATTTGTCTCAGTTTAAAATTTTTTTTTTTTTGTCTTACCTTAATTTTAAAAAATTCTTTAATTCGTCTTAGCTAAAAAATGATTTCCTTAATTTTCTCTCTTAACCTAAAAAAAATTCAAAAAAATATTTCCTTAAATTCACCTCACCTCATCACCAAAAAAGTTCACAAAAATGTGTTTCACCCCAAAGAAAAGAAATTCCCTTAAATTTGTCTTAAATAACTCCTCCATAATTTCCTTAAATTTGTGAAAAAAAACCCAAAAAAACTAAACTGCCCCCCCCCCCATTTTTTATTTCAAAAATTAATGCCAAAAACGAAGCTGGTCCTCTGTGGATACCGTCCCTACTTCTCCACATAGGCGAGTCAAAAAGTAATTCCTTTTTATTTAGGACAGGTATAATTACCAACACAGGAACTTGTATCATACATCAAAATGAAGCTGGTCCTCTGTGGATCACATCCCTACTTCTCCACATAGAGCAGACAAAAGGTAATGCCATTTTGTTTAGGACAGGTATAATTACCAACACAGGAACATGTATCATACATCAAAATAAAGCTCGTCCTCTGTGGATCACATCCCTACTTCTCCACATAGTCACCTTTTCTCTCAATAGCAATGTTCCACCTTCGAATGAGAGCATGTATCCCTGCCCCGTAAAATTCTGTTGGCTGTTTTTTTGAGCTACTTCTTCACTATAGATTTCACTTCTTCGTCACTGGAATAATGTTTGCCTCTCAAACCCTCTATCAAGGGGCCAAAGAGATGATAGTCTGAAGGCGCTAAATCTGGTGAGCATACAGGCAAAACAAGTGTCTACATGCAGGTTTTTTGGGGACCACTTGTGTACCACCAATTCCCATGATCATCCAAAAGTGGGTGGACAATTAGTCGAAGAAGATAATGTAATGCTATACTTATTGTTTATTGTTAAGTCCACCTACTTTTGGATTCATACAAAATTCTCAAGCATTTTGATTATTGAGTGTATCTCCACTGTAGGGGCTAGAACTCTCCTGTGTTCAGGGGACAGGAAGTAGGGAGATTAATGTCCCTTGTCAGGTGGTAAGAACTTTCTCTTAACTGGTTTCGGTCCAGAGTAGTAAATCTCATAGAAGTGGGTTCTTATCACTGTCAACTGTGACTGAAGAAAACCCCTCAGTGAGGGAGCATAGCTGGCTACACCATCTGAGCACCCCCTCAGTGAGGGAGATAAATAACTGTAAGTACTGCCTTTAAGTACTCGTTATATTGTTGTGTCTAGTTGTGTTTTACATGTTAATAAACTTGGTTAAAGGTACATGTGCTCTTTTTTATTCTTCTTCTTTGAACTACATAGCCTGGGGGGGTTCATATGGAGGATAAGCTGTAGCCCATGCAGCAAATCCCCCTCTCCACACTGCCACTGTGATCCAAAGGAAAGGTAAGGTACCAATGCGGTTTGGCAACGGTAGTGTCGCAGGAGTTGATGGGTAGCACTGGATTTCAGCATCACGCCACCTTTTGGGGCTACGGCTCCTGATTTGTTTTCGGGGTTTACTCCCCAAGCCTTTTTCGTTGAAAGGCAGCAGAGGTTTTTGTGTTGGACTTTTCCTTGACTTTGATGGGTTGCCGACCAAGACTAAAGAGCCCCTTTCAACCCATTTGGGGTTCCATGCGAGTAGCAAGTACTGCAACTATTATTCGTGTTCCTGAAAATTCTGATTTGTGTACCTATATATTATTCCTCATAGTCTGTACACAGATATTCCTACACCACTATGTGACGGTGAACGAGAAAGGAAAAAGAGCAAGACATTGTCTTGCCTGCCGGGATCGAACCCGCATCCTCCCGCATGCGAAAACAAATGGACGGACGCGAGGTTCGACTGATGTGCCCGGATGTTTGGGTCATATGCCCATAAAATAACCAAAGCGAGCGTGGGGTGAGGAGCAGAGAAGCATACGGCCTACGTGTGAAGACGGCAGTCAGTAAAGATTATTTTGACAACGACGACGGATTTTTAGCTGCTGGTCGAAGACGAATACTGTGTTGACCAAAAGAAAGTTTGGCCTGCGAGAGGACGGTGAACTCGCTTCTTTTTGGTCCCCCCCCCTCAGCAGGAACTTGTTGACTCAGATATCCCCCCCCCAGAGAACATTCTTATTATACACTATAAATAATAAATAAATATAGCATATTATATTAGTGATAATCATCCATAGAGGTGCAGTCGGCACATTCTACAGCCCCAGCTAACAGGGTTACTACATATTGTTATACTAGCTGCATGTACCCAGATTTGGTCAGGTCATATAGTCTAATCAGTGGGGGGGGGGTCACAGTCTGACTCAAGGCTCCAATCGACAGTCCAACCAATTTTTGTTGAAGACCGATCCACGTGCGGTCGATGTAGATATTCCGAGGGTCCTCACATCAGTGAGGAGGGCCGATGTTGCTTTTTAAAACCGTAGAGAAGAAGGCCCCGAAACGGTTTGCACATTCTCTCCTGATGAGCCCATGCATTTGTAAACATCTTTTGTTTTTTCAATATATCAAATTCATACTGTCAGATTAAGTTCCATTTTATTTCACTTACTTGTCTATGAAATTATATATATATATATATATATATATATATATATATATATATATATATATATTATTTCTTCTTTCTATATATATATATATATATATATATATTAAATTCTTTCTTTAATATTATATATATTATATATATATATATAATTTGTAATTTTTTTTTTTTTGGTAATATTATCAAATCCCACCCGACCCCATAAAAGTGAGCCAAAAGCAAGTGGACAGTAGGTTGGATAAGATTTTTTATTTCGCTACACTCATTTATATCGTCTCAAAACAAATGTTCCCCGTTACTGTCCATCTACTTTTGACTCGCATCAATCCTGAAACACATTTTCAATTAATTAAGAGGTGAGCATTTTCCCCCCACTATACTTCCTTCTATCTAAACATGTGACCTAGTGATGATCGGAGAGTTGCTGCTAGAAATGCCGACGAAAAAAGCCTTCTAAGACAAAAAGGTAATCTGAACATTAGCTACATAAATGAGAGTAACCTCCCCTTGTTTCTTTCACTTTGAGGAAGCCGTCGGTTTTGATTGGCCATTTTATCATTTCACTGTAAATCAATACAACTGCATGTTTTAACACGAAAAATATCATAAAATGTGTTCTTAATAACAATCAAGTTCATTTCAAATAATGTGCAAGCACAATTAAGAACACATTTTTATATTAATATTGACTATTAATATAAACAAATAGACAACTATAAAAATTTCAAGACCTTAAAATTGAATACCTGCCACACAGAAACACACACCTGGTAAAACACAGATGTTACAAATTAAATATCTCTCTACACTCCCACCAATCAGGAAGGGAGGGGTTAGATACGTGTATATATATATATATATATATATATATATATATATTATGGACTCTCTCGTCGATTTTCGATGCATGAGGGTTCCCACACACACAATGAACACCCACACAGGGATTTGTTTATAGTGGTGAAGGCTTGTGTTGGACCATCCACACTTTTTGGCACAGTCGATAGGAAAGAATTGGGGCGTCAAGGGTTGCCACAAACCCAATCAACGACCGACCTCAGGAATTTTGAATTCAGAGTTATCCCTCTCCTAGACTGGTTACCTACCCAAGGCTGAAGGGTCCAGTCTGCCCTACTATTTAACCCATAGCTGGAGGGAGAATATATGGATTCATACCTTTCCCAAGGGTATTAGGTAATCTGAACACACACACACATATATATATATATATATATGTATGTATGTATAAATTCATATTCGAACATAATATGGTTAATTAACGTCTGTTTGTTAGAGTTTTGATATTTGATAGATCGTATGTGTGTGTGTGTGTTTGTAATTTACTTTTTTGGTGAATTAGTGTGTGTTTGTGGTTTACTTTCTGTTCTAATGTTTTTTTTTTAATAAATTAAAAAGAAAGACAGTTTTGTTTAGACACATTATACCTACATAAATGTTTACTTATGTTATTATTTATCTACAAACATTCATTTACCAATGGCAAACTAACAAAAAAATGGTTGGATATATATATATTTACCAGCCCCTCCGCAAGGTCAATTTTTTAAGCGGAGTTTAACAGGTTTGAATTTAAGAGTTTTCCTTCTCCTAGACCGGTTGCCTAACCAAGGTTAAAGAGCCCAGTCTGCCCTACTATTTATCCATAGCTGTAGGGAGAGTAGGATTCATACCTTTCCCAAGGGTATTAGCGCTAAGTGAAATGCAATTACCATGCCCAGGATTTGAACTCGGGGCGACAAGTCCATTTCCCATGACTTTAACCATTACACCATGCGCTTCCATAAAATGGTTGGATATATATATATATATGTGTGTGTGTGTGTGTGTGTGTGTACGAAAGTCAAGGTACCTGATAAATAAATTTATGGTGAAATGAAAATGGCGGACCAAAACATATGGCTTCCTCAAGGTGAAATTAAAAAGGGGAGGTTACTCTCGTTTATGTAGCTAATGTTCAGATCACAGACAAAAAATAGATAAATAAATGAATAAATGAATTAAAAAAAAAAAAAAAAAAAAAAAACTGTGTAAAATCCCGAAGATAGAGTGAAATAGCTACAAAATGGACGCCTCTTATTAATTAAATGACTTAATCAACAAATAAAGATTAAAGAAAAAAAGAAAAAAAATAATTTTGGGAAGAAAAGGAGAGAAATAAGGAGAGAAATAATGAACAACCAAAGTATCTAAAAAAAAAAAAAAAATAATGAAAAAACAAAAAAACAAACAAAATAATGAAAAAAAAAAAAACCATAAAAAAACAAAAAAACTGAGAAATAAAAAGACCAAACAATACTGACAAGCTTTGTTTCATAAAGCGTTGTGCACAGTTAAGGCGACATGATCACAGTATAAGAGACCAGTTGTAAGGGGAGATAACTCCTAATGCCTAACAAAAACTTAACTTGAACATTAGCTACTTAAATCAGAGTAACCTCCCCTTGTTTCTTTTTTTTTTTTTTTTTTCCACTCTGAGGCTTCCTCAGTTACGTTTTGGCCGGCCATTTTCATTTCACTGTAAATCTACACTGTAAAAATACGCATTTGTTCGAATCAATACAACCGCAGGTTTTAACACGAAAATATCACAAAATGTGTTCTTAAAAACAACTAAGTTCATTTCTCTGAATGTTTGAGATGAGGCTTGAAGATTAGTATTATTTGCGTTATTCGGACTATTGTCCCCATCTTCATTGTTATTTGTACAACGTTTCGGCCGATATACCCTCCGGCCTTCTTCAGGTTCCCGAGTCCGACAAGAAATACTTGAAGAAGGCCGGAGGGTATATCGGCCGAAATGTTGTACAAATAACAATGAAGATGGGGACAATAGTCCAAATAACGCAAATAATACTAAGTTCATTTCAAATAATGCGTAATCACATTTTAAAAACACATTTTATGATATTTTCATGTTAAAACATGCAGTTGTATTGATTCGAACAAATTGATATTTTCAGTGTAGATTTACGGTGAAATGAAAATGGCCGACCAAACCATATGGCTTCCTCAAAGTCAAACAAACAAGGGGAGGTTACTCTCATTTATGTAGCTAACGTTCAGATTACTTAACTTTGTAGTAGGGCTGGACAAACGGTTTGATTAAGTGACTGATTTTAATGGCATGTCAACCAATATCGGGTTATTTTATGCCTACAGGTTAGAGAATTGCCTTCATTGTACATTCCTAACATTAATAATGCTATTTAATAATAATCATTTGATTGCACAAAACTATATGATTGACTGATTTTAATGGCATTTCAACCAGCCTTGGGTTATTTTATGCCTAAGAGGTAAGGTAATTATATTCTTTGTGTGTTCATATTCACATCTTTTGTGTAGGTGTTTTTTTTTTTGTTTTTTTTTGCACAGTTCTATGGAATACAAATATTTTTAAACAGATCTATTTGACCCATAGATAAGACCCTAACAAGTACAAAAAATTAGTGGAGCTAGGAGTAATGGCAATGAAAGGGTACCCCACACTCTCCAGTGCTCCAGAACAGGAGCCTCACCATCAGATACAGTTTAGAGTTATACTCAAGGCCCCCCCCCCTTTTTTTTTACAGTCAGTCTATTCTAAGCCCAAGGTGAAACGGTTGGTTTTACAGCATATCAACCCTTGTTGGGTTATTTAATACTGAAATAAGCACCCCCTCATCAATTATATGACGTCAAGCAACTAATAATAATAAAGTTGTCGGGGTGGCCTAAAGTCGGTATCAGCCAATCAGCGAGGGAGTCTATCCCCTTTTCACTAGCGCTAGACCAAGGAGAGTGTTTTTGCGTCTGAGGTGGAGCACCACACCTACCATCAGCTCCTTACTTTACCGTAGAGATCCCTGTGCTACTCATACACTGATAGTTTCAAAGTAACTATTCTTAGCTCTTTGCCCCCCCCCCCTCCTCGCGGCTGTACCATCTTTTCTTGGTATTTTTTATCTGTATGATGGGATACTTCAAAGTTCACTATCTATTCAACTCAGAACTCATTCTATACAAATAAAGTCGTTGGGGCGGCCTAATGTCATTATCAGCCAGACAGCCGAGTGAGTCTATCCCCTTTTCACTAGCGCTAGACCAAGGAGACTGTTTTTGCGTCTGAGGTGGAGTGTCACACCTACCATCAGTTACTCACTTGACTGCACATATCCCTGTGCTACTCATACGCTGAGTTGGTGAAGGGCGGTGTTGAACCCGGTATAGAAGTCAGTCAGTCAGTCTACTATTGGTTTGAACAACAACAACTGGCCAAGCACAACTGAACCAGTGTCAAGACAACTGGTGCTTATGGGAATTCAGAATGGTCCATTCATGTATTTGGGTGATTCCATTCCTTGAGTCCTGATTGGCTGCTTGGTTTCTATGATGTTCTGAGGCTTCATAAATAACCTGCCATTTTGCAGTAGTCTTTGCAGCAAACCAGATTCGTATTGGGTTACGACTGCTTGCTGCTTTGTCTTACCAATTCGACGGTAATTGGAAATAGTATGATTATTCTACACCCGGAACCTTATGGTTCCTAGTGGGACGCTCTACCGACTGAGCTAAACCTAACTATTCTTAACACTATGCCTACCAAAGTTCCTCCACGGTATGGATTTGGGGTGCTTATTGGTTACTTGGTCCAACACTTTGTCTACGATATTTCCCCCACGGCTGTACCATATTTTCTTGGTATTTTTTTTACTTGTATAATGGGATATTTCAAAGTTCACTATCTATTCATCTCAGAACTCATTTCATTCAAATAAAAGTCCTTATTATTATTATTATTATTATTATTATTATTATTATGATCTGAGACCTTCTGCTCAGTTATAATAAACCAACCATCAGTTTTTGTGAAAGTCGCTGTGAGTGGCTTAAATTAGGCAAACACAGGCCCCGACACTAACTTTTTTCATGACTGTCCCGAACAAAAATTATCAACCGTCCCAAATGGGGTTTGCACCGTCCCGAAATCAAAATATTTTTGTTTAATTAGCATCATCTATACTTGTCAGTCATCAGTAGTATAATAACGTGTAATAAAACATTAAGAAAAGCTGAAGCAGTGATAATTCTGGATATTTGGACAAAAAATCCATTTCCTAGTGTGTTTTGAGCTTAAAAAAATACATTAAGTTACCCTGAGTAGGGTTACTAATACATAATTCGGTCCTTTTAAACTATCTCCCTCCACCATTATTCATTACATGGCTTTGAGAATAGACCTGCGGTGCCGTAGCCTCATTTTGAGGTCAGCATTGGGGCAATCACTGGACGGCCAATATTGGAATGTAGTACTAACTTTTAGGAAAAATTTATACCGTCCCCGGCAAACTGTCCCAGATGACGTATTGATCGTCCTGGATTTAATTTTTTATCGTCCCCGGGATGACGGGACAACATTTATGTCGAGCCCTGGGCAAAGAGTTAAATGAAATTGGCCCTGGGGAAAAGTAAAGTCATATATTTGAATATTTGTGTAATAATTAATCGAGAGTTACCTAACCCTATTTTATGATTACCTCCCCTTTGGAGAACTCTCTGGTGATTACTAGAGTATATAAGCTCTCAGTAAAGTGTACCAATTATTCTAAGTAGAATAAAGCTTTCCAAATCCTATCAGTGTTTTCGTTTGTCATTACAATTTGTTTAAAAATGATATCAAAACTAACATCAGATAACTGTGTAAGGGATGAACAAAGATGAGAATAATTTCCAGGTTGAAACCAGCCTCATCCAGGATTTGAACTTTTATTGCTGTGTCTATTTCCTATGACAAAGACCATTACACCATGGTAAAATGGTTTACTAAGTAAACATACAAGGTAAACAAAATAATTACTAATTGCTAAATTAAATTAACAAATCCCGTGAGATCTCGTTGTTTCTCTCTTCCAAGGTCTCGTCAGAAATTTATAAGAAAAACAGACAATTCCATTCTCATTAATTAGGTACTATATGACACACATGAAGGTTAAAGAGTCCAGTAGGATTCATACCTTTCCCAAGGGTATTAGCACTATGTGAAATGCAAACAGCCTCATCCAGGATTCGAACTCGGATCAACGATTCCATTTCCTGTGACTTTAATCATTACACCACACATAAACAAATGACATGTGAGAACCATTGCAAATGGCTGATAGTAGGATCACAGTAGTGAGAGGGCTGCTGTAAGTGGTTTAAAGTAGTCAAAGAGTTAACAGCATGTCAAACTGTCTAGGATTATTTCATGCCCAGAGGTTAGAGAATTGCATTCATTGTTCATTTATATTTAATTCTTTGTATAGTTCTTAACAGGGTTTGCACAGTTATCTATACATACATACATAAAGGGCAGTTGTGTGTATGTATGTCCGGAGGAAACTACGAAAATACAACAATTACCGACAAAGTAAATATATATACACATTCACTATCACTAGATATTGGTTTCTGAACAAAAATAATAGAGATTTGATTTATATTCGTGAAGATAATTAAAAAAAATATATTTAAATGCTAACAGCATTTAACAGAATTTCTTTTGCATTTAATATTGTAAATAGAAGACAGGAATTTTTCTATTTAGAGTGGCTGGATCAACGCAAGATCTTTTTTTTTTATTTACGTGGGGATTTTAATGGGGCATCCTGTGATGGTTCAACTCACGATTCAGTTATAAATTATTACTGAATCGTGATTTGGATCCCCGCAGGATGCCCCATGGACCTGCGAGACTAACTTTTAAAAAATCCCCCTATACCCAGGCGATGCCGAGTAGCCGCTTCTAGTATACTATGAAGTATTTCTATAAAATACAAATAATTTGCACAGTTATATGGTTTCAAGTATTCTTATCTAATATAAATAATTCGCACATAGTTATAAGGTTTCAAGTATTATCTAATACAAATAATTTTCATACAGTTATATGGTTTCAAGTATTCTTATCTAATACAAATAATTTGCACATAGTTATATGGTTTCAAGTATTCTTATCTAATACAAATAATTTGCACAGTTATATGGTTTCAAGTATTCCTATCTAATACAAATAATTTATACACAATTATATTGTTTCAAATATTCCTATCTAATACAAATAATTTGCACACAGTTATATGATTTCAAGTATTATTATCTAATACAAATAATTTTCATACAGTTATATGGTTTAAAGTATTCCTATCTAATACTAATAATTATATAGTTTTAAGTAATTAATTCTTTCTGATAATAGACATTAGTTTGCTCAGAGTTATATGGTTTCAAGTAACTAATAATAATCCTGAGTAAACGATTATAGCTTCAAGTAACAATTCTTAATACAAATAATTTGCATAGAGTTATATAGCATCAAGTGTTCCTATTGAATATGAATAATTTTTAAACAGATCTATTTGAGCCATAGATTGGACCTTTACAGGTACTACCACTCCGTAGTCCTGGGTGGTTGGTTGGTTGGATTTGGGTTGAGTTATTTTATGCAAAAGAAGGGTTAAATCCTACTTAACGGACCTAAATTCCACCATCGTATGTCACCCCACCGAAAATAAAAAAACAAAAAAAAAACGAAAAATTAGGGAATTAAGCAAATTTAATGAAATTTTCAGTATTGATATATTAATGAATAAAAGATATAATGCACAAGTTATTTTATTTAAAAACTTTTACATTTTTTCAGATTAGTTAACTTTGAACTACGTATCTTTGAGAATCTGTGTTACACCTCAAAGATACGTGGTTCAAAGTTAAATGACCTGAAAAAATGTAAGAGTTTTGAAATAAAATAACTGATGCATTATATATTTTATTCATTAATATATTAACACTGAAAATTTCATTAAATTCAGTTAATTCCCTGATTTTTATTATTTTGTTTGAGAGAATTTGATATATTTTTAAAAAAAGTGAAAAATCGAACTACCCTAATGTCCATATCTAATGTAGTGCATTTTAGTAGACAATCTTTGATGCTATTTCCTCAAACAATGGTACAAGTAAGAGATCTAGTTATTAGTATCAGTATTCATTATACCAACACACAACTTATGCTGTTCGAGAGAATTTGATATATTTAAAAAAAAAAGTGAAAAATCAACCTACCCTAATGTCCATATCTAATGTAGTACATTTCAACCGATGATCTTTAATGCTATTTCCTCAAACAATGGTGCAAGTAAGAGATCTAGTTTTTGGTATCAGTATTCAATTTTATGATAACGAGGATTTTTGGTGCATTTTAGTAGATGATCTTTGATGCTATTTCCTCAAACAATGGTGCAAGTAAGAGATCTAGTTTTTGGTATCAGTATTCAATTTTATGATAACGAGGATTTTTGGTGCATTTTAGTAGATGATCTTTGATGCTATTTCCTCAAACAATGGTGCAAGTAAGAGATCTAGTTTTTGGTATCAGTATTCAATTTATGATAACGAGGATTTTGGTGCATTTTAGTAGATGATCTTTGATGCTATTTCCTCAAACAATGGTGAAAGTAAGAGATCTAGTTTTTGGTATCAGTATTCAATTTTATGATAACGAGGATTTTGGTGCATTTTAGTAGATGATCTTTAATGCTATTTCCTCAAACAATGGTGCAAGTAAAAGATCTAGTTTTTGGTATCAGTATTCAATTTTATGATAATGAGGATTTTTGGTGCATTTTAGTAGATGATCTTTGATGCTATTTCCTCAAACAATGGTGCAAGTAAGAGATCTAGTTTTTGGTATCAGTATTCAATTTTATGATAACGAGGATTTTTGGTGCATTTTAGTAGATGATCTTTAATGCTATTTCCTCAAACAATGGTGCAAGTAAGAGATCTAGTTTTTGGTATCAGTATTCAATTTTATGATAACGAGGATTTTTGGTGCATTTTAGTAGACGATCTTTAATGCTATTTCCTCAAACAATGGTGCAAGTAAAAGATGTAGTTTTTGGTATCAGTATTCAATTTTATGATAATGAGGATTTTTGGTGCATTTTAGTAGATGATCTTTGATGCTATTTCCTCAAACAATGGTGCAAGTAAGAGATCTAGTTTTTGGTATCAGTATTCAATTTTATGATAACGAGGATTTTTGGTGCATTTTAGTAGATGATCTTTAATGCTATTTCCTCAAACAATGGTGCAAGTAAGAGATCTAGTTTTTGGTATCAGTATTCAATTTTATGATAATGAGGATTTTTGGTGCATTTTAGTAGACGATCTTTAATGCTATTTCCTCAAACAATGGTGCAAGTAAAAGATCTAGTTTTTGGTATCAGTATTCAATTTTATGATAATGAGGATTTTTGGTGCATTTTAGTAGATGATCTTTGATGCTATTTCCTCAAACAATGGTGCAAGTAAGAGATCTAGTTTTTGGTATCAGTATTCAATTTTATGATAACGAGGATTTTTGGTGCATTTTAGTAGATGATCTTTAATGCTATTTCCTCAAACAATGGTGCAAGTAAGAGATCTAGTTTTTGGTATCAGTATTCAATTTTATGATAATGAGGATTTTTGGTGCATTTTAGTAGACGATCTTTAATGCTATTTCCTCAAACAATGGTGCAAGTAAGAGATCTAGTTTTTGGTATCAGTATTCAATTTTATGATAATGAGGATTTTTGGTGCATTTTAGTAGATGATCTTTGATGCTATTTCCTCAAACAATGGTGCAAGTAAGAGATCTAGTTTTTGGTATCAGTATTCAATTTTATGATAACGAGGATTTTTGGTGCATTTTAGTAGATGATCTTTAATGCTATTTCCTCAAACAATGGTGCAAGTAAGAGATCTAGTTTTTGGTATCAGTATTCAATTTTATGATAATGAGGATTTTTGGTGCATTTTAGTAGACGATCTTTAATGCTATTTCCTCAAACAATGGTGCAAGTAAGAGATCTAGTTTTTGGTATCAGTATTCAAATTTATGATAACGAGGATTTTTGGTGCATTTTAGTAGACGATCTTTAATGCTATTTCCTCAAACAATGGTGCAAGTAAAAGATCTAGTTTTTGGTATCAGTATTCAATTTTATGATAACGAGGATTTTTGGTGCATTTTAGTAGATGATCTTTGATGCTATTCCCTCAAACAATGGTGCAAGTAAGAGATCTAGTTTTTGGTATCAGTATTCAATTTTATGATAACGAGGATTTTTGGTGCATTTTAGTAGATGATCTTTAATGCTATTTCCTCAAACAATGGTGCAAGTAAGAGATCTAGTTTTTGGTATCAGTATTCAATTTTATGATAATGAGGATTTTTGGTGCATTTTAGTAGACGATCTTTAATGCTATTTCCTCAAACAATGGTGCAAGTAAAAGATCTAGTTTTTGGTATCAGTATTCAATTTTATGATAATGAGGATTTTTGGTGCATTTTAGTAGATGATCTTTGATGCTATTTCCTCAAACAATGGTGCAAGTAAGAGATCTAGTTTTTGGTATCAGTATTCAATTTTATGATAACGAGGATTTTTGGTGCATTTTAGTAGATGATCTTTAATGCTATTTCCTCAAACAATGGTGCAAGTAAGAGATCTAGTTTTTGGTATCAGTATTCAATTTTATGATAATGAGGATTTTTGGTGCATTTTAGTAGACGATCTTTAATGCTATTTCCTCAAACAATGGTGCAAGTAAGAGATCTAGTTTTTGGTATCAGTATTCAATTTTATGATAACGAGGATTTTGGTGCATTTTAGTAGATTATCTTTGATGCTATTTCCTCAAACAATGGTGCAAGTAAGAGATTTTTTTGTATCAGTATTTTTTGGTATCAGTATTCATTATACCAACACACAACTTTTGCTGTTTGAGAGAATTTGATATAATTTTAAAAAAAGGGAAAAATCGAACTACCCTAATGTCCATCTCTAATGTAGTGCATTTTAACTGATGATCTTTGATGCTATTTCCTCAAACAATGGTGCAAGTAAGAGATCTAATTTTTGGTATCAGTATTCATTATACCAACACACAACTTTTGCTGTTTGAGAGAATTTGA
>CM042178.1:1069946-1080042 GCA_023376005.1 Doryteuthis pealeii
TTGAAGACTTCGTGCAAAATTTCTTAATGAAAAAAAAAAAAAAAAAAAAAAAAAAAAAAATTCTAATAATAATTAAACCAACTCTGCCTATGTATTGAGCGCTTTTATATTCATTCATTATTTTTTTTTAAATTATGGAAAAAAAAATTTCTTTATGAATAAAAAAAAAAAATTTATTTTAAATAATGATAATAATAAAAAAAATAGGTTTTGTTTACATCTAGGTAGATATACTCTGCTTTTATTAGTTTTCAAAACCAGCTCTACCTATGTATTGAGTGCTTTTTATATTCATTCATTATTTTTAAATCATTATGGGAAAAAAAAAAAAATTTCTTAAAGAAAAAAAAAACAATCCTAATGAAAATAAAAATAAATAAAAATGGAAAAAAAAAATTTATTAATGCAAAAAGTTTTAATCAGTTTCAATCTCATTTATCCTGAAGATACTTGCGGTGAAACCTAGGTAGACATACTCTGCTTTTACCTAACCGGAGTTAGATATGTTGGACATATCTACATACTAATTACATGCAATTGTATTTATATATACAACAAAATAACGGTTTAAAGTGTGAAAGGGGAAAGCTAATTTACATATTGATATTAAAAATTTTATTTCATTAAATATGTGCTTAGTATTATTGGTTTCTAATTGTTTGGTTTTATCTTATTGAATATGAGCAAAAATCTCTTCAATAAATCTTAAAAGAAATCCATTAACAAGAAGAAATAACTAAATAGTTAAATTAAGAAAATTTAGCAATGAAAGACAGTAGAACAATAGAACAACGTTTCAGTTGTTCTATTGTTCGATTATGACCCCTCTGTTTAAAATCTTTTTATCTGCATTCTTATTTAGTTTCATTAACCTTTCTAATCTAATCAAATATTTTATTATATTAAAAGTTAAATACTTGCACCAGGAGGATGCATATAATGCTCGTTAAAATAACTATGTGATATGTGAAAAATATTAAAACCGTATTAGTCTCTATACCATACTTTTTTATATAGTCTATAATTGATAATAAAATATTTTTATATAGTCTATAATTGATAACAAAATATTTTTATATAGTTTATAATTGATAACAAAATATTTTATATAGTCTATAATTGATAATAAATATTTTTATATAGTCTATAATTGATAAAAAAAATATTTCTATATAGTTTATTAATTTTTATATAGTTTATAATTGATAAAATATTTTTATATAGTTTATAATTGATAATAAAATATTTTATATAGTTTATAATTGATAATAAAATATTTTTATATAGTTTATAATTGATAATAAAATATTTTTATATAGTTATAATTGAATAAAATATTTTTATATAGTTTATAATTGATAATAAAAATATTTTTATATAGTTTATAATTGATAACAAAATATTTTTATATAGTTTATAATGATAACAAAATTTTTTATATATTTATAATGATAACAAATATTTATATAGTTTATAATTGATAACAATATTTTTATATAGTTTATAATTCATAAATAAATATTTTTATATAGTTTATAATTGATAATAAAATATTTTTATATAGTTTATAATTGATAATAAAATATTTTTATATAGTTTATAATAAAATATTTTTATATAGTTTATAATTGATAATAAAATATTTTTATATAGTTTATAATTGATAATAAAATATTTTTATATAGTTTATAATTGATAACAAAATATTTTTATAGTTTATAATTGATAACAAAATATTTTTATATAGTTTATAATTCATAAAAAAATATTTAAATAGATGTGTAGAAAAATTCAACACATTTGGGCTTGGTATATTATTTCCAAATTTTTATTCAATGATATTAATTCATCTTTTGGCAAATCTGAACTACTTAAGACTTGTCTGAAATTCTTTTTCTTCTTTTTTTTTTTTTTTTTTTTTTTTTTTTTACATACATTAAAATGTTGGTAATATTTATTAACACTGGTCCAAAAAAAAACCGACTAAACTTCTCCCCAATTTAGTTTGTTATACTGAGGGTTTTATTGTATAAAGAGTAGTAGTAGTATAAGTGGGGATTTTTATGGGGCATCCTGCAAGGTTCAAATTGCTATTCAGTTGTAATGGATCCGCATGACTAGCTAACCATTAAACAACATTTTCCTCCTCTACCCAGGCTTTGCCGGGTAGCTGTTTGTTTGGTTTTATGGCATATCAACCTCAGTGGGTCATTTAATGCTGACAAAGTTTTGAAATAAATTCATACTTAATAGATACTCAAATTTTTTTTATAAACACATTTTTCTATCTAACCCATAGATGGGACCCTAACAGGTACTACCACTCTGGGTCAGAGTGGACCAGGGAGTAATTGTGATGAAGGGGTGCTCCACATTCCCCAAAGCTCCAGAACTGGAACCTCATCTTCAGATAGAGTTTAACGTCATTCCCAGGACATGTAGACCCTCAGTCACCGCCTTCTAGCACCCATATGATAAAAAGGGGTTGGGGCTTGCCATGAGTTCAATTCCTGGACAAGGCTGTTTTTTTATTTGTGTAAAATTTTTGAAATGAGGCTTGATGTGTATTATTTTGATTTTTCAGACTGTTGTCCTCATTTTTATTGTGGTATGAAAAACACAACGTTTCGGTTGCTGCATCCTTTGGCCTTCCTCAGGTGCTCTTCATATATTTGAGCATAGCAAGGATTTGACTTGGGAAATCATTTTTAATAGTCTGACTGTTGAGCAAAGAAAGCGTCGAAGAACTCAACGCATGAGTAGCATAGTTTGGCTAATTTGAACCATGTGATAAACTGGGAAGCTAACAGTAGGTGTGGTGCTCCATCTGGCTGATACTGACAAGAGGCCACTTCACAGACTTTGCTTACAACAAAAAACCAAGATTTTCTTTACTAGACAAAAGCGTTGCCTAAATGTTCATGGAATTAAAACAGAACATGTGAAATAAAAGTAGTAATGACTACTTTGAAGGATACGGTGGAAACTAAGTGTTAGGTTATTTTTTTAATTCTCTGATTAAACTTTTACTTGTACCCATTGTGGACCATTGTGTAAAGAACAGGACTACTTTGAGATGAAGGATACGGTGGAAACTAAGTTTTAGGGTATTTTTTTTCTTTGATTAAAGGTGAAATTTCCAATAGAGACTCAGGTTTTAGTTAAATTATTTCAGGTACTATCTATTAAAAAAAAAAAATTAAAAAAATAAAATTAAAAAAAAGGGGAAGAAAAGGGTTAAATTATAAAAAGCTAATTGAAATGAATGAAAAAGAAAGAAAGAGAATGAATGAAAAAGAGAAGTATAGGATAAGTGAAAAGGGAGGGTGGGGGTGGAAATGAAGTATGACAATAGAAGAAATGAAGGACAAAAGAAAGAAAAAAAAAGGAAAAATGAAGGCGGATAATAAAAGGAAGGAATGAAAAATAAAATGAAAGAAAATCGAAGGAGGACAAGAAAAAGAATTTGTGAAGGAGAAAGAAAAACGAAGGAAAAACGAAGAACAGGAAGAAGAAAAAAATGGAGAGAAGAGTTTAAAAAAAGGAAAACAAGAAAAAGAAGAATTGAAGAAAAAAAAAAAAAATTGAAGAAAAAAAAAAAAAAAAAAAAAAAAAAGAATTGAAGAAAAAAAAAAAAAAGAATTGAAGAAAAAAAAACCCAAAAAAACAAGAAGAAATACAAAGGAGGTCAAAAACAAAGGAAAAGAAGAAGAAATAAAAGACAAAAAGAAGGAAAAACGAATAAGGACAGGAAAAGAATAAAATGAAGGATGGGAATTAAAAAAAAAAAGAAAGAATGAAGGAGAAAATAAAAGAAAAAGGGTTATTTCCTATAAGTCTAACATAAACAAAGGAGAACCACTCTTGACTGATAAATTATTCATTTATCTTTTGATCTACTAGAAAAAAAGAAGACAGGGTTAGTTTAATGGGAAAATAAATAAATAATTTATCAGTCAAGAGTCGTTAAGAAATAAACAGAAAAAGATATCAAACATGGTTATTTCCTATTACTCCAACCTAAAAAAGGGGAACCACTCTGAATGAATTTTAATTAATGTTAATTAATCTACCCATTATTTTCCCGTTAAACTAACCCTAAACCCTAACCCCGTCTTCTTTTTTGCAAGTAGATCAATAAATAAATAAATAATTTATCAGTCAATCAGAGTGGTTCCCCTTTTTTTTAGGTTGGAGTTATAGGAAATAAACTCAAAAATTAAAGTTAAGAGAAGAAATTTTAAGAAAGATGGAAAGGCAAGAAAACAAGAAAAAAAAAAAAAGAAAAAAAGAATGAAAAAAGGAGAAAGAATATTAAAAAATAAAATGGAAAAAAAAAGGATAAGCGTAAAAGAAGAAGTGAAGGAAACTGGGAAAGAAAGAAAAATGAAAAAAAAAAAAAAAAAAAAAAAAAAAAAAAAAAGAAAAATACAAAAAGGTAACGAAAGAGAAAGCCAAAATAAAAAAGATAAATGAAATAGTTTGGAAAAAGGAAAAAAAAAAAAAAAAAAAATAAATAAATAAAAAAAAATACAAAATTTAAAAACACAAGTTGGGGGCGGGGGGGGGGGGTGAGGGCTGAATGCCTTTAAGAGTAAAAATGAAGAAAAGTTTATAGGATTAAAATTAAAAAAAAAAAAAAAAAAAAAAAAAAAATTTAGAAAAAAATGAAAAAGAATAAAATCACAAAGAAATGAAGAAAGAGAATTCTAGTGATGTTTTTTTTTGGGGGGTGATGGAAGAATAGGTATATTTTTAAAATTGTCTTAGAAATAGAAAAAAAGAAAAAAAAAGTGTCGAGAGTGGGCGTGGGGGTGACAGAGACTTGATAAATACGTCTTATGCTGTAATAGAATGGAGACAGACAGACAGACAAACGAGGAAGGGGGGAAAAAAAAACAGAAAACAAAAAAACAATCCAGGAATTCTCCAACAAGTTTTTCATCGGATATTCCCAGTCCGATCCGTCTCTCCGGATTAACACTGAAATGAAAACACACACTAATTAGGATTTACTGAAAGCTGAGAACACATTTAAAAGTGTTTGGTTTGGTTTGGTTTACGGCACATCAACCTCAGTGGGTCATTTAATGCCGATAAAGTTTTGAAATAAATCAATTCTTAATAGATACTGAATATTTTTATGAATAAATTTTTCTATTTAACCCATAGATGGGACCCTAACAGGTACTACCACTCCGGGCCAGAGTGGACTAGGGAGCAATGGTGATGAAGTGGTGCTCCACATTCCCCAAACCTCCAGAACTGGAACCTCACCATCAGATAGAGTTTAACGTCATTCCCAGGACATGTAGACCCTCAGCCATCGCCTTCTAGCACCCATATGATAAAAAGGGTTGGGGTTTGCCATAAGGGCAATAGGGTTGGGGCAATCATATAGGTGCTAGGGTTTGATGTTACCAGCCAATTGATTGGAGGGGGCCTCTCTGACCGCCCGTCTAGCCCAAGAAAGGGCCAAAGTGGAGTATTGCAAGTCATGGACTGCTCAACCAACCTGTGTTGGTTTGTTGGATTTTATGGCATGTCAACCATTGTTGGGTCATTTTATGCTGAAAACATTTTGTTTTGTTCATTCTTGACCAACTATCATTCAAAGGACCTACAATTCTAACATGGTATATAGTTTGGAATAATTTACATAATGATTTAAACAAAACTGGGTTTAATAAATAATTATTTGTTCTTACTGATTTCTAATACTATCAGGTTATTCTTAAATGCATTAAAAGCAATCTTATATATAATTTTATATCGAAGTAACATTAAAATCTATTAATAATAGAGATTCGCTTCTGGTTTTTGTCTGTAACAAAAATTACGTCACTGCTTACATCACATAATCCAACGTCATAACATCGAATAAATATACTCAAAATGTGAGCATGCAACGTTAGACAATCCTCACTGTTTCAATAAATAGATGCCCAGCGTTATATATTTATATATAGATTGTTTTATTCTAATATAATATTTAAAGTTATCGGAACTGTTTCCATTTCAAATTGACTTTTCTTTTTTTTTTTTTTTTTATTCCTTTAATAAATTTGACGATTTTACATACTTATGGTACACACTCTATGACATTGAATTTTCAGCTCCCATACCCTCAGGCAATATCTTTGAAAAAAATTATTTTTACATCGCCCGGAGGGTGTCTTTTTATTTTGCTAGTAAGTGTAATATTTTTATATGTTAGTCTTTCTAATTTATGTTTGGTTTGTTTTGTTTTACGGCATATCAACCTCAGTGGGTCATTTAATGCCGATAAAGTTTTGAAATAAATCAATTCTTAATGGATAATACAATTCATGTTTTTCTATTTAACCCATAGATGGGACCCTAACAGGTACTACCACTCCGGGTCAGAGTTGACCAGGGAGCAATGGTGATGAAGGGGTGCTCCACATTCCCTAAACCTCCAAAACTGGAACCTCACCATCAGATAGAGTTTAACGTCATTCCCAGGACATGTAGACCCGCAGCCACCGCCTTCTAGCATCCATATGATAAAAAGGGGTTGGGGCTTGCCATAAGGGCAATAGGGTTGGGATCTTTCTAATATAATTTTATTACATTAAAACATAAATACTTGTGTCCAGGGGGCGCATACTTTTGCTACTACAAATAATGAATACTAAATATAAAAGTCAGATCTGTGTGTGTGTCGGAAATAAACAAAGGTTTTATTTAACACAGGCTAGAGAAATGAAAGTGAAAAATCAACCTGCCCTTGTGTGCAATCAACATCAGTAAATCCAAATCAGTATTTATTAATTATTGTCTTTACAACATGAATTAAGATTTATACAATGTACATACAATCCGAGCAAAAGAAAATACAATAAACATCTATTCAATGTGTGATTGTACTGTATTCCAGAATGCCTCAGTCCTGTGAAGAAAAAGCAATGAGAATTAGTGCTCATAGAGAACTGTCTGTATCCACTGACATTTAATAAAAAGAATTAATCCCCATATATATATATATATATATATATATATATATCTCATCATCATCATGTCGTGCTTGCAGCACGGATATCCATGACAATCTCTCGCCAACCTTCCCTATCATTCATTGCACCTGGGAGTTCTTCTGTGGAGCAAATAGCATCCTCGCATAGTTGGTCAATGTAGGTTCTTGCCGGGCGCCCCACACTTGCATGTCCATGTGTTGGCTTCCACAGGAAAACGTCGCTTATGAGCTCGTCCCTGCTTCTCCAGCAGTGTCCTGCATGCCTTGTCCGTCTCACTCGGATAGTTTGTGAGATGGGAGGCAAGTGACCGTACAGCTGCCTCTTTATATATATATATATATATTATGGGAGAAATAAGAGGAAATTAATCTGACAGTATGTCGACGTTGTAATGTTTCGGTCTCTTAGACCTTCTTCAGGACGTTGGATTGAGTTCTTGCTTCAATGGTGAACATTTTCATACTGGTGAATTAGGAGGTTGTGAATAAGGGGAGGGGGTGGTCAGTTGTTGGTGTTAGCAGAGGTCGGCAGAACCTCACTGCTACACACCCCATCCGAGAGAAAAAGAAAAATCTACTACTACCGGTAACTTCCGCTTCTAAACTTTTGTAAACAAATGATTTTAATCAGAAGTTTATGGAGATATTGAACTCCCAATAAATTATTAGCACTATGTGAAATGCAAACAGCTTTTCTGTCCCATTTTTAAGATCTTTTAAAATAATAAAAACTGCGAACCAAGTAACCAATAAGCACCCCAAATCATCAACTTAATGCAAGTTTTATATTTTAACTCATCACTGGTGACTAAATCTTCGTTAAGAAATGATTTTAATCAGAAGTTTATGGAGATGTTTAACTCACAATAAATTAGATAAATAGATGGTTGGTGCACGTAATCAAATTAAAATTCAATTGCAAAATCTTTTTAAATAAATACTTTTTAATCAGAAATTTATGAATATGATGATTTAAAAAAAAAGACAAAAGACCTTTTTATACTAAAATAGTTTTTACTTAATCAGAAGAGAAATGCAATTATGTTTATTTTCAATAAAAATACAGTTTTATTTACGAAATATTTTAATGCTTATTTAAATAAATTGATGTCGTTCAGAAATAGTATCACACAATTTGTAAAAATTTTTTTTTTTTCAGATACAATATAATTGTAAAAATCGTCTGTTTGTTTATTTTCAAATATTTGAACGCGAAACTTTCTGGTGCATGAGTTAAATTATGAAACCTTTTCATTAAGTTAATGATTTGGTTTGGTTTGTTGGTTTGTTTTACGGCATATCAACCTCAGTGGGTCATTTTAATGCCGATAAAGTTTTGAAATAAATCAATTCTTAATGGATAATACAATTTTTTTATAAATACATTTTTCTATTTAACCCATAGATGGGACCCTAACAGGTACTACCACTCCGGGGTCAGAGTGGACCAGGGAGCAATGGTGATGAAGCGGGTACTCCACATTCCCCAAACCTCCAAAACTGGAACCTCACCATCAGATAGAGTTTAAACGTCATTCCCAGGACATGTAGACCCGCAGCCATTGCCTTCTAGCATCCATATGATAAATGATGATTTGGGGTGCTTATTTGGTTACTTGGTCCAAAAAAATTGTCCTAATGAAATAAACTTATCAAAAAAATCACTTTTTGAGTTGAAAAGATGATGAAAAATAAAAATGAAAAAGATAAAAAGAGGGGAGAGAAATAGACCCCCACCATTCCCTGGCAAAGTGCATTTAAAATAATTCCTTCAATTAAATTCGCAGTGGATACAAAATTGTTTAAAAATCAAAATCAGCAAACATTCTTCAGCATCTGGGCCAGTAAAATTTCTTTAAACATTATAAAACCTAAAAGAAATAAAAACAAAGCAGGAAAATGGTCCAGTAATACCCATGGACAATTTTTTCATCATTTAGATATCATTACAAAAAGGAAAAAAATTCAAAAGACAATCCTACTGATGCTGTGACCAGTCAACACCTTATAGGAGTACCAATATGTGGTTTGTTTAACTACTCAATAAAAACGTCCCCTTACCTACTATGGTAGAGGCATGTAATATATCATTGACAAGGTTAATTTTTCGCAGGAATTATTGTCGCTACTGTACTGGCGGCCAAGCGAATAATACATGTGTGGTCTCTGACATATGCCTGCTGAGTCCTTGGTTTCAATTCCTGTTCGAAGAGGGAAAAGTCATAAGATATTGTATCGCTTAGAATGAGACCACTTGAATAATTAAAGTCGATTTACTACTGTACAGAGTGTTCTGTACCATAGCGGCCATCCTTTTGCCCAGGGATTCACTTTCATAAGTAATATATTCAAATATTAAATTTAATTACGAATTTTATGCGATACATGCATTATTAAATTGCCTTCAAGCAAAAAATAATAAATAATATAATAATAATATATTATATATATATATATATTGAAATACGGTGAGAAATTAATCCAACAATATGAGAAGAAAATATTTTCAAAAATATAACAAACACAGGATGTTACGATCAGCGAGAAACAATTTTATGTGTCAATACTGTTAAAAGGTATTTCGGTATATTGTACCATCTTCAGGACACTGTTAAGTAAGTTGTGTTGAGGGACAAAATGAATACACTTAAACATCTTTCATTTTTTCGCTCTCACATGATGAACTATATGATGCTTAACAATTGTTTACACGAAGAATGCTATTCAGATCTTATACCGTAAAATGACTTATAAGTATGAATTAACACTCATAATATTAATCATTTCCCCTGATCATTTACATTCTGTGTTTGTTATATTTTAAAAATATTTTCTTCTCATTAATATATATAATATTAAATAATTAATAATAATACGTTAATCTACCAAAAAACTTATCTCATTCTATAAACCATAATATATATCCTAATTAAATTTTATACACCTATCGCCAAGAAGGGAAAAATATCTCATATAAACTGTCTATTCTGTAAATAAATTCTGCTCCCGTATTTCGACCAAGTATACAAACCTTAAAGCTTTTAGAAATTTTAAAGACAAATCCTTCATACAAACTCCCTTAATTATCTCTCTCATACC
>CM042178.1:1085142-1122642 GCA_023376005.1 Doryteuthis pealeii
GTGCTCAATATCTGCGATAGAGCGTGAATAGATGAATGAATATTTTAGTTTATACTTATTTACATGAGAACAAGTCTGCTACCATTGGTTTCTTGCTGTGTAAGCTTAATTTTTTAAGCGGAGCAATCATCAGGCAGCGAAAAATTTTGAGCGGAGCAATCATCAGGCAACAAAAAATTTTGAAAAAAAATTATATTATTATATATAAAATTATATTATTATATTTATTATATAAAATTATATTATTATTATTAATATTATATATTATATAATATTATATATTAATTATATATTATATTATTATATTATTATAATTAAAAAATTTTAAGCGGAGCAATCATCAGGCAACAAAAAATTTTGAAAAAAATTATATTATTATATTATTATATAAAAATTATATTATTATATTTATTATATAAAATTATATTATTATATTATTAATATATATATTATATTATATATAATATTATATATTATTATATATATATTATTATATTATTATAATTAAAAAATTTTAAGCGGAGCAATCATCAGGCAACAAAAAATTTTGAAAAAAAATTATATCAATATGGTCAAATATGTGTGTTTGATTAACTGTGTTTGCGTGTAATATGTATAAGGTCGGATGCACCTGTTCAGTTCGTATGGTGGTATGCACACACACACTTCACACGTTGCACTTCTTACATGTGTTCCTGTGTGCGTACATGCCAACATACGCACACATACAAACAGTTATAGATATATAATACCGTATAATATGTATTTATTAAAACTTGTTTTAAAAAAAAGGACCTTCTTATGTGCGTTCCTGTGTGCATACATGCCAACATACGCACACATACGAACAGATATAGATATATAATACCGTATAATATGTATTTATTAAAACTTGTTTAAAAAAAAAAAAAGGACCATCTAAGGTTGCATGTTCAAGTTTTGAGTGTATTAATTCTATGTTATGTAATGTGACGTAAGCAGTGACATAGTTTCGGTTACAGACAAATTAGAGACATAATCTCCATTACTGTCAACTTAGTGTAACGAGATAATGAAGGTCCTGACTTTTGTGAGCTAGAACTAGTATATTAGAAAAGGAGGAAGAAGAAATAAGTGAGAGATAAAGGTTTAAAAAAATAGTGATGAGCACAAAACAGGATGAACGATGATTTGACCGGAGCGTGACCCCCGAACGGAGAATTGAGTGTCAACTGGAAGTTTCGGGTGTTGACCGAAAACTGGAACTCACGTGCTGACGTGGAACAACGAAGAAAGGTCCCGGTCTCTTTTTGCTTTCTGCCATCGTAACGTACGGATCGGGCCTCTGGTGCCTAGTATGGGGTCACAGTAATTTAACAGTGTCCTCTCTCTCTTTCTCTCTGCCTTTCCTCCTCTCTGATACGAACCCACGAGACGAGCACGATAATAAAGGCTAGCAGTTGTGACTACATATTTCTCGCGTTGTAATTTTTATCGTGCAGAAGACATTTTTAGTACGGTGAATATATCGCTTTGGGTATCGTGAATACAACAGATACCACAACGTTACATATATCATTTGGGTACTGTGAAAATACGACAATGTTACATTAATTGAGTTTACTCCCTTTTTTGAATTTAATTTTACTGGTCCATTAAATGAGGAATGTTTGAGTTGTTACTCGTACGACAAATGATTTTCAAAATATATTTCTTTTCAAAGTTTTGCTTCAACCAGGATAAATCAGGAACGCTGTAAAAACAGATCCCCCTCCCCCTAAAAAAAAAAAAAAAATCTGGAAAAATCTGGAAAAAATTAAATAGAAACAGTTTATTAAATGTATATATGTATGAAAAAAAAAAAATACTACTTACTTTTTTAGCACAAATAGAACAAGACAAATATTCACTTTATATATATAAATATCGACACACGTTCACTAAAAAGACTTCAAATACACAAGAAGAAATCAATAAGTCCATAGCAGAATGTTGATCTGAAATAGTCACTGTATAATGTACAATCCTAATATAATGGAGATACTGTGTTTGTCTTTCTATAACCAAAACTAAATTACTACTCAAGTAGTTTAGGATTTGAACTCGTGTTGACGAGTCCATTTCCTACAGCTTTAACCATTACACCATATATATATATATATATAACAGCGAGGGAGTCTATCCCCTTTTCAGTAGAGCTGGACCAAGAAGATTGTTTTGCATCTGATGTGGAGTGCCACACCTACCATCAGCTACGCACTTTACCATACAAATCCCTGTGCTACACACATGCTGAGTTGGCAAGGGTCATTATCGAACCAGAAACCAGTATGTGTATATAATATTTGTTTCGGAAAATTTGTTTTAGTTGGGTTTGTTTTTGTTTTGATTTACGGCACATCAACCTCAGTGGGTCATTTAATGCCAACTAAGTTTGGATTCGTAGGGGTAGTTTGGTAGAAAACAAATGTATATATGTATAGATTTTAACTATTGTTCAATTACTCATATTTTTGTGTACTGTTGGGGAGAGTTATCTCCCCTAACAATTCAACCGGAAATACTCACTGACAAGGAGGAAAACAAAGTCTGATAAACAGAGAGTCAGGCAGACAATGACTTGGCCCACATGTGATGGGGGGGGGGTATTTGCCTGCTCATCCCACTAATGAGGGCTGGACACAAGGTCTCGTTTTTACGTGGGCACATAAAAATTGCAACGATCTGGGGGGCATGGCCCCCTTGGATCGATGCTATTAATTGTACTTCACCGGTCCAGAGGCCGAAGCACACTGGACCCCCAGCCGAGGCCAGGTATAGAAGGTAAGGGTATTTGCCTGCTCATCCCACTTATGAGGGCTGGACACAAGGTCTCGTTTTTACGTGGGCGCATAAAAATTGCGTCGATCTGGGAGGATGGCCCCCCGGGAACAACGCTAATAATTGTACTCTACCGGTCCAGAGGCCGAAGCACACTGGACCCCCAGCCGAGGCCGGGTATAGAAGGTAAGGGTATTTGCCTGCTCATCCCACTTATGAGGGCTGGACACAAGGTCTCGTTTTTACGTGGGCACATAAAAATTGCGTCGATCCAGGGGGATGGTCCCCCTGGAACGATGCCATTAATTGTACTTTACCGGTCCAGAGGCCGAAGCACACTGGACCCCCAGCCGAGGCCAGGTATAGAAGGTAAGTCTCAAAGCATAGAATCTGGAACAGATACTACACTTTGATCCTCCCTTCTAGTCCACATGTGATGAACACACACATGATACACACAGTTGAATTCTATCTAAAACCATCCTACTGAATTCCCGGTCAGTGAGAATAAATCAAACAAATATTGTTATATGTTAAACATATTTCACTGTTTTTGTTATCATTTGTTATTCCTACATCTTGTTGAACTCTATCCAAACTCATCCTACTGTATTCCCAGTCAGTAAGAATAAATCAAACAAATATTGTTATATGTTAAACATATTTCACTGTTTTTGTTATCATTTGTTATTCCTACATCTTGTTGAACTCTATCCAAACTCATCCTACTGTATTCCCAGTCAGTAAGAATAAATCAAACAAATATTGTTATATGTTAAACATATTTCACTGTTTTTGTTATCATTTGTTATTCCTACATCTTGTTGAACTCTATCCAAACTCATCTTACTGTATTCCCAGTCAGTAAGAATAAATCAAACAAATATTGTTATATGTTAAACCTATGTCATTGTTTTTATTATCATTTGTTATTCCTACATCTCTGGATATAACAAGTACAATCCCACTTCTTTTAGGAAATGTAAAATCCTGGATGGTCTTATCTCTGTGAAAAGAATTTTCAAATTACTTGCTTGGTAGTATTTTGTTCACACTAAATCAAAGTCTACACACTCTAGCAGTATATGCTTCACTGTAAATATCTCTTGGCATGTAGTGCATATTGGGGATTCTGTGCCCGCTAGTAAATGATGATTGGTGATGTAGGTGTGGCCTATGTGAAGGTGGGTCAGCACAACCTGTTCTCTTCTTTTTGTGTTGTATTTTAAGTTCCATTCTCCAATGGTAGGTTTAATGTTTTGAAGTCTGTTATTAATGAGTACTAGATCAAAGTCTACACACTCTAGCAGTATATGTTTCACTGTAAATCTTTTTTGGCAGAGAAAATTCCTTTCGGAAAATAAACATTTCTTTCATCATTAGGCTATGGACTTATTGATGTAATTACATATACACTTAAAAAAAAAATTAAGATGGAAACCAAATTATATATATATATATATATATATATATATAGATATAAATAATAATAAAAAAAATTATATATAGATAAATAAATAATATAAAAAAAATTATATATAGATAAATAAATATAAAAAAAAATTATATATAGATAAATAAATAATATAAAAAAAAATTATATATAGATAAATAAATAATATAAAAAAAATTATATATATATATATATATATATATATATATATATATATTATATATATGTTTTAAAAACAAATTTCTGACTTCAGTTTCTCGTGTTTGTGCGAATCTTCAGACCCTGAAGATTTGCGCTACGGCGAGAAACTGAAGTCGGAAATTTTAAGCCATTTGTTTTTAAAACTCATATTTAGCTCTTTATATTGAGCACTTTTGAATCGTTTTTTTTTATTTTTAAATCCAGAAGTAAATATATTTGTTTGCTTGTTGGATTTAAAGGTAACTGTGATATATATATATATATATATATATATATATATATATATATAAAAGAAATTCAAGATTAAAAATCAAATTTATATATATATATATATATATATATATATATATATATATATATATATATATAATAGTCACCCCAAAATCATTTTACACACTGGTCAATAGATAATTTACACCCAGGTAGCAATTGACAATTTACACCCGGGTAGCAATTGACAATTTACACCCGGGTAGCAATTGACAATTTACACCCGGGCAGCAATTAACAATTTACACCCGGGCAGCAATTGACAATTTACACCCGGGCAGCAATTAACAATTTACACCCTGGTAGCAATTGACAATTTACACCCGGGCAGCAATAAACAATTTACACCCGGGTAGCAATTGACAATTTACACCCCGGGCAGCAATTAACAATTTACACCCGGGTAGCAATTAACAATTTACACCCGGGCAGCAATTAACAATTTACACCCGGGCAGCAATTAACAATTTACACCCTGGTAGCAATTAATCATATCAAACTTTAAAAAATACTACTACCTCTGTCTTAGAGACATTACTCCATCTGAATAGAAATTTCAAACACTAAATACCACAACTACAGGATTGGAATGAAAGACGTCAAATACAATGAATGTTTTATTAAATACTTTGTTTAAATATTTAATGTCGTCTTCATTCATTAAATAAATACTATTTTGTTTCGGACAATATTTTCGTTACAATCCTATATTATGGGACATATGTGGTCATATTTAATATTATTGATTAGATTCAAGCCAAGATGGGACTACAAATAACAACCAGATTCATTGGGCAATGGATAATTAAAAATCTAAAAGATTCACTTCGATATATATATATATACATATACATATATATATATATACATAAAGATAAATCTAATGAGTCAGACGAACCTACTAAAAGGTTCGCTTAATGCTCTTCAGGGCTAAGATCTGACTAGTAAGTAAAAAGTGCTCAATACCTAAGTAGAGCAAATAATTTTCAGGGCTAAGATCTGACTAGTCAGATCTTAGCCCTGAAGAGCATTAAGCGAAACTTTTAGTAGGTTCGTCTGACTCATTAGATTTATCTTTATTATTTGCTCTACTTAGGTATTGAGCACTTTCTACTTATTAGCTTTAGTCTCCTGGCAGGTTTGTATGTATATATATATATCTTATATATATATATGCATATAAATTGTTTTTTTCTTTTGGCCAAAATATTGTACTAATAGATTATTTTTGGTTGGTACGATTATCTTGGTCTTTTCTTTTTTACAACATTTTTTTTCTCCCCGGTTGATGTTTGGTAGTATATTTTTACAATCAAACTATTTGCTGGGTTTTTTCTCACCGCGAGGATTTACCAATAAGTTTGGTATATTAAATATATATATATATATATAATTTTTAAAAAGGGAATCATATTCTATCAGTTCAGTGTATGTATGAGCGTGCGTGCATATATATATATATATATATATATATATATATATATATATTAAGAAATTTGAAAAAACAAGTGTTCCAAAAATGAGATGAATTTATTTATCGACGCTTAAACGTTTCGGTTTCTTTGAACCTTCATCAGGATGTATTAAGGGGTGAAGAAATTGATGGATGTTTAATAGATGTTTTTTTTAAATTTTTTATCTCCTGTCATCTATAAAACATCCATCAATTTCTTCACCCCTTAATACATCCTGATGAAGGTTCAAAGAAACCGAAACGTTTAAGCGTCGATAAATAAATTCATCTCATTTTTGGAACACTTGTTTTCTCAAATTTCTTAATATTTTCGGATTTATTTCCATATATATATATATATATATATATGTAGAATTAAACAAAAGGCATGTCTCCTATTTAACGATTTTATTGATGATCTTTTCAAGTTTTCTGGCCAACTTTTTTTATATTTGGATGGAATCTGTGGATAAGTCCACCGAAGTTCATATCCCGAGTACTTTCGGTACTTCGAAGTGCCATCATCAGGGGTGATGTGTTCCAGTCTTTTTCAAGTACTCAAGATATTCAAGTTTTCAAAGATATTTATTAATTGTAGTTAACTGCACAAGTTTATTTTGTGGTTATAACAATGATGCAGTTAACTGCAATTAATCAATATCTTGATTAATTCAGTGGATTTAACCCTGAAGATCCTTATAGTGAAACTCAAGTAGGTTATTCCTGTACATACCATTGTAATGTATATAATATTATTTACATAATATGATATGAATTAGATATATTGAAAAAAAACAAATGATGTTTACAAATGCTTGGGATCATCAGGAGAGAATGTGCACCATTTCGGGGCCTTTCTCTTAACGGTTTTAACTGCACATCGCTGTTGTGAGGTCCCTCAGAATATCTGTATCAACCGTATGTAATAGATCCGTCATCAACTAGAGCAAATCCGGGATGAAATGAACGTTAGAAGAAGAATGTGCAAACAGAACGCTGTTAGTCAATGTTGGAATTTTTCAAAAAATGCGTTATCTGTATTAAAAATAAAATAAAATGAATTTTATTTATTTTTTTTTTTAAATCAGAGGCATTACAGTTTATAATAAGACTCACAAGAGCGGTGCACATTCTCTCCTGATGATCCCAAGCATTTGTAAACATCATTTGTTTTTTCAATATATCTAATTCACACTGTCGGATTAATTTCCTTTTATTTTACATATGATATATATACACAATGTAAAAAAAAAGATTTTTTATTGTTAAAAAGATGATGGATGTTTTGAATGCGTTGAGTTTTAGAATCGGTTATAAACCTTTTCTACGTATTTTCTAAACTCAACGAACTCAAAACTTCCCTCATCTTTTTAACAATAAAAATCTTTTTTCCATTACTCGTTTCATATTGACCTGAAGAAGGTTTCTATATACACCGAAATGTTCGAACATCAACACTACAACCAATAATAAACTTCCATCCTGTGTAACATCCCACAGTTGTCTACATTTCTCCATATATATATATATATATATATATATATATATATATATATATATATATATACACACACATAGAGTATCCAATTGCTGCTTTAACTTTTCCGTCACAGTGGCATCAGTAAATAATCCAAAAGTGCTCAATATATTAAAAATAACAGAGCAGTAATAATACTACTAATATTATTATTAGAGGAAAAATAAAGGGTCTACCATGGTTTCAATCAAATTGAAATGATTTCTTCAGGACCCAACCCTACGTTTAACTAAGTCGATGTAATTCCTTAGTTAAATTAAAGATATTTATCGGATAATAACGGTTGAACACTACGTTATTTTTCTCTCAATCTTTGCGTGCGGCCTGCATCCAAAAAATTGAGAAAAAACAATGTATCGTTCCACACGTGTATTCATTCCTTAATTTTCATTTCTATATTGTTATCAATTTATTTGGTTTGGTTTTACGGCATATCAACCTCAGTGGGTCATTTAATGCTGATAAAGTTTTGAAATAAATCAATTATAAATGGATAATACAATTTTTTTATAAATACATTTTTCTATTTAACCCATAGATGGGACTGTTATCAATTTAATTCTAATTATAAATATTAGCTAGTAAAACCATGGTAGACCCGTTATTTTTCCTCTAATAATAATATTATTAGTATTATATATATATATATATATATATATAAGTAAAAGGAATTATTATTATACACTGATGTGCTCAGACTAGTGCTCTCATCATGGTTGTTATTATATTACGGGCATTGTATCCCCAAGTCTTCTTCAAGCGTTTGTCCTTTAAAAGGTACTTAAAGAAGGATGGAGGGTACTATGTTTAAAACTGTGGGGATAGCAATTTTTTTAATATAATTAATGATATGAAATTTATATGATAAGTTTGAGCCCAGTTAAGGCTGTTGGGAGCTGAGGCTTGTTTCCGGGTTCGGCACAATCTGTGGCTGCCAGTGATTGCGTGTAGTGATATTGCAACCACATTATTCTTTTCTGTAATTTTTGTCGGGTCAGATGAAGAAAAACAATCATATTTGGTAAAGACTTTTGCAGTTTAAAAAAAAAAAAAAAAAAAAAAAAAAACACCAGAAAAGATATACATATATACATACATATACATATACATACATAATATATATATATATATATATATATACATACATATGCATACACATACACACACACATACATACATATATATACATATATATACGTATACATATATATACATATATATACGTATACATATATATATATATGTATACATATACATATATATACATATATATACGTATACATATATATACATATATATACGTATACATATATACATATATATATATATATATATATATACATATATACATATATATACGTATACATATATACACGTATACATATATACACGTATACATATATACACATATATATACGTATACATATATACACATATATATACGTATACATATATACACATATATATACGTATATACACATATATACACGTATATACACACATATATACACATATATATATACATATATACACATATATACACATATATATATATATACATATATACACATATATATATATATACATATATACACATATATATATATACATATATACACACATATATATATACATATATACACACATATATATATACATATATACACATATACATATATACACATATACATATATACACATATACATACACATATATATATATATATATATATAAATATATATATGACAGATATATATCAGGCTTTAATCAACTTTTTGTTCTTTTGCAAATCAATCATTTGACAAAAAATATTGTGTGACATTATTTATATTGTGTAATGTGTGAATGGAATACATGTGTACATGAACAAATTCCTGGCCGAAACACATGTTAGTAAATCTATTTTATCCATCCAACATTTTATTTCCTTTATCTATTTTTCCTTTCAACACACACACACATTATTTATATATATATATATATATATATATATATATATATAAATAAAGGTCTGACCTTGCACTTCTTGCAGATACACCGCCACAGGCCGAGTCACTACTGCATAGCCTAGAGAAGGCAGCAAAGAATATTGGCCTTTAAACCTTGAAACCTCGACTGCCAAGCTGACAGATTTCGAGTCACACACGGAGCAGTCTCCCGTGTCTATAATCTTGCTGATGAGACCTAATAGGTCGAAATGTACATACAGGGATTGACATTTTCTCAATTTGTTTAGCCTTACATTTGAACATATATGCCCGCCTAAATTCATTAATTATTAACTAATTAATTTTCAAAATTAGGTATGACTTCAATTAAGCACATATCCTGCAAAAATTGTCGGCTAAAAAGGCCATATAAAAAATAGACACATTGTTTACTTACTTTTATATATATATATATATATATATATATATATTTGGGAGAATATGTACTTAATTGAAGTCGAACCTAATTTTTGAAAGTTAATTCATTAATAATTAATTAGGCGGGATTTACTTATTTAAATGTAAGGCTAAACAAATCGAGAAAAATCAATCTCTGTATGTACATTTCGGCCTATTAGGCCTCATCAGAAGAGCTATAGATACGATAGATGCTGATGAGGCCTAATAGGCCGAAATGTACATACAGAGATTGATTTTTCTCGATTTGTTTAGCCTTACATTTCAATAGGTAAATCCCGCCTAATTAATTATTAATGAATTAACTTTCAAAAATTAGGTTTGACTTCAATTAAGCACATATTCTCCCAAATATTGTCGGCTGAAAATAGCCATATCACAAACATCGTCTGTTTGTTTACTTCTCATATATATATATATATATATATATATATATATATAATATACACACACACATTCACTACTACCAAGCTGGATTAACACAATTAACTTTTTTATGAAGGAATTTTTATTGGGCACCCGGTGTGGATCCAACTCGTGATTCGGCAATAACGGACTAACTTTTTACCCCCCCCTACCCAGGTGATGCTGGGTAGCAGATTCTAGTTCTTGATTCTTCTAATTCCAAAAAGTTGACCAAAACCTGATCTGTTAAAATCGGAGACCAAAATCCTGTCAGATTTAAAAGCAACGTGTTTATATTCAAATGTTCTCCCCACCCCCATCCCATTTTTTGTGTTTTACAAATGACGGCTCACTTAAAGGCCACCTTCAGTGGACTTTAAGCACTATGCCAGATCACATAGAAAATATCAAAATATAATTACAAATAAATAAATAAATAAATAATGGGGCGGAGTCCTTTATAATTAGCATTTAATACCGACCCTTCTTGAGAAATTATAATAAACGGTATGGTTGGTTAGTTGATTGATTTTAATGGCATATCAACCCATCTGGGGTTATGTCATACCTAACGGTTAAGAAGTAATATATGTTGTGTATTTATATTTATACTTTTTTAGTAATTGGTTTTAACATGTGTTCGCGCCATTGGGGATCATGTTGTATGGTATTGATTAAGTTCATGTCTATATTCTATGAACAATGGGAACATGTATGAAAAACCCTTTGAGTCATTATTATTAATAAGTTTGTCAACTGAATATAGATATATTTATTAAATGAATCTCAAATTGGGAAGAATATGATAAACATGATATGAAAGAAAAAAAAGAAAAAAAAAAAGGCTTATACAGAGTTAAAGATTATTTTAAAAAAACAAATTTGTGCAAAAATTTTCTGCTAGAAAATTAGGTAAGAAGGGAGATAACCCTGGAATTTTTTTCTCTTTCGGTCCGTGACACCATTGAGGACTATTTTATGTTTCTTCTTTTCTTCCTGTCTTTCTTTTGGAAGTCTGTCGCAGACGACGATGACGTCACTCCATATATTCAGTTGTGGACCCTCTGGTGGCTTGTTAGTCCAATTCTGGACTTGCAGATGCGGTCACACACATTGTAAGGGAAATTCCCCATCTACATTTGGTTGTTCATGACAACAAAGACGTCACCACTCTGCAGTCCTGTTTATCTCGTTATTGAGCTGCTTAGCTCCTGTGTGGCAGGCATCTCGCCAACCCTGTCTGTTGGAGGCCAGATCTTCCACGTTTATGTTTATATTGATAAAAATCCACTAACCGAATATTCTGCAGACAACGTTCTTAAATGGCACTTAAAAATGCCTAGATAAGAGATCTTCAGAATTGTGCTGGACAAAATGATGTTTTTAAAGATAGAAAAGAAATAACCAGGACGAACACAGTTCCTTATCCTTTAAATTACAGACATTTGCCTGTTTTGATAACATACATGTGAACGAGCAGATTCCCAGCCCCCACGAATGAAATGAGTCCGGATATGTGTGGCCTGTGCGAGGGAGAGGAGTGTAGCGAGTGACCACGGAAATTGAACTCGTCACCTCTTTGTTGCTGAAATGCTGGTGAAATGCCACACACGCAGTGCAGAGTTGGTGAGGGCCAGTATTGAACCCAGAACCTTGCGATTCCTAGGTGGATGCTCTAACTGACGGAGTTAAAATGGCCCCCAAAGTGAAGTCTGCAGAGTGGCCTATTGTCGGTATAACATTTATTGAAACTTGGTGAGTGGGGATGTGACTAAATAAATTTAAAAATGATTTTTATCTATCTATATATAAAGGGCAGTTGGTATGTATGTATGTCCGGAGGAAACTACGAAAATTAAACAATTAACGACAAAGTAAATATATATATAAACAATCACTATCATCATATCTTGGTTTTTGAGAAAAAATAATGAAGATTTGATTTATATTCATGAAGATAATTAAAAAATAAAATTTAAATGATAACAGCAGGGAATTTTTTTTTTTTTTGTATTTAATGTTGTAAATAGTAGACATTAATTTTTCTTTCCAGTGTGGCTGGATCAGCACAAGGTCTTTTTTTTACGTGGGGATTTTAATGGGACATCCTGTGGGAAACCAACTCCGATTCCAGTAATAATGGATCTACGAGGGTAAATTTTTAAACAAATCCCCCCCCTCTACCCAGGTGATGCTGGGTAGCCGCTTCTAGTATGTTTTGGTTTGTTTTGTTTTATGGCATATCAACCTCGGTGGGTCATTTAATGCCGACAAAGTTGTGAAATAAATCAATTCTTAATGCATAATACAATTTTGTTTATCAACTCATGTTTTTCTATTCAACCCATAGATGGGACTTCTAGCATGTATATAATTAAATTCCTCCTATGGACTTATCTTGTCTTTCCTTCCGTTTATTCAGTGTTAGTGTATCAATGGATATATTAGTGCTAATATTGGAACTTGGCGATTGGGGATGTGACTAAATATCCTATTGTTAGTTTCAGACCTAACATAATCGAAAGTTGCTCCCCTTGATCAGTAGGGGTTTGAAGTGAGGTTTCAGCCATGACACTTTTGGATTAGAGCTTTTTTTTAGAAGATGTATCAGTAGGGGTTTGAAGTGAGGTTTCAGCCATGACACTTTTGGATTAGAGCTTTTTTTAGAAGATGTATCAGTAGGGGTTTTGAAGTTGAGTTTCAGCCTGACACTTTTGGATTAGAGCTTTTTTTTTAGAAGATGTATCAGTAGGGGTTTGAAGTGAGGTTTCAGCCATGACACTTTTGGATTAGAGCTTTTTTTTAGAAGATGTATCAGTAGGGGTTTGAAGTGAGGTTTCAGCCATGACACTTTTGGATTAGAGCTTTTTTTTAGAAGATGTATCAGTAGGGGTTTGAAGTGAGGTTTCAGCATGACACTTTTGGATTAGGGTTTTTTTTTAGAAGATGTATCAGTAGGGGTTTGAAGTGAGGTTTCAGCCATGACACTTTTGGATTAGAGCTTTTTTTTAGAAGATGTATCAGTAGGGGTTTGAAGTGAGGTTTCAGCCATGACACTTTTGGATTAGAGCTTTTTTTTAGAAGATGTATCAGTAGGGGTTTGAAGTGAGGTTTCAGCCATGACACTTTTTGGATTAGAGCTTTTTTTTAGAAGATGTATCAGTAGGGGTTTGAAGTGAGGTTTCAGCCATGACACTTTTGATTAGAGCTTTTTTTTAGAAGATGTATCAGTAGGGGGTTTGAAGTGAGGTTTCAGCCATGACACTTTTGGATTAGAGCTTTTTTTTAGAAGATGTATCAGTAGGGGTTTGAAGTGAGGTTTCAGCCATGACACTTTTGGATTAGAGCTTTTTTTAGAGATGTATCAGTAGGGGTTTGAAGTGAGGTTTCAGCCATGACACTTTTGGATTAGAGCTTTTTTTTTAGAAGATGTATCAGTAGGGGTTTGAAGTGAGGTTTCAGCCATGACACTTTTGGATTAGGGTTTTTTTTAGAAGATGTATCAGTAGGGGTTTGAAGTGAGTTTCAGCCATGACACTTTTGGATTAGAGCTTTTTTTTAGAAGATGTATCAGTAGGGGTTTGAAGTGAGGTTTCAGCCATGACACTTTGGATTAGAGCTTTTTTTTAGAAGATGTATCAGTAGGGGTTGAAGTGAGGTTTCAGCCATGACACTTTTGGATTAGAGCTTTTTTTTAGAAGATGTATCAGTAGGGGTTTGAAGTGAGGTTTCAGCCATGACACTTTTGGATTAGAGCTTTTTTTTTAGAAGATGTATCAGTAGGGGTTTGAAGTGAGGTTTCAGCCATGACACTTTTGGATTAGAGCTTTTTTTTAGAAGATGTATCAGTAGGGGTTTGAAGTGAGGTTTCAGCCATGACACTTTTGGATTAGAGCTTTTTTTTAGAAGATGTATCAGTAGGGTTTGAAGTGAGGTTTCAGCCATGACACTTTTGGATTAGAGCTTTTTTTTTAGAAGATGTATCAGTAGGGGTTTGAAGTGAGGTTTCAGCCATGACACTTTTGGATTAGAGCTTTTTTTTAGAAGATGTATCAGTAGGGGTTTGAAGTGAGGTTTCAGCCATGACACTTTTGGATTAGAGCTTTTTTTTAGAAGATGTATCAGTAGGGTTTGAAGTGAGGTTTCAGCCATGACACTTTTGGATTAGAGCTTTTTTTTAGAAGATGTATCAGTAGGGGTTTGAAGTGAGGTTTCAGCCATGACACTTTTGGATTAGAGCTTTTTTTTAGAAGATGTATCAGTAGGGGTTTGAAGTGAGGTTTCAGCCATGACACTTTGGATTAGAGCTTTTTTTTAGAAGATGTATCAGTAGGGGTTTGAAGTGAGGTTTCAGCCATGACACTTTTGGATTAGAGCTTTTTTTTAGAAGATGTATCAGTAGGGGTTTGAAGTGAGGTTTCAGCCATGACACTTTTGGATTAGAGCTTTTTTTTAGAAGATGTATCAGTAGGGGTTTGAAGTGAGGTTTCAGCCATGACACTTTTGGATTAGAGCTTTTTTTTAGAAGATGTATCAGTAGGGGTTTGAAGTGAGGTTTCAGCCATGACACTTTTGGATTAGAGCTTTTTTTTTAGAAGATGTATCAGTAGGGGTTTGAAGTGAGGTTTCAGCCATGACACTTTTGGATTAGAGCTTTTTTTAGAAGATGTATCAGTAGGGTTTGAAGTGAGGTTTCAGCCATGACACTTTTGGATTAGAGCTTTTTTTTAGAAGATGTATCAGTAGGGGTTTGAAGTGAGGTTTCAGCCATGACACTTTTGGATTAGAGCTTTTTTTTTTAGAAGATGTATCAGTAGGGGTTTGAAGTGAGGTTTCAGCCATGACACTTTTGGATTAGAGCTTTTTTTTTAGAAGATGTATCAGTAGGGGTTTGAAGTGAGGTTTCAGCCATGACACTTTTGGATTAGAGCTTTTTTTTAGAAGATGTATCAGTAGGGGTTTTGAAGTGAGGTTTCAGCCATGACACTTTTGGATTAGAGCTTTTTTTTAGAAGATGTATCAGTAGGGTTTGAAGTGAGGTTTCAGCCATGACACTTTTGGATTAGAGCTTTTTTTTAGAAGATGTATCAGTAGGGTTTTGAAGTGAGGTTTCAGCCATGACACTTTTGGATTAGAGCTTTTTTTTAGAAGATGTATCAGTAGGGGTTTGAAGTGAGGTTTCAGCCATGACACTTTTGGATTAGAGCTTTTTTTTAGAAGATGTATCAGTAGGGGTTTGAAGTGAGGTTTCAGCCATGACACTTTTGGATTAGAGCTTTTTTTTTAGAAGATGTATCAGTAGGGGTTTGAAGTGAGGTTTCAGCCATGACACTTTTGGATTAGAGCTTTTTTTTAGAAGATGTATCAGTAGGGGTTTGAAGTGAGGTTTCAGCCATGACACTTTTGGATTAGAGCTTTTTTTTTAGAAGATGTATCAGTAGGGGTTTGAAGTGAGGTTTCAGCCATGACACTTTTGGATTAGAGCTTTTTTTTTAGAAGATGTATCAGTAGGGGTTTGAAGTGAGGTTTCAGCCATGACACTTTTGGATTAGAGCTTTTTTTTAGAAGATGTATCAGTAGGGGTTTGAAGTGAGGTTTCAGCCATGACACTTTTGGATTAGAGCTTTTTTTTTAGAAGATGTATCAGTAGGGGTTTGAAGTGAGGTTTCAGCCATGACACTTTTGGATTAGAGCTTTTTTTTTTAGAAGATGTATCAGTAGGGGTTTGAAGTGAGGTTTCAGCCATGACACTTTTGGATTAGAGCTTTTTTTTTAGAAGATGTATCAGTAGGGGTTTGAAGTGAGGTTTCAGCCATGACACTTTTGGATTAGAGCTTTTTTTTTTAGAAGATGTATCAGTAGGGTTTGAAGTGAGGTTTCAGCCATGACACTTTTGGATTAGAGCTTTTTTTTTAGAAGATGTATCAGTAGGGGTTTGAAGTGAGGTTTCAGCCATGACACTTTTGATTAGAGCTTTTTTTTTTAGAAGATGTATCAGTAGGGGTTTGAAGTGAGGTTTCAGCCATGACACTTTTGGATTAGAGCTTTTTTTTAGAAGATGTATCAGTAGGGTTTGAAGTGAGGTTTCAGCCATGACACTTTTGGATTAGAGCTTTTTTTAGAAGATGTATCAGTAGGGGTTTGAAGTGAGGTTTCAGCCATGACACTTTTGGATTAGAGCTTTTTTTTAGAAGATGTATCAGTAGGGGTTTGAAGTGAGGTTTCAGCCATGACACTTTTGGATTAGAGCTTTTTTTTAGAAGATGTATCAGTAGGGGTTTGAAGTGAGGTTTCAGCCATGACACTTTTGGATTAGAGCTTTTTTTTAGAAGATGTATCAGTAGGGGTTTGAAGTGAGTTTCAGCCATGACACTTTTGGATTAGAGCTTTTTTTTTAGAAGATGTATCAGTAGGGGTTTGAAGTGAGGTTTCAGCCATGACACTTTTGGATTAGAGCTTTTTTTTAGAAGATGTATCAGTAGGGGTTTGAAGTGAGGTTTCAGCCATGACACTTTTGGATTAGAGCTTTTTTTTAGAAGATGTATCAGTAGGGGTTTGAAGTGAGGTTTCAGCCATGACACTTTTGGATTAGAGCTTTTTTTTAGAAGATGTATCAGTAGGGGTTTGAAGTGAGGTTTCAGCCATGACACTTTTGGATTAGAGCTTTTTTTTTAGAAGATGTATCAGTAGGGGTTTGAAGTGAGGTTTCAGCCATGACACTTTTGGATTAGAGCTTTTTTTTTAGAAGATGTATCAGTAGGGGTTTGAAGTGAGGTTTCAGCCATGACACTTTTGGATTAGAGCTTTTTTTTTAGAAGATGTATCAGTAGGGGTTTGAAGTGAGGTTTCAGCCATGACACTTTTGGATTAGAGCTTTTTTTTAGAAGATGTATCAGTAGGGTTTGAAGTGAGGTTTCAGCCATGACACTTTTGGATTAGAGCTTTTTTTTAGAAGATGTATCAGTAGGGTTTGAAGTGAGGTTTCAGCCATGACACTTTTGGATTAGAGCTTTTTTTTTAGAAGATGTATCAGTAGGGGTTTGAAGTGAGGTTTCAGCCATGACACTTTTGGATTAGAGCTTTTTTTTAGAAGATTATCAGTAGGGGTTTGAAGTGAGGTTTCAGCCATGACACTTTTGGATTAGGGTTTTTTTTTAGAAGATGTATCAGTAGGGGTTTGAAGTGAGGTTTCAGCCATGACACTTTTGGATTAGGGCCTTTTTTTCTTTTTAAGAAGATGTATTAAATATTCAAGACGAATCTACTTTTATATGCCATTTTGGAATTTTGTACAGACAGGATATTATTTATTTATTTATTTATTTTACCATCACATTGAGAATTAAACTGACTGGATTTTGGTTATCCAAATTCTAAAAGAGACAAAGAAATAATTAAGAGAATGGAACACAAAAAAAAGACAAGACAAAAAAAAAAAAGACAAAAGACAAAAAAATGACAAAAAAAAAAAAAAAAAAAAAAAAAAAAAGACAAACCAAAAACTTCAAGACTTTCAATTTAGGAATCTGTTTTGATCCATCCAAAAATCTCCTGGAAGCTTACCGGCCCAGGAAGTGACAGACAGAGAGAGACAAAGAGAGAGACAGAGAGAGAAAGAGAGAGAGAGAGTGTGAAAATCCAGACAGATATTTCAAAGTATCCAAAATCTTGCTTGATACCTGCAAAAAACAAAAAAAAAATTTTTAAGTTGGAAGTCATATTAAATTTTATACCGTATTTGATGGCATATAGGACGCACTGTTAACCCCAAAAATTTTGGCTCAAAAATTGCCCTGCGTCTTACACATTATAGTTGAAGTTTGAGACCTCCCGTAGGCCTAGGCTAATCTTCTCTATGATGCTCACTAACCCAGCCATACGCTCAGTACTTTTACCTACCCTAAACTCCATGCATCCTTATTTTATTGCTGGTATTATTGTATTATTACCAGTGATTTAAAAATGAATTTGTAAAAATGAAAATATTATTATCATTTTAGTTTTTCACACCTGCCGTAGCTGGTAGTTCACTGGAGGCTGAGTGACAGCAAGTCTCCTCAGGTCTCCAGGACTCTTCTGAGTATTCTTCCTCTGATTTCCAGTTCACCCAAATTCTTTTCCAGAGCTTTGGGAATTGTTCCAGGGGGCACCAATTACAATTGGTACGACCTTCACCTTCATGTTCCACAGCTTCCTCAGTTCTCTGGCAAGGTCTTAGTATTTTTCTATCTTTTTGCTTTCTTTCATTTTCACTTGGTCTTCTGGGACTTTATTATTATTATTATTATTATTATTATTTCCTGCTATTGAAATGTCTTGTGTATGCTTATTGCTTGCCTGAACTGCCAAATTGCTTTTATACAGCTATGTTTCTGCTTGTGTAATACACAGCTAGACTGTTTTCAACAAAATATACTTAAATACACTAAAAGCTTTTTTTTCTCCTGAATCTGACCTGCTGAAATGGGGGTGCATCTTATATGCCATCAAATACGGTAATTTACTTACTTAAAGGTCACCTTTGGCAACCATTAAGTTTGTAAAATGATTTATCAAACATGAATAAGGTAATTAAAATAATTAAAAAAAAACAAACAAAAAAAAAAAACACCTAGCAGTTCTGAAGAAGGGGCACAAATGGCCCTGAAAATTCAACGAAATAAAACAAAACTTAACATTCAAAAAACTGAGTTTCTTATATATCATGCGTAATGCTTCATACTAAATCCCAAACAATATATATTATAAACTTATATATATATATATATGAGTAAGAAAAGGTGGAATGAAAACATCACACAATGCTGTTAAAGAAGAAAACAATTTATAATATAATCATAGCTGATATTGATCAATATTTCGATTTTACAAAAATCATCATCAGAGCTCATTCACTCCCGTAGTTGTTTGGGTCGGAGAGGAAAGTTAAAATGAGTTTACAAAAAAAAAACCTTAATACTGCAAAAACGAAAGACGTTACAATATTCACCAACGTGGGCATTTCGCGCCATATATATGTCGGTCATGTTCCATGTATATCTTTTGACAATAAATGTAGCGAATTTTTGAGATGTTGGCAACAAAGCGAAAACAATTTAAACGGAAGGGGATGGGTGTTAAGAAATGTGACGGTTGGAATTCAAAGACTTTTATTAAAGGAATTTTTTACGATTAAATGTTTTATTATTTAAATTTTATTTTTAAGTTCTGTGATTCATAAATGATTAGATATTTACTGTAATTAGTTTTTATATATAAAGTGAAAAAGTTATGAGCGGAATATGTTAATATTTTAGAAAAGGAGTTTTTATATATTTTTATTTAACGATTAATTATTTTTAAATTTCTAATTATTATTATTATTAAGTTCTGTATTTAATAAATGATTAAATATTTATTGTGTTTTGTTTTTATATATAAAGTAAAAAAGGTTATGGGCGGAATTGGTTATTATTTTAGATAATGTTAAGCGATTTGGATCTAATGTAAGGTATTATTTTAAACCGAAAACAAAAACAAAATAAAACGGAAAAGATCTTATTCATATATATATATATATATATATATATATATATAGGTAGTCTTTTGTTAGTATTGGAAAATTGAAAATAAAGTGCTCGATTACGTGTGCAAGAGCTGTATTCATTTGTTTATTATAGTGTACAATACATTTATGGTTGGGTTATTACGGCATGTCAACCCCTTGGGTCATTTTATGCCGAATACTTCTATTGGTAAAAAAAATGTTTAATGCTAACAAAGTTTTGAAATAATTTCATTTTTAATGCATAATACAATTTTGTTTATAAACTCATGTTTTTCTATTTAACCCATAGATGGGACCCTAATAGGTACTACCACTCCGGGTCAGAGTGGACCAGGGAGCAATGGTGATGAAGGGGTGCTCCACATTCCCTAAACCTCCAAAACTGGAACCTCACTATCAGATAGAGTTTAACATCATTACAATACATTTAAGGTGCCATTGTTACCATTGGTTTCCAGGCAACATGTTAGCCACCCTTCTTCAAGACAAACGCGCCTGTTAAGAAATACATTGAATGTCACTTCATTTATATATGCATGTATCTTCTGTTGTTAGTGGGCGGGATCTTCTTATTTTCCCCGCACTTTTTTGGTAAATCTGTGCAAGTATCTTGACGTTGTTGGGCTCATGTGTTTTAGCATGTATCCCTCATATCATGTCTGCTCCCTGTCTTCTTGCGTTTCCTTTCATCTGCTTATCTAGATGGAGGTCAAGAATCCACTGTCTCCTGGAGTTAAATTTACTGTATTTCTTAACAGGCGCGTTTTTCTTGAAGAAGGGTGGCTAACATGCTGCCTGGAAACCAATGGTAACAATGGCACCTTAAATGTATTGTACACTATAATAGATATATATATATATATGGGAGTAAATATGAAAATAAATCCGACAATATTAAGAAATACAGTTACACAACAAAAAAAAAAAAATTTTATAAAGATTTTTTTAATCTCCTGTCATCTATAAAACATCCATCAATTTCTTCACCCCATAATACATCCTGATGAAGGTTTAAAGAAACTGAAACGTTTAAGCGTCGATAAATAAATTCATCTTATTTTTGGAACACTTGTTTTTTTCAAATTTCTTAATATATATATATATATATAAATAATCGAACCCTAATAGGCCGAAATGTACATACAGAGATTGATTTTTCTCGATTTGTTTAGCCTTACATTTAAATAGGCATTCCCGCCTAATTAATTAATTATTAATCAATTGATTTTCAAAATTAGGTACGACTTCAATTAAGCACATATTCTCCCAAAAATTGTCGGCAAAAAGCCATATCCAAATACACTGTGTTTATATATATATATATATATATATATATATATAAGAATAGAAAAATTAAATAAAAATGTTAACACTGACCTGTGTTTTACGTATCCTGAGATCTGCAGATGACTTGTTGGAATGTTCCTCTTGTTCAATATTTAATTCAATTGCTGAGAAAGAAAAAAATTTACTTAGCAGGGATACCTGTTATTGTCTGGGATAAAATAACTTAAAAAATAACTGTTAAAATACAAGAGTGAGTCAAAAGTTTTGCAATATTTTGGTGGTACATGCTAGTTTGCATGTCCATTATCCAAAACAGTTCAAACCGTGAAAGGTACATACTTACCTGGCCCATCCGGGGGTCCAGTGAGCTTCGTCCGCTGGAGCGATAAAGCAATTAACAGTGTTGATCCCATGGGGCTACCCCACCCCATGCAACACCTGCCCCCTTGATTTAAAGGGGTAGGGCTGGGTTTATTGCCCAGTGCCTGAGGCACCCCCTTGAGGGGGGATACTGACGAGATCAACATATTTTTTGCACCCGCCACCCATGAGTCTTGGCTTGTGGGTGGTCCCACATTAATATGGCTTTGTGCCTAACCCGTACACGTGGGGTATGTGGTAAATACTACATACTTTGATTGGTAGTATCATGTTAGTTAGAAGCTGTTGGGGTTGTACAATATGCCAACAGCACCTCTGCAGAGGAGTAAGACCTCCTCCATCTCCATGGGTGGCAACCCATGATGCTTAAGGACAGAATCCTGGTGGCTGAGCCATAGGGTAGGTTGATATTCACTTATTTTTAAATATCAAATTCTCGCAAACAGTGAAAGTTATGAATTGGTATAATGAATACTGCTACCAAAAACTAGATCTCTTACTTTCACCATTGGTTTGGTTTTGTTTTGTTTTACAGCATATCAACCTCAGTGGGTCATTTAATGCCGATAAAGTTTTGAAATAAATCAATTCTTAATGGATAATACAATTTGTTTTATAAATACATTTTTCTATTTAACCCATAGATGGGACCCATTGATTGAGGAAATAGCATAAAAAATCATCTACTAAAATGCATAAAATATCTTTGTTTTTGCAACATTTAGCCTAGAAATTGGTTGAAAAATTTAGCAATTTCAATATTTAAAACAGAGAAGGTTGTCATTTTAAATGAAGCAAATAAAATATTATAACTAGAATTAAAATTGAAAATATCCTGTCCATCATCGCCAGCACCTCCGATATGTTGCTTTTTACCCCATTAATTAAGCTTTAACAGGGATGACATTTTAAAAGATTGAAATCTATTTCCTCAAATGAAGGCAAAGTTTTGAAGAAAAATATTTTGTGTGGTAATTCTTTATTCGCCACATGGGAGATGTTACACTTGTTATCTACTCTGATTATCTTTACCTATCTTATGTAAACTAAGTCCACCATTTGTTTTATTTAAATCTAAAAAATAAAATTCTATGAATTCTTTTATTATTATTCCGTGTTTAGTGTTATTCTTTTCAGGCAATTACTTTATTAAACTAATCAAATTCCTGTTTAATTTTAAGTTATTAATTTTAACCAAGAAGTTCAGAAAGCAATAAATTTTAATTTTTTCGTTGTTGTCAGAATCAGCTCTTAAAATAAACCCATTTTTTGATAGCCATTCATAAAATTAAATGGACTTTCTGCGCACTTGCTAAAATATCATTATATCTGTTAAAATTATTACCATGCCATTTTTATTTATTCATTTAAAAAAATTTTTTTTTTGTCACAGAGATTTTATGCAATTCAAAATAGGCGTGATCTTTTAAATGCAACAAGCTGTTGTCATTTTTGGATCATTGGTTGTTGTTTTTAAGTTGTTGTAGCTGGGAGTTCTTCTTCTAGCGTCTGGAACTCCTCCTTGGAGATTTCATGTCTGGTCTTCCATTAGGGATTTCTCGTCTATCAGAAGCCCTGGCTCATTTCCAGTTCCCCTAGTCTATATTTCAGTTTATTTCGGATTGTTCCAAGTGCTCCAACTATGATTGGTATCACTGTTATTTTCTTGTTCCACAACTTATTTTTCAATTTTTGTAAATCTTTCAATGGAAATAAGCAACAGAATTATTTCTTTTAAGGAACATCATACTTTTTAATTAACAAATTTTGTAATAAAACTGTTAATTTTAACTAGGGGGGTTTAGGTTTGGGGTTTAGGGTTGGGGTTAGTTTAATGGGAAAATAAATAAATAATTGTTTATCAAAAATATCTCAAATTATTTATTTTTTTTAAATAGACTGATTTTCTTCCTAAAATAACATTTTTTACTGTGAAAACTATTTTTTTTTTAGAGAGAAAATGATATATATCGACTTTTGGGTTTATATAATTTAAAAATGGAATTTTTTAAAAGTTGTGATGAAGTCGTAATAAAATAAAGTTATAAAAAGCTTTCAAAAATTTATTCTCAACATTTTAAGTATTTTTAAGTATTTTTATTATTTTTTATTTTTATTATTTATTTTTCAGTATTTTTCAGTATTTTTATTATTTTTTATTATTTATTATTTTTATTATTTTTTATTAATTTATTTTTCAGTATTTTTCAGTATTTTTAGTATTTTTATTATTTTTATTTTTATTTTTATTAATTTATTTTTCAGCATTTTTAAGTATTTTTAAGTATTTTTATTATTTTTTATTATTTATTATTTTTAGTATTTTTTATTAATTTATTTTTCAGTATTTTTAAGTATTTTAGTATTTTTAGTATTTTTAAGTATTTTTAAGTATTTTTAGTATTTTTTATTATTTTTATTATTTTTTATTAATTTATTTTTCAGTATTTTTAAGTATTTTTTAGTATTTTTTAGTATTTTTAAGTATTTTTTAAACATTTCTAAATCTAGGAGTATATTAGGACAGTCGAGGTTTCTTTTTCGATTGAAAGTGGCATAAGATCAGTGCATCTTGTGGGATCGTAGATTTTTGTGATATACAAATCCTACATAGAAAAAAATATTACTAAATTCTAAACCCAACCCCATTGCCCTCACGGCAAACCCAAATCCTTTTTATCATATATGTGCTAGAAGGCAATGGCTGAGGGACTTCATATCCTGGGTATGACGTTAGATCCCTATCTGATGGTGACGTTCTAGTTCTGGAGCTCTGGGGAATGTGAAGTACCCCTTCATCCTCATTACTCCCAGGTCCACTCTGATTCGGATTGTTTTTAGCTATATAGAAAGTCTGAGGTATTTATAAGGTTTTCGTTTACTTTATTTTTACTCTTTTGGATCAGGGAATCACATGCAATCACCTCTTAGTTTGGTGTCTGCAGGTTTGGTTTCGTTGGAACCTTGACACTTGGTCAGCTGGTTGATTCACTTGAACATTTTCGGTACAAGAAGATACAGTTTGTTTCGTTTGGTTTTACGGCATATCAACCTCAGTGGGTCATTTAATGCCGATAAAGTTTTGAAATAAATCAATTCTTAATGGATACTCAATTCTTTTTATAAACACAGTTTTTTCTATTTAATCTATAGATGGGACCCTAACAGGTACTACCAGTCCGGGGTAGAGTGGACCAGGGAGAAATGGTGATGAAGGGGTGCTCCACATTCCCCAAACCTCCAGAACTGGAACCTCACCATCAGATAATTTTAACGTCATTCATTCCTAGGACATGTAGACCCGCAGCCACCGCCTTTTAGCACCCATATGATAAAAAGTGTTGGGGCTTGCTATAAGAGCAATAGGGATGGAGCAACCATATAGATGCTAGGGCTTGATATGACCAGTCGATTGATCGGAGGGGGCCAAATTGGAGAGTTGCATGTCATGGACTGCTCAGCTACCTTGGTTCCATTCTTAAGCATCACGGGTCGCCACCCACGGGGGAGTCTTACCCCCCTGCAGAGGTGCAATCGGTGCATTCTAACGCCGCAGCCGACAGGGCAGAGGACGGTAGGGATTCTCCTCAGTCATCTGACAGTATATTGAAAAATAAACCTCATTTAGTCACATTCGATGGTCAGTTGTTTAAGAATCTTTTAAGCTGACCCTTGTAAGGCCTGGAGAATGTGGAGTACCCCTTCACCAGGTACTCTCTGACCTAGAGTGGTAGTACCTTTTAGGGTCCCATCTATGGGTTGAATAGTTAAAAAAAATGAGTTTGAAAAAATGTTTAAAAAACTTGTGTTTAAAAAAGAAAAAAAAAATTGAGTACCCATCAAGAATGAATAAGACAAAACGTTTTCAGCATAGAATAACCCAACAAGGGTTGACATGCTGTAATATCCAACTAACCAACCAGAAATAATTTCTTTTGGGAATGAATACCAGCAAGATCCACATTTGTAATAGGAGTGTGGCCTTTTATTATCATATTGCATCTAAGGTAATCTGAACATTAGCTACATAAATGAGAGTAATCTCCCCTTGTTTGTTTCACTTTGATGAAGTCATATGTTTTGGTTGGCCATTTTTATTTCACCGTAAATCTACACTGAAAATACAAATTTGTTCGAATCAATACAACTGCATGTTTTAACTCAAAAATATCATAAAATGTGTTCGTAATAACTATTAAGTTCATTTCAAATAATGTGCAAGCACAATTAAGAACACATTGAATGCCCGCAAAGTTTTGAAATAAATTCATTCTTAATGGATACTCAATTTTTTATAAACTCATGTTTTTCTATTTAACCCATAAATGGGACCCTAACAGGTACTACCACTCCGGGTCAGAGTGGACCAGGGAGCAATGGTGATGAAGGGGTGCTCCACATTCCCCAAACCTCCAGAACTGGAACCTCACCATCAGATAGAGTTTAAAGTCATTCCAAGGACATGAAGAACCTCAGTCACCGCCTTCTAGCACCCATATGATAAAAAGGGGTTGGGGCTTGCCATAAGGGCAATAGTGTTGGGACAGTCATATAGGTGCTAGGGCTTGATGTGACCAGCTGATTGATCGGAGGGGGCCTCTCCGACTGCCTGTCTAGCCTAATTAAGGGCCAAAGTGAAGTGTTGCAGTTCATCGTCTGCTTAGCCATCCTTAAGCATCATGGGTTTGCCACACACAGCCAACAGGTGGCCCCATTAGGAGAGTCTTACCCCTCTGCAGAGGTGCAGTCGGTGTATTCTAACGCCCCAGCCGACAGGGAAGGTTTCTTGTGGAATGTAAAAAGAGAATCTGGAATAAAAAATAAGAAATAAAAATTGACTTACTCTTTAATTTTCCTCTGACTTTATTAGCTGTTCTCTTAATATCGGTCATAAGCTCCTCGAGTTCTTCTTTCATCTCTGAGAAAATAAAAGAAAACAAAAGAAATAATTTAGTTTTTATCATTCAGTTTTGTTATTTGTAGCATTTAAACTTCAGCGGGGTCTGTAATTTTTTTTTTTTTAAAGAGGTAAAATGATTAAAAATTTAATTTTAAATCAAAATAATTAAAAGTACTCTCCTCTGAAAAAGAAAAAAGAAAAAAAAAAAGAAAAAGAAAAAAAAAAGAAAAAGAAAAAAAAGAAAACAAAGAAAAACAGAACAAAAGCAAAATGAATGCATAGTAGATATTAGTTTGTATACATGCGCTAATTATTAAAAAGCTTAATAGAAGATTTGAATTTCAGAATTACTAACAAGTAAATAAAATGAGGATAGGTGTTGTCATGGTGAATAGATTACTTTTGCCAGGTGAACATATGGTAAACTAATCATTAATTTCAAAGGAAAAATCTTTTTAGGGGACATAAATAAAAATAATCTTAAACCAGGTGAGTATATATAATATTAGCTACCTAAACACTGAAACAGTGGCAGAGAGAAAATATTTTCTACAACTATATATATATATATATATATATATATATATATATGGAGAATAAGTGCTTAATTGGAGTCGTACCTAATTTTGAAAATTAATTAATTAATAATGAATTAGGCGGGAATACCTATTAAATGTATGGCTAAACAAATCGAGAAAAATCAATCTCTGTATGTACATTTCGGCCTATTAGGCCTCATCAGCAGAGCTATAGATCAGAAGACCGCCCTGTGCGTGATCTATAGCTCTGCTGATGAGGCCTAATAGGCCGAAATGTACATACAGAGATTGATTTTTCTCGATTTGTTTAGCCATACATTTAATAGGTATTCCCGCCTAATTCATTATTAATTAATTAATTTTCAAAATTAGGTACGACTCCAATTAAGCACTTATTCTCCAAAAAATTATCGGCAAAAAGCCATTCTAAACAAACCTTGTTTACAACTTATCATATATATATATATATATGAGAAGAAAATATTTTAAAAATATAATAAACACAGGATGTTACGATCAGGAGAAACAATTTTATGTTTAAGCATTTCGGTATATTGTACCATCTTCAGGACACTGTTAAGTAATGTTTATGTGAGGGACAAAATGAATACACTTAACATCTTTCCTTTTGTCGCTCACATAAACATTACTTAACAGTGTCCTGAAGATGGTACAATATACCGAAATGCTTAAGTACTGACACATAAAATTGTTTCCCCTAATCATAACATCCTGTGTTTCTTATATTTTTAAAATATTTTCTTCTCATATATATATATATATATATATATATATATATATATATACACCCCTGAAAGAAGGGAAAAACTGAAACTGTCATTCTGTAATAAATTTAGTTCGACCAAAACTTAAAAGACTTTTAGAAATTTTAAAGAAATTTCTAAAACTCCTTAGTTCAGTCTCATCAGACAGTGACAGGTAGAAATCCTTGTATTTGCACTTACATAAACATGCAATATAATTATACAGTAAGATTTTGAAGATCTCATATAGAATCATCCCATACTACCAGTTTTGGATACCTTATATATATATATATATAGGCGCGTGGGCTAGTGGTTAGAGTCGTGGGAAATGGACTCATTGATTCGAGTTCAATTCTGAGACGAAGCTGTTGGCATTTCACATAGCGCTAATACCCTTGGGAAAGGTATGAATCCATATATTCTCCCTCCAGCTATGGGTTAAATAGTAGGGCAGACTGGGCCCTTCAGCCTTGGGTAGGTAACCAGTCTAGGAGAGGGATAACTCGGAATTCAAAATTCCTGAGGTCGGTCGTTGATTGGGTTTGTGGCAACCCTTGATACACCAATTCTTTCCTATCGACTGTGCCAAAAAGTGTGGATGGTCCAACACAAGCCTTCACCACTATAAACAAATCACTGTGTGGGTGTTCATTGTGTGTATGAACCCTCATACGTTGATAATCGACGGGAGAGTCCATTTATATATATATATATATAATTATTATTATTGTGGGGATTCCCTTCACTTTGCCTGGAAGAGTTATCTTCCCACTGGATTTACGTCCCGGCCACCAGGAAGTCTGATATATAAGCGCCTGATTTAAACTTCTCTTCCTCTTTGTCAGATTAATTTCCTCACCGCCTTTCCATATTTGTGTACATAAAAAAAATCAAATTCCATATAGGCACAAAGAAAAAAATAATTTTTATTTTTTTCTGCCATGTCATCTAAAAATGAATGCATTGTAGATACTTATTTGGGTTAAATCCTATTTAACGGACATAAATTCTGCCATCATATGTCACCCCATCGAAAGAAAAAAAAAAATACTAAAAATCAAGGAATTAACCGAATTTAATGAAATTTTCTATGTTGATATATTAATGAATGAGCAATATAATGCACCAGTTATTTTATTTGAAAACCCTTACATTTTTTCAGGTCAGTTAACTTTGAACTACGTATCTTTGAGGCGTAACACAGATTCTCAAACATACGTTGCATGTTTTATTTCATTTCGTTAAATTCAGTTAATTCCCTGATTTTTAGTATTTTTTTTTCTTTCGGCAAGGTGACATATGATGGTACATAAAAAATTAAATTCCTTATAGGCACAAAGATGTGTGTGTGTGTGTATATGTATATGTATATATATATATATATGTGTGTCACCTGATGAGGGCCTCTCAAAAAATAAAAAATAAATTAATGCACTGTAGATATTTGTACATAAAAAATTAAATTCCTTATAGGTACAAAGAAAAAAAATTATTTTTATCTTTTTCTTTTGCCATGTCACCTGATGAGGGTCAGAGAACTCTTCTCTCAAAAAACTAAAAATATAGATGAAATATTGATACATTGTACAGGGTGGTCCCAAGGTTTTTTTTTTTTTTTAAGTAGAATAATTACATAATACAACTCAAAATCCTAGAAAATTCATTTTTAAAGATTTTTTTGACCTTATGACCTTTAGGCACCCCTTTTGCGATCTCATTTCATAAGGACATTTTTTTCATTTACTCCGTCAAAATCCGGTTGTTTGTTAGGGGTTAGGGTTAGTTTTATAATTAAAAAAAAAAAAAAAACTCTAAAAATCGTATGTTAACAAACAACCGGATTTTGACGGTGTAAATTAAAAAAAAATGTCCTTATGAAACGAGATCGCAAAGGGGGTGCCTAAAGGTCATATGGTCCATTTTTTTTTTAGACGTAAAATAATTACATAATTTACATATATTATTAAAGCAAAAAATAATGTAGGGGTGACAAGACTTTCGGACCAGCCTGTAGATAAATGTACAGCGTGGTCCGAAAGTCTTGTCATCCGTACATATTTTTTTTTATTAGAGACGTTTGAATCACAATTCTCTCCCTTGCATTGGTAGAGAATACGTTTTTTGGTAAGGAATTTATTTGAATTCTGATGATGCTATATATATATATATATACATACTTATACATACACACACACGCACACACATATACACATATATATATACATACACACATATATATACACATATACACACACACATATATATACACATATACACACACACATATACACATATATATATATACATACACACATATATATACACATATACACACACATATATATATATATATATATATATACACACACACATATATATATATACACACATACACACACATATATATATACACACATACACACATACATATATATATACACACATACACACATATATATATATATACACATACATATATATATACACACATACACACACACATATATATATACACACATACACACACACATATACACACACACACACATATATATATATACACACACATATATATATATATACACACACACACATATATACACACACACACACACACATATATACACACACACACACATATATACACACACACACATATATATATATATATATACACACACACACACACACACATATATACACACACACACATATATATATAACACACACACACATATATATATATATATATATACACACATATATATATATATATACACACACACATATATATATATATATATATATATACACACATATATACACACACACACACACACATATATATATACACACATATATATATACACACACATACACATACACACACACATACACACACACAGACATACATATATATACACATACACATATGTATATACACACATACACATACACACATGTATATACACACACACACATTTATATATGTGCATATGCGTGTGTGTATGTGTTAAAGACGGATTATCTCTAAGTAGAATGGATTTATTTTTCACACAATAGGATTAACAAAGTCCCATCATCCCGAAAGGATTATCTTTTTTTCGTCTCTTAACACCAGAACACAAATTACAAATTGATAGAAAATAGAAAATTAACAAAATATCTTCAACAAAATAATCTCTGATAATAAATACAAAATGTCAACGTGTCACATTTTTTCAACTTTACTCCTAGAACTCGTAGCCCAACATATCATACCCTTTTGAAATCAGGCTAATTCTGTAAGTAAATTAAAAACATTCTGGGGCCAAATTTGGATGGCAATTTTATACCTGGATTAATCATTGTCCCACAGTAGGCGACCTATAACTAAAGTTGTTGGTTAGGGGTTAGTTTTATAATTAAAAAAAAACAAACAAAAAAAACTCTAAAAATTGTCTGTTAACAAACAACTGGATTTTGACGGTGTAAATGAAAAAATGTCCTTATGAATTGAGATCAGAAAAGGGGTGCCTAAAGGTCATATGGTCCAGTTCAAAACCCGGACTAGGCTGTGTGCATTTCATATACCACTAATACTCTTGGGAAAGGTATGAATCCAACTATTCTCCCTACAGTCATGGGTAAACATTAAGGCAAACTGAGCTATTTAATATTGGTTAGGCAACCAGTCTAGGAGAAAAAAAACTCTGAATTCAAACCTGTAAAACTCCGCTTAAGAAATAGACCATGTGTCACATCCTACATGTGCAGAGGTTTGGTTTTTTGTTTGTTTTTGTTTTACGGCATATCAACCTCAGTGGGTCATTTAATGCTGATAAAGTTTTGATATAAATTCATTCTTAATGGATACTCAATTTTTTTTATAAGCACATTTTTCTATTTAACCCATAGATGGGACCCTAACAGGTACTACCACACCAGGTCAGAGTCGACCAGGGAGCAATGGTGATGAAGGGGTGCTCCACATTCCCCAGACCTCCAAAACTGGAACCTCACCATCAGATAGAGTTTAACGTCATTCCCAGGACATGTAGACCCTCAGCCACCGCCTTCTAGCACCCATATGATAAAAAGGGGTTCGAAACAAGACGGCGAAAGCAAAATCCCGCCTGTCGTGGATGTCAAGTCAGTTGGCCCGTTCACGCACGCCGCCGCATATGCAACGACAACAAGCCACGCTCGACGGAGACAGCGAACCGCCCCGCCGAACGCAACAGCCACCGCTACTAGCGACAGACGACCGCTATGGCAGGCTCCAGCAGAACGAAAAGAGACGCCTTTTGTAATACCGTGGCGACACCGGTCGCGGTTCCGGCTTAGAGGCTTTCAGCAGTTATCGCGCGGAGGCAGCTTGGCACCGCCGCTCGTTCGAGCGAACTGTTGCTCCGATCCCACGGTTCCTCTCGTACTGGACGGGATAGCCGTGGCCACGGTCGACATAACACACGTGCCGATCGGTAGGATAAAACTAACCTGCCTCATGACGATCGGAGGTGGCCTCACTGACTGCCCGGCCACCTGGGTTCCATCCTTAACCATCATGCATTGACACCCAAGGCCAACAGGTGGCTCCATTGGGGGAGTCTTACCCCTCCGCAGAGGTGCAGTCGTGGGGTGAGGGTGGAGTACTACTTAATGACCACTGGAGTGGTAGTACATGTGTATGGATCAAATAAACCTGTTTAAATTATGTTATATATTTGTTCAAGTATTCTTATCTAATACTAATAATTTATACACAATTATATGGTTTCAAGTATTCCTATCTAATACAAATAATTTATACACAATTATATGGTATCAAGTATTCCTATCTAATACAAATAATTCATACACAATTATATGGTTTCAAGTATTCCTATCTAATACAAATAATTCATACACAATTATATTGTTTCAAGTATTCCTATCTAATACAAATAATTTATACACAATTATATGGTATCAAGTATTCCTATCTAAATAATTTATACACAATTATATGGTATCAAGTATTCCTATCTAATACAAATAATTTATACACAATTATATGGTATCAAGTATTCCTATCTAATACAAATAATTTATACACAATTATATTGTTTCAAGTATTCCTATCTAATACAAAATAATTTATACACAATTATATGATTTCAAGTATTCCTATCTAATACAAATAATTCATACAGTTATATGGTTTCAAGTATTCCTATCTAATACAAATAATTCATACAGTTATATGGTTTCAAGTATTCCTATCTAATACAAATAATTCATACACAATTATATGGTTTCAAGTATTCATATCTAATACAATTAAGTTATACACAATTATATGGTTTCAATTATTCATATCTAATACAAATAATTTATACACAATTATATGGTATCAAGTATTCCCATCTAATACAAATAATTTATACACAATTATATGGTATCAAGTATTCCCATCTAATATAAATAATTTATACACAATTATATGGTTTCAAGAATTCCTATCTAATACAAATAATTTATACACAATTATATGGTTTCAAGTATTCCTATCTAATACAAATAATTTTCATACAGTTATATGGTTTTAAGTATTCCCATCTAATACAAATAATTTATACACAATTATATGGTTTCAAGAATTCCTATCTAATACAAATAATTTATACACAATTATATGGTTTCAAGTATTCCTATCTAATACAAATAATTCATACAGTTTATATGGTTTCAAGTATTCCTATCTAATACAAATAATTCATACACAAATATATGGTTTCAAGTATTCCTATCTAATACAAATAATTCATACAGTTATATGGTTTCAAGTATTCCTATCTAATACAAATAATTCATACACAATATATGGTTTCAATTATTCATATCTAATACAAATAATTCATACACAATTATATGGTTTCAAGTAAGTATTTCTATTTAACTATTATTTGTTTGCACACAGTTATATGGTTTCAAGTAACTACTAATAATAATCCTTAATAAACAATTATAGCTCAAAGTAGGTATTTTCAATACAAATGATTTACACAGGTATATGGCATAAAATACATATTTACTAATTGAGCTAGAGACCATACCCTTTGTAATTCTAACAAAAATTAAATAGTTTTGTTTTGACATTCAGTAAGGTAGAATTATTGTGTGACTGACTGCATCCCAAATGGAGTAGGACACATTTAAGTTACTTTTTTTTTTTTCAAACCCATGTCACTCTACACAGAAACAGAAACAGAAGATAAACCATAATTGTATTATTAGTATGAATATAGTCATCTGTAACTAGTAGTAGTAGTAGTAGTAGTGGCGCTTGCAAACAGATACGAGGAGAAGGAAGAGGAGGAGGAAAAAGGAAGGTTCAAGGAACCCAACCAGAGGATACCATTTTCAGTCACCTCCTCCTCCTCCTCCTGCAACCATCTTTCCCCTTCATCTTTCCTCTCATTTTTATCCATATATGGTCGGTCTGCTAAGAGAAGCAGTTGTAGGAGAGTAGGTTAGAGAGAGAGAGGGAGGGAGGAGTTGAGTGAGACACGTGGGAGGAAGTGATGGTAGGAGGGGAGGGAAAGGAGATGGGCGCCTTGTGTAACTCGTGATGCACAAAGGTGAAGGTGACTAGAGAAGGTCGAAATAGCCATTGAGAGATTCTCTGCAGCTACGGACCAATCAGAGCAGAGTAGAGTGGCGAGCATTTGCCATATATGGGCGTGCACTGGTTGGTGGTGAAAAGAGAACCACTTGCTCGTGGTGGAGCGTGTGTGTGTGTGTGTGTGTGTGCGTGCGTGTGTGTATGCATCCTAGTGTGTGTGTGTATGTGTGCGTGCAGATGCACGCTTGTGTGTAGAACCACATGCAGCATTCATTCATGTGTTTGCATAATTTATTTGAATTTATTTATTTTTTTTTTTTTTTTTTTCAGTTGTAATGCAAAGGCCTATTATCAACGGCTAGAAACAACTGAAGATAGAACCATATATATATATATATATATATATATATATATATAAACGGGGCGGGTTAGCTCAGTCGGTAGAGCGTTCGGCTAGAAACCACAAGGTTCCTAGTTCGATACCGGTCCTCGCCAACTCAGCGTATGAGTAGCACAGGGATCTGTGCGGTAAAGTAAGGAGCTGATGGTAGGTGTGGCGTTCCACCTCAGATGCTAAAAAACAATCTCCTTGGTCTAGCGCTATTGAAAAGGGGATAGACTCCCTCGCTAACTGGCTGATACCGACATTAGGGTGACCGACGACTTTACTTTTATATATATATATATATATATGTAGGGTTTTATGTTCATCTAGTATGTCTCATTTACATACACACACACACACACATATATATATATATATATATATATATATATACACATATATATATATATATATATAGTTATATATATATATATATAGTTATATGGAGGCGCATGGGCTAGTGGTTAGAGTCGTGGAAAATGGACTCGTCGATTAGAGTTCAATTCCTAGACAAAGCTGTTGGTATTTCACATAGCACTAATACCCTTGGGAAAGGTATGAATCCATATATTTTCCCTCCAGCTATGGGTTAAATAGTAGGGCAGATTGGGCCCTTCAGCCTTGGGTAGGTAACCAGTCTAGGAGAGGGATAATCCTGAATTCAAAATTCCTGAGGTCGGTCGTTGATTGGGTTTGTGGCAACCCTTGATGCACCAATTCTTTCCTATCGACTGTGCCAAAAAGTGTGGATGGTCCAACACAAGCCTTCACCACTATAAACAAATCACTGTGTTGGTAGTTCATTGTGTGTGTGAACCCTCATGTGTCGAAAATCGACGAGAGAGTCCATAATAGATAGATAGATGTAGACTTATGTTCAACTAGTATGTCTAATTTACACACACACATTATATATATATATATATATATATATATATATATATATATATAAAAGTAATTGGTAATATGCTTGAAGCATTGTTAAGTATGTTATAATATATTAATGATTTGAAGGCAATTACAATGCGTATAAAAAATGAAAACAAAAATAACATCTTTTTGTTTTTATTTTTATATGCATTGTAATTGCCTTCAAATCATTAATATTATATATATATATATATATAATATATATATATATATATATACACACATATACATACACAGTGATGCTGATTGCTTTTTGATTTAGTGCGTCCTGGGACGCACATATTTGCTTTGAATGGAAATTTTATGGTGCCTATCTAAAGCTGTCTAACTCCTACCTTGTAACCTATCCTGTGTAATTTGTTTCTTAGAAACAATTGAAATGTATTTACATTTAGCTTGAAATGGTGAGGGAAGAAAAAAGAAAAACACTGGGACGCATGGATACGATTTTACTGCATCCTTTTAGATTTAGGGAGGCAGGATGCGTACCTATCAGCACCTCTGTGTGTGTGTGTGTGTGTGTGTGTGTGTGTGTGTATATATATATATAAGTAAAATAATCCAATTGACTGGTAAGTAGGGGATGATTCTATTTGTGATCATCAAAATCTCAATGTATGCTCATGTATGCTGAAAACTAATAGATTTATACAAGGATTTTTACAAATCCCTAAGAGAGCTCAATGTATAATATGTAATAAATTAATTATATAGAGAGTAATAAGAAAAACTTATATATATGTGTGTGTGTAGGATTTTATGTATATATAATATATATATATATATATATATATATATATATATATATATATATATATATATAAGCTCCTTGAAATAGACTAAAACGCTAAATCTCTAAGTCTTTTGTTATTTCTTCACTTATATATTTGCTCTGTGACTCTAACATTAAGAGCACACATTGAGCTCTCAAACTGCGACAGGTTTTGTTTAAATAAAACTCTTGTGTCGTAAGGAAGATTTCTTCTCTGGACTTTTGGATTATATATATATATGTGTGTGTGTGTGTGAAGAAAAGGAAGTGAATCCGACGGTATGTAGTATATTAAGAAAATTGAAAAAACACAGGTTTGAATTGGTTGAGTGGTAAGTTTATTGGCCGATGCTGCAGTGTTTTGATCTATTAATTAGATCATCTTCAGGGCATTTGTTGGTATATGGAAGGTGATAAAAAATTTTTTATCACAGAATAACGAGAAAAGCGAATGATAGTCCTTGTTTATCAGTCTGTTCAAAATTTGAAATCTGAAGAAAAGACGCTGAAAAAAGTGGACGGTTTGAAATGCAACGTCAAATATTCTCTTTTACGGTGTGAGTGTGTGTATCGAAAAAATGCATTGTGCATTTTTAGGTATTTTGAATGTGTGGTTGCGCATGTGTGTATAAATCTTTTGCGATAAACGACATCGAAACAAACCTCAATATATATATATATATATATATATATATATATATATATATATTAAAAAATGTTTTTCTGGTTCCAACGGGAGAAAATTTAATATTTTATAAAAAAGAAGAAGGTCTGCAAAATGTATTATGTTCTCAGAAAAAAATGTTTTATTCTTTTTATCTTACATATGCGACACGTGTTTCTGATCTGTTGTCTTCTTCAGGCATTGAGTTATTAATTTCG
>CM042178.1:1127642-1142642 GCA_023376005.1 Doryteuthis pealeii
TCAGCTCCTTACTTTACCGCACAGATCCCTGGGCTACTTATACACTGAGTTGGCGGGGACCGGTATCGAACTAGGAACCTTGTGGTTTCTAGCCGAACGCTCTACCGACTGAGCTAACCTAGCCCCGATATACAGCACACACACACACACACACACACACACAGAGTTGCTGATAGGTATGTGTCCTGCATCACTGATTTGTAAAAATCTAAAAGGATGCAAAATAGTGTTATCCATGCATCCCAGTGTTTTTCTTTTTTCTTCCCTCATCATTGCAAGCTAACTGTAAATACATTTTAATATTTTTTTTTGAAATGAATTACACTGTATGGGGTACAAGGTAAAGATTAGACGGCTTTAATTGTTTATAGATAAAAACTCAATTTATTTATAGGGAAACTTTAGTTGGGACTCACCAAATTTCCGGGGACTCATTCAAGCAAATCTGTGTGTCCCAGGATGCATTGCATCATTGTGTGTGTGTGTGTGTATATATATATATATATATATATATATATATATATATAGATAGATAATAGACAAGTATTCATACAGTGTATATATTATACATACATATATGTTATTAAAGAGTCCATGTATGTTTCTTTAAGAATATATATATAATAGATGGTGAGTATCCTTGTTAGTTATATTAGAAGCATAGAAAGGTAAAAAAAAAAAAAATTCAAAATAATGCATATATATATGTATAAAATTGAAAGTAAGATAGTATTAATTATTTTGATTAAAAAAGATTATTTTTTTTTTACATTTCCATGCTTCCAATATAACAACAAGGCTTCCCACCTTCTATTACACCCCCCCCACACACATATATATTATATACACATGTATTCAGACTGTGTGTATATTAAATAAACATACACACACACATATATATGCATACACACACATATACAGTATATATATATATATATATATATATATATATAGATAAATCAAATGAGTCAGACGAACCTACTAAAAGTTTTGCTTAATGCTCTTCAGGGCTAAGATATATACAGTATATATATATATATGTATATATATATATATATATATATATATATATACGCACGCACACACACACACACACACACACACACATACAGTATATATATATATATAAAGATAAATCAAATGAGTCAGATGAACCTACTAAAAGTTTCACTTAATGCTTTTCAGGGCTAAGATATATATATATATATATATATATATATATATATATATATATAGTTCAATGAATTAACAAATAAAAGTTTTTGCTTTTATTTATTTATTTCGGAACGATATTACAACCAGTGGTTTCTTGCGGAAACCATTCATCAGGTACAACGAAACGGTTCCTTTGAAAAATATATATATATACACACACACACATACACATATACAGTATATATATATATATATATAAATATCATATTTGTATACAGAAACGTATGTGTGCCAACATATACATACTAAGCATATATCAACACACATCAACACACACACACACACACACACACACATATCAACATACACACACATATCAACACACACACATATATATATATATATTTACATCTGCCTTCACTGGCAATATATCAATTAATATAATTCTCCCGAGTTGAATATCAATTACAATACCAATTCTAACACAACTGGTAAGTCATTTGTAATTTTTTAAACATTAGTCTGAACACCTACACTCACAGTTATTCATGCTTAAAAAAAAACCCAAAAAACCTCAGTATTTCTATTTTATAATCTTATATATATATATATATATATATATATTATATATATATATATATATATATATACCAAGATTTACAAAGCCAATATCACCCATGACCCAAATTTATCAATGTTTTTTCGATATACAATCATCCCTGCCTTCTCACACTTCCTCAACAACCAATATATACATTTTAAATCAATAATCAAGTGCTTGGAATATTTACGTTAATATATTTGTATATGATTATATATTTAGGTACTTTCACATATCTAATGTGTGGATACAGAGATAGCTATCAAGTTCTGTGCGTATGTGTGCATATATATACATATATATATATTATGGAGGCGCATGGGCTAGTGGTTAGAGTCGTGGAAAATGGACTCGTCGATTCGAGTTCAATTCCTAGACGAAGCTGTTGGCATTTCACATAGCGCTAATACCCTTGGGAAAGGTATGAATCCATATATTCTCCCTCCAGCTAGGGGTTAAATAGTAGGGCAGACTGGGCCCTTCAGCCTTGGGTAGGTAACCAGTCTAGGAGAGGGATAACTCTGAATTAAAAATTCCTGAGGTCGATCGTTGATTGGGTTTGTGGCAACCCTTGATGCACCAATTCTTTCCTATCGACTGCGCCAAAAAGTGTGGATGGTCCTACACAAGCCTTCACCACTATAAACAAATCACTGTGTGGGAGTTCATTGTGTGTATGAACCCTCATACGTCGAAAATCGACGGGAGAGTCCATTTATATATATATATATATATATATATATATATATATATATATATATACACATATATATAGGCAGTGTTTCTTTTAGAATAAGAGAAGGAAACTCTGAATTCAAACCTGTTAAACTCCGCTTAAGAAATTGACATTGTGTCGCATCCTGCTTGTGCGGAGGAGATGGTTTTATATATATATATATATATATATATATATATATATATATATATATATATAATCACAAATGTATATATTCCTGTTCCTGTAAGCAGGTTGCAATATATATAAGTTAAGTAAACAAACAAAAACGTGTTTATTTTTTATATGGCTTTTAGCCGACAATTTTTGAAGGATATATGCTTAATTGAAGTCATACCTAATTTTGAAAATGAATTAGTTAATAATTAATGAATTTAGGCGGGCATATATGTTCAAATGTAAGGCTAAATGAATCGAGAAAATGTCAATCCCAATAGGTCGAAATGTACATTCAAGGATTGACATTTTCTCGATTCATTTAGCCTTACATTTGAACATATATGCCCGCCTAAATTCATTAATTATTAACTAATTCATTTTCAAAATTAGGTATGACTTCAATTAAGCACATATCCTCAAAAAAAAAAAAAAAAAAAAAAAAAAAAAAAATATATATATATATATATATATATATACATATATCGCAGTTACCATTAAATCCACCAAGCAAATAAGTATAAAATCTTATTTACTTCGGGATTTTTTCCCCCCTAAAACCGATTAAAAAGTGCTCAATATAAAAAGCTAAATAGACGATTAAAATCGAATGGTTTAAAAACTACCATTGTTGTATTTTAAATACAGAATGATGGTAGAGAGATTTGCGCTACTGCGAGAAACTTAAGCCGGTAGTTTTTAAACCATTTGATTTTAAACGTATATATATATATATATATATGCAGATGTATGAATGCAAAAAATTATATGTGCACTGTGTGCATAGCAACAGTGAAAATAAAAACAGCTACTTATCAACATTTTCCCTCTCGTATAATATATTAAAATATAGTGTATATAGATATAAAAGTACATAGTCTGTGTATGTGTGTGTGTGTGTGAGTATATAGATATGAGAGAGTATAGTAGGTGTGATGTGATGTGATGTGGTGTGTATATATATATATATATTGTGTGTGTGTGTGTGTGTGTGTGTGGAATTAAATAAAAGGCACATCTCCTGTTTAACAATTTTATTTTTTATCTTTTCTAATTTTCTGGCCAACTTTTTAATGTTTGGGTGGAATTGGTGGATAAGTCCACCAAAGTTCAGTTCCCGAGTACTTTCGGCACTTCGAAGTGCCATCATCAGGGGTGATGTATTCCAGTTAAAAAAAAAAAAAAAAAAATTAATGTGGAGTCTGAAAGGAGAAGAATTGGCGAGAAAGGTGTTATAGGCATTTTAGAATGTGTGTACTGCATTGGAAATTAATTTTGTTCAAGAACGGTTTGTATTGTTTTATGTATAAAGCTTCCAGTATTTGGAGTTTTTGTTTATTTTTTTCTTTTGTGCAGAATGTGTGTATTTTGCGTTAGAATATTTTGGTAATTAGAGTGGGGGCATGAATGTAATTTTAAGTGTTGTGAAATAGAGCTATTGTCTGTTAAATGGAGGGTTAGGCACCTTGACAATGTGGTTGAGGTGAATCCAATTAAAATCCATTGAATCCATTAAAAAGTTGGCCAGAAAATTAGAAAAGATCAAAATTAAAATTGTTAAACAGGAGATGTGCCTTTTATTTAATTCCACATGTATAAATGAAAGAATGCTGCCCAAATACACACACACACACACATATATATATATATGTGAAGAGAAAGTGGAAGTGAATCCGACAGTATGTAATATAATGAAAAATTGAAAAAACACAACTTCATAAAACGAGTAATGTTTATTTTGTCTACGCTGCAGTGTTTCAATCTGTTTCAATAGATTTTCATCAGGGCTTTTGTTAGTTTGAGGAAAAATAATTTATCACAGAAAATAAGAAATCTACGAGACTCTTTTGCTTAATGGTCGGTCAGTCTATTTAAAAACTGTTGAATGAAAAGTGAGAGTTTGTGGATGTTTAAAACGTAAAACGAACGGCAACCATTTTAACAAACATTACTAGTTTTATGAACTTATGTTTTTTCAATTTTTCATAATATTATATATATATATATATATATAATATAATAAAATAAATATATAAAGGTATTACATATCTATTTATTTGATGGCAATAGAACAGTCACAACCTTAGGTTTAATACATGCAAAATCGCATGCATTCATCAGGTGATATATGTGTGTGTGTGTGTGTGTGTGTGTGTGTGTATATATATGAAATTTAACATTTTGAAAAAACATATGATGTTTGTTATGTTTTTTCAAAATGTTAAATTTCATACTGTCGGATTAATTATCTATTTTCATATATATATATATATAATATTATATATGAAGTAGTCAAACAATGTCAAAGGCCGACAATTTGTGGGAGATTATGTGCTTAATTAAAGTCATACCTAATTTTGTTAACTAATTAATTATAACTAAATGAATTAGGCGTGCATATCGTTTAAATGTAAAGCGTAAACAAATCGAGAAAAAGTCATCTCTGTATGTACATTTCAGCCCATTAGGCTGACATCTTCCGTCTACTAAAGACGATGGCGTAGTGTCCACTTTTTTCTTTCTTTCTATGTGCATGAGTGGCGGAACAGACCAATTTTTGAATGGCAATCTCTGGTGCAGTGACTGCAAACAAACAGCGATGCTTGCTGGAGTTGCTATTGTCTCTCCTTCCTTCTGGCTCTCTTTTCTGTGGCGGCTTCTTTCCTCTCTTTTTCACTCCTTTTCGTTCCTTGTTTGACGAGGAGGCGCCAGGTCGCTCTGTCTTCTGCACCAACCTCCCATGTGTTGGTGTTGATTTGGCATGTCTTCATGTCCTTCTTGCAGACATCTTTAAAGCGCAGGGGTGGTCTCCCTACTGGTCAGGTGCCTTCTACTAATTTACCATACAATAGATCTTTGGCGACCTTTGTCCATCCCCCTGACGTGGCCAAGTCAATGTAGGTGTCTCTCGCAGATGATGACAGACATGACAGTATAGAATGGGTGTGATATATATATATATATATATATATATATATATATATATATATATCAAGGCACTTGTATGTCCGGAGGAAACTTTTAAAATAAAACAATTAACGACAAAGTAAATATATATACACATTAAATATCACCAGGGATTGGTTTTTGAGCAAAAATAATGAAGATTTGATTTATATTGGGAAGATATTTAAAAATTCAAATTTGAAAAGTAACAGAAGAGAAAGACATTAGCGTGCTATTTTGTTTATCTTTTTTATTTTTTTATATGTTTTTTTTCGCTTTGAAATAGAATATTGATTGATTGAATTAATTGCATCATTTATATCTTAGTTTTTAATAAAAATTGTAAATCATTGAATGGAAATTTCTTACTATATTGTTATATATTTCCGTGGGGATTTTTATGGGGCAACCAGTGAGGATCTCATTTGCGATAAGTAATAATGGATTAAAAACACACTTTCTACCCGGGCAATGCTGGGTAGCCACTTCAAGTATATATAAGTAAAGTAAAGTCGACGGGGCGGCCTAATGTCGGTATCAGCCAAACGCTTACCGACTGAGCTAACCCGGCCCTGTGCGTATGAATACGTAAATAATGACGATGGAATTGTCTGTTTTCCTATGAATAATGTTTGACGATTCTTTGGAAGAGAGAAAGAATGTCGACGTCACGGGAATTTATAATTCAACCTTACAACTGCGAATTGCTCTGTTCACCTTGTTTCTTTGCTTTGTAAACCTTTTTACTGTATATAACATGTCGCGTGGTGTAATGGTTAAAGTCATAGCAAATGGACTCGACAACCCGAGTTCAAATCCTGGATGTGGTAATTGCATTTCACTTAGCGCTAATACCCTTGGGAAAGGTATGAATCCTACTCTCCCTCCAGCTATGGGTAAATAGCAGGGCAGACTGGGTTCTTTAACCATGGCTAGGCAACCAGTCTAAGAGAAAGAAAACTCTGAATTCAAACCTGTTAAACTCCGCTTAAGAAATTGACCTTGTGTCGTATCCTGCTCGTGCGGAGGGGTTGGTAAATATATATATATATATATATAACACGTCTCGTTGTTTCTCTCTTCCAAGGGTTCATCAGAGACTATTTAAAGGAAAAACAGACGATTCCATTCTTGTTATTTAGGTACTATATGACTATGATACAGGGAGAATTGGATTCATGCTTTCCACTCGAATTTGGTTTACCAATTCCATTTTTCAGTGCTGATAACCATTACGCTACATTGACCCTCCATTTAGTAATTTATAAAATGCAGGGAGAGATAGATTCATGCCTTTATTGAAAGGAGAGCATAAACAGCAGTCATGAGAATTTTTAACTCTATTTTGCGTTTGTATGCTGATAGCTGTAATAGGCTACCCCATGCCTCCTCCTACATTGCCGCCAGTCGAAGTAGCTCATTCGAACCGATCACAAAAGAGGACAATGATTCTGCAGACAGAGAATGTGTAGAAGAATCGGTGAAGAAGAGATGTTGCAAAGTGGCGCTGATCATGTTAAGAGGTTCTCCAAGAAGCGGTAGAACGAAATAGACTAGAACCAATTCTAGGCGGAGAGAAAGAGAAAGACGATAAACTCATGCATCAACACCCACCTATCATATTGCAACGATTAGCAAGCTAGTTATTAACACAAGGTGCTACATGTTTGTGGCCTTGTACCAGACTAGCTTGTAAAAGCTTAGTAAATACCATATATATGGTATTTACTATTGTATTATATATGGTATATCTTATTATAATGGAGATTGTGGGTTTGTCTATCTGTAACCGAAACTATATTACTATACAAGTCACAATTCCTTTAGTTATTTACATCACATTCTCCATGATTTTATTTTTTTATTTAAAACCCAATTATTAATAAAATTGTTTTACATTATTAATACTGTTGACCATATCTACATAATATTTACCGCGTACCCCACTTGTACGGGTCAGGCATAAAGTCCCTATTAACGTGGGACCACCCACAAGCCGAAGCTCATGGAGTGGCAGGTGAAAAATTGCGTCGATCCCGTCGGCATTCCCCCTCAAGGGGGGCGCCTCAGGCACTGGGCAATAGACCCAGCCCTGCCCCTTTAAATCGAGGGAGCAGGTGTTGCCTGGGGGGATGGCCCCCTGGGATCGACGCCATTAATTATATCAATGGTCCAGAGGCCGAAGCCACTGTTGACAATATCTACATGCTAATAACATGCAATTGTATTTATATATACAACAAAATAGCAGTTTACAGTGTAAACGGGAAGGCTAATTTGCATATTGATCTTAAAAATTTGATTGTAATAAATATGTGCTTAGTATTATTGATTTTTTAATTGTTTGGTTTTATCTTATTGAATATGAACAAAAATCTCGGCGATAAATCTTAAAAGAAATCTCTGAACAAGAAGAAATAACTGTAATATTATTCTTTACTTCCTATTTTAACTAAATAGTTAAATTAGGAAAATTTACCAATGAAAGACGGGAGTAACAGAAAATGATGGAAGAGTTAGTTTCAAAGTTGTTCTATTTTTCAATCATACCCCCTCTGTTCCAAATCTTTGTATCTGTATTCTTATTCAGTTTCATTAGCCTTTCTAATTTAATATGATATTTTATTATATTAAAACTTAAATACTTGCACCCGAAGGGTGCATATATATGCTAGTTTATATAATATACAAAACTTATTTGTAAAACCCTTACAGTAAGAAAAAAAAACCCAGCAAATAGTTTGATAGTAAAAATATACTACCAAACTTCACCTGGGGAAAAAAATGAAAAAAAGAAAAGACTAAGAGGGTCATACCAACCAAAAATAATCGATTAATTCTATAACACTTGGCCAAAATAAAAATAAAATATGTAGAGCATTCGGCTAGAAACCACAAGGTTCCTAGTTCGATACCGGTCCCCGCCAACTCAGCGTATGAGTAGCACAGGGATCTGTGCGGTAAAGTAAGGAGCTGGTGGTAGGTGTGGCGCCCCACCTCAGATGCTAAAACAATCTCCTTGGTCTAGTGCTATTGAAAAGGGGATAGACTCCCTCGCTGACTGGCTGATACAGACTTTAGGCCGCCCCGTCGACTTTACTTTTACTTTATATATATATATATATATATATATATATATATGTGTATGTATGTATGTAGAGAGAGAGAGAGAGAGATAATCTATTTAAGTTTCACCAAAAAAAGATCATCAGGGTTAATTGTAATGAATTAATAAGGTGCCCTTATTAATTTAAATTTAGTTCTGTGGATCAAAGGAACACGACGTGCGCAGAGAAGGCATCGACAGAGTAACTGGCCGGAGACAAATGACGTAGTCACAGAACTTATCTAGCTTAAGACCATAACCATCAAGAATAAATTAATCTTTTCTGGAATACTTTGTTTTTCTCTTTTCTACACATATACTTAGGAGCCGGGTTAGCTCAGTCGGTAGAGCGTTCGGCTAGAAACCACAAGGTTCCTAGTTTGATACCGGTCCTCACCAACTCAGTGTTATGAGTAGCACAGGGATCTGTGCGGTAAAGTAAAGAACTGATGGTAGGTGTGGCGCTCCACCTCAGATGCTAAAAATGATCTCTTTGGTCTAGCAAGGTTCCTAGTTTGATACCGGTCCTCACCAACTCAGTGTTATGAGTAGCACAGGGATCTGTGCGGTAAAGTAAAGAACTGATGGTAGGTGTGGCGCTCCACCTCAGATGCTAAAAATGATCTCTTTGGTCTAGCACTAATGAAAAGGGGATAGACTCCCTCGCTGACTGGCTGATACTGACATTAGGCCGCCCCGATAACTTTACTTACTTATGTTTATAAAGAACACGATTCTATGACAACTAAACATTAATTTCCCAGTAACTTATGAATATGATATTCAGTATAATAATATATAATAATATGATAACATCCTTCAGAGTGGGGGTCCGGTGGCTTCGGCTACTGGACTATTAGTGATAATTAACAGAGTTGATCCCAGGTGGCTATCCCCCCCAGGCAACACCTGCCCCCGTGATTTAAAGGGGCAGGGCTGGGTTTATTGCCCAGCGCCTGAGGCGCCCCTCTCCCTTGAGGGGGAATGCTGATGGGATCAACGCATTTTTTGTGCCTACCACCCATGAGCTTCGGCATAAGTGGGTTGGCCCACATAAAAATGTCCTTGTGTCACGCCCTCATAAGTGGGATGAGAGGCAAATACCATAATATGATATAATATCCAACTCTGATAAAATGTATTTATAAAAATAATTGAGTTAATAATAATAATTATATTAAGAATGAATTTTATTTCAAAATCGGCATTAAATGACCCACTGAGGTTGATATGCCATAAAACAAAACAAACCAACCAACAACTCTGTTGGCCCATAATTATTTTGAAATAAAATTCATTCTTAATATAATTATTATCATTAACTCAATTATTTTTATAAATACATTTTTCTATTTAACCCATAGATAGGACCCTAACAGGTACTACCACTCCGGGTCAGAGTGACTAGCCGATTGACGTGACCTGCTGATTGATCAGAGAGAGAGAGAGAGAGAGACAGAAAGACAGTAAACCTGGGATTAACTAAGCAGATTCTGTGAACAACTGAACCTCTACAATAGCAACAAGGATTCTAACAGTTTCGGTAAAGTTTGGTTTGTTTTACGGCATATCAACCTCAGTGGGTCATTTAATGCCGATTAAGTTTTGAAATAAATTCATTCTTAATGGATACACAATTTTTTTTTTTTGTCAATACATTTTTCTATTTAACCCATAGATGGAACCCTAACAGGTACTACCACTCCGGATCAGAGTGGACCAGGGAGCAATGGTGATGAAGGGGTGCTCCACATTCCCCAAACCTCCAAAACTAGAATCTCACCGTCAGATAGAGTTTAACGTCATTCCCAGGACATGTAGACCCTCAGCCACCGCCATTTAGCACCCATATGATAAAAAAGGGTTGGGGCTTGCCATAAGGGTAATAGGGTTGGGAAAATCATATAGGTGCTAGGGCTTGACGTGACCAACCGATTGATCAGAGGGGGTCTCTCCGACCGCCCGTCTAGCGTAAGTAAGGTTCTAAGTGGAGTGTTGCATGTAATGGACTGTTCATCAATCAGGATTCCGTCCTTAAGCATCATGGGTTACCACCCACGGTCAACAGGTGGCCCGATTGAGGGAGTTTTACCCCTCTGCAGAGGTGCAGTCGGTGCATTCTAAAGCCCCAGCTAACAGTGGACCTAGGAGCAATGGTGATGTAGGGATGCTCCACATTCCCCAAACCTCCAGAACTGGAACCTCACCATCAGATAGAGTTTAACCTCCTTCCCAGGACATGAAGACCCTCAGCCACCATCTTCTAGCACCCATATGATAAAAAGGGGTGGGGCTTGCCATAAAGGCAATAAGGTTAGGGTAATCGTATAGGTGCTAGGGCTTGACATGACCAGCAGATTGATCAGAGGGGGCTTCTCTGATCGCTGTCTTGCTTAAGTAAGGATCTAAGTGGAATGTTAAGGACTGATCGGAATTTTGGTAAAGAACCCCCCCCAAAAAAAAAAAAAAAAAAACAACAATTAAATATTCCAAAAGATTCAACGTTCTTTTGTTAGGTCATCCCTTCCTGCCCATTTCTTACCCCCTCCCCCCTTATTAATAAACACACACACAGATGGAAAATAGCCCCTCACCGCCTTGTCGCTGAACAGTCGTTAGCAAGTGATCCGATCCGGGGCGAACTTGGACTGTGTATATGCGCACTTGTTGGGAGTTCGATCCTAGATAACTCCGCACCGGAGCTCTTTGAATAATACAGTATTCCAGCCGAGTTCAACAATGCTGTTGTCTGGATGGTCTCAATTTTCCCGCTGATTTCCAGTTCCTCTGGTCTTTTTTCCTAAACTTTTGGGGACCGTTCCTAGTGCCCCAACTACTACTGGTATCACTTTCACCATCATATTCCAAAGTTTTTTCGATTCTTTATTGACTTCAAGGTATTTGTCTTCACCCTATGATAAAAAGTGGTTGGGGCTTGCCATAAGCGCAATAGGGTTGGGGTAATCATATAGGTGCTAGGGCTTGAAGTGACCAGCCGATTGATCGGAAGGGGCCTCTCCGACTGCCTGTCTAGCCTAAGTAAGGGCTGAAGTGGAGTGTTTCATGTCATGGACTGCTCAGCCACCTGGGTTCCACCCTTAAGCATCACAGGTCACCACCCATCACGGGATTTTACCCCTCTGCAGAGGTGCAGTCTGTGTATTCTAATGCCCCAGCCAAAAGGGTGGGTCAGGTACAAGGACATCAAAAATTACTGAGTTAGAGAAATTAATTTTTTTTTAAAATGTTGCCATAGGGGCAGATTGAAAATATTGTATAAAATGGCAGTCAAAAACTTTCAGAGGAGTGAGGTTCATCAAAATGGCTGGCATAGATGATACTGTAGTATGATAATTTAATTATTACAACATTTGATACATGTACTTAAGAGCTATTGCTAAATAATTCAATATGTAAAAAGTATGATAATCTTGATTTAACTCTCTCTCTCTCTCTCTCTCAGAAAATCTATAAATGAAACAATAAAAGTATTATTTTCTTTTTTACCGATAGAGAAGTTCACTTTTTGTTTTTGTTAACCCTTTTGGAGCAGAGAGCAACTAGAATCACCCAAATATACTTCATACAACTTTAGTCCATATTACTTTGTGTTTATTTAGAACTTTTTATGGGAGTTGAAGAAATTCGATACATGAAAGAATGAAAGGCCCATAAAATACGTGGGAAAATATCCAAGAAATATTGATATGATGTGATCCCCCCCCCTAAAACAACAACGAATATTTTTTACTGAACAGAACAGTCGGTTAGATTGAACTTAATGGACCTAAATTCCACCATCGTATGTCACCCCACCGAAAGAAAAAAATCCAAAAAAAAAAAATCAAGGAATTAACCGATTTTAATGACATTTTCAGTGTTAATATATTAATGAATAAAATATATAATGCACCAGTTATTTTATTTAAAAACTTTTACATTTTTTCAGGCCAGTTAACTTTGAACAACGTATCTTTAAGAATCTGTGTTACACCTCAAAGATATGTGGTTCAAAGTTAACTGAGCTGAAAAAATGTAAAAGTTTTTAAATAAAATAACTGGTGCATTATATCTTTTATTCATTATTATATCAGTACTTTTTTTAGAGGAAGAAATTTTTTTCTCTTATTTCAAATTTGTGGATGATACAAACAAATCCACATTTTTTTAAAAAAATCTTTGAAGCGTAACACAGATTCTCAAAGATATGTGCATTATATCTTTTATTCATTAATATATCAACACTGAAAATTTCATCAAATTCGGTTGAATTTTGGTATTTTTTTCTTTCGGTGGGGTGACATACGATGGTGGAATTTAGGTCCGATAAGTTCGATTTAACCCAACAGTCGCTTAACTCGAACAGATAACCTCAAATGCACCTCTGCAGAGTGATAACATCCTCCCAGTGGGACCACCTGTTGACCGTGAGTGGCAACTCGTTATACTTAAGAATGAAATCCTGCTGGCTGAAAGTCCATGACACGGAACACTCCTCCACTTTGGACCTTACTTAGGCTAGACCGGTGGGCGAAGAGAACCCCTCCGATCGATCGGCTGGTCATGCCAAGCAATAGAACTTATATACCAAATTTATTGAATATACCCTAGCCATAAAATAAAAAGCTAGTCTCACTGAACCATTACTACTGAATAGTGAGTTTGATCCTTGCTAGATGACCCACCCATACTTGTGACCTTGTGTCACATCTAACCTGTAGCAAACGGGTTGTGTAAATACCTAAATATAAATAACTACCCACCGACACCAATAGTGTATTGTAGTATAGTAATTGTGAAACTCCAATATTTTTTACTTGTGACCTTGTGCCACACTCTACCTGTGGTGAATGGGTTGGGTAAATACATACCCCCCAACACCAATTATATATTGTAGTATAGTAATTGTGAAAGCTTTTTTATTTCATTGTGAAAATGCACTTTTGACTGGGGTGATTGTTTTGTTTTACGGCATATTAACCCTTTTCAGGACATTTAATGCTAAATCAAGTCATACGGATAAACAAAGGACTCAAAATAATTTTGGGTAGGTTTCATTGTTGGACCATATGTTGAGAATTTTCTAAGTCCAGAGACCCATTCCTATAAGGATTTATCAAAAAAAATGGCTAAAAATTTCCTTTTCATTTAAAGTTACTGGAGTTATCTCCCTTAAATCAAAGACTTCTAAATATGTTTAATATTACATTTAAACGAAAGCTATCATTTGGGGTGGATTAGGAAAACAAATGTTTATTTGTTTTGTTTTACAGCATATCAACCTCAGTGGGTCATTTAATGCCGATAAAGTTTTGAAATCAATTCTTAATGGATAATACAATTTTTTATAAATACATTTGTTCTATTTAACCCATAGATGAGACTCTAACAGGTACTACCACTCCGGGTCAGAGTGGACCAGGGAGCAATGGTGATGAAGGGGTGTTCCACATTCCCCAAACCTCCAAAATGGACCCTCACCATCAGATAGAGTTTAACGTCATTCCCAGGACATGTAGACCGTCAGCCACCACCTTCTAGCACCCATATGATAAAAAGGGGCTGGGGCTTGCCATAAAGGCAATAGGGTTGGGGCAATCATATAGGTGCCAGGGCTTAACATGACCAGCCGATTGATCGGAGGGGGCCTCTCCGACCGCCCGTCTAACCCAAGATAGGACCAAAGTGGAGTATTGCATGTCATGAACTGCTCATCCACCTGGGCTCTATCCTTAAGCATCACGGGTCGCCACCCACGGCCAACAGGTGGCCCCATTGGGGGAGTCTTACCCCTCTGCAGAGGTGCAGTCGGTGCATTCTAACACCCCACCGACAGGGCGGAAAATAAATGTGACTTCTGGCTGGGTGGAATGAGGTGGCATAGGACGTTAAGAGTTAATCAACACTAGGTCTGGTCTCCTGGCTGGGATAAGGTGATCCGTCTTTATCTCGAAGTCCCAGAGAATTTTATGCATTTCATTCTCAAGAACAGATTCTGGTTTATGCATATACCGTTTTGAATAATCCAGAAAGGGTTGACATGCTGTAAATTTTATCACACAATGAAATAAAGAAGTATTATTAAATAATTTTGATGGATGTGTATATAATTATATAAAAGTCTGTGTATGATGCACAATTGTTGGGAGTTCGATCCTAGATAACTCTGCACGTGAGCTCTCCTTTGAATAATCAAAAAAAGGGTTAACATGCCGTAAAAAAATCAATCATTAGTGGATATATTGATTTATTTGCACTCTTGTTGATTAATTTCACATCAGATTATTTGATTGTTTCATT
>CM042178.1:1155142-1180142 GCA_023376005.1 Doryteuthis pealeii
TTCCTTCTCCTAGACCGGTTGCCTAACCAAGGTTAAAGAGCCCAGTCTGCCCTACTATTTTACCCATAGCTGGAGGGAGAGTAGGATTCATACCTTTCCCAAGGGTATTAGCGCTAAATGAACTGCAATTACCACGTCCAGGATTTAAACTCGGGGCGACATGTCCATTTCCCATGACTTTAACCATTACATCACGCGCTTCCTACACATATGTATCTGTGTATCTCAGTCTGGTCATATCTATCTATCTATTTCTTTCAGTCCGGTCAGATCTACATCTCTCTATCTCAGTCCGGTCAGATCTACATTTGACGGATTTGTAGAAGAGGAAGGATTGAAAAAGTGAGCGTATTTTTCTGTTCTTTGTGTGTTACAAGTGAACAATATTGATAGTTATTTTTAGTGACTTGAATAAATCTGACCTATCCAACTGCTTTGTTCTGCTTTATGCGCCTTATATATGAAAATAGATCATGGAGGCACGTGGTCTAATGGTTAGAGTCATAGGAAATGGACTCGTCGATCCGAGTTCAATTCCTGGATGAATCTGTTTGAATTTCACTAATACCGCTAATACCCTTGGGAAAGGTATGAATCCAATTCCCCCTCCAGCTATGAGTAAATTGCAGGGCAGACTGGGCTCGTTAACCATGGCTAGGTAACCAGTCTAGGAGAAGGAAAACTCTGAATTCAAACCTGTTGAACTCTGCTTAAGAAATTGACCTTGTGTCGCATCCTGGTAAATATATATGAAAATAGATCCGTTCACTGATACTACGTCTTATAATCCGGTGCGCCTTATCATCCGAAAAATACAGTATTTTCTATGGGTTTAGGGGAGGTCCCTAAACCCATAGAAAATGACATACAAAAAATTTCAGAAAAATTGAAGGGGGTGGGTGACATAGCCTGGATGAGTTAACATGGAATTACCCAGGGACAGGTGGTGAGAAGAGTCATGAAGATCTGAGCTGTCGGCATGACAAGGCGGGATGATTATAATGAAAGATTCATCCTGTAACCTGGTTCTGATTGGGGGGTGGTGGGTCGCATCTCATTTAGCATGTCTTGACATCTAGATGGTACAGAGAGTTTTGGTTAAAAATCATTAAAAGACTCTCGCAAAAGTACAGACATTCATTGATTCTTATAGATTTACATTTTACTTAGCCTGAAAAAACTCATCCTGTAACCTGGTTCTGATTGGGGGTGGTGGGTCACTGCTCATTTAGCATGTCTTGACATCTAGATGGTACAGAGTGTTTTGGTTAAAAATCATTAAAAGACTCTTGCAAAAGTACAGACATTCATTGATTCTTATAGATTTACATTTTACTTAGCCTGAAAGATTCAGGATATTTCCAAGTCAGAAATTTATGAGGCAGGCAAAACAATCTATGCAAAGATTGCTACCAACAAAAGGTTGCATTGTAATCTATTGGCACCACCATTATTCCAGACATTGGCAGAGAAGCAAATTCTCAAACGAAAGCCAAACGTTTCTGCAGTAAATAAATTCAGTAGGACCATTCCATTATTCCATTCCAATAACCATTGCACGAGCTTGCAACTCCTATAAAAAGTAATAAACTATACACGAGTTTGAGAAAGTAATAAGTCTAATTTTTTTAATTTTCAGGTTGGCAACCTTCAGTCAAAATCAGCAAAACCACATTGAACACATAAACAGTAGTGAAGCAAAAATTAAAAAAAAAAAACCATATATAAAAACCATATATATATATACAAGTACGAGAAAGTAATGTGACTGATTTTATCTTTAAATTTTCAGGTTGGCAACACTGATTCAAAAACAGCTCAATCATGTTGAAGTTGGTTTGGTTTGGTTTGTCTGTTTTACGGTATATCAACTTCAGTGGATCATTTAATGCCGAGAAAGTTTTGAAATAGAGTCATTCTTAATGGATACTCAATTCTTTTTATGAATACATTTTTCTATTTAACCCATAGATGGGAACCTAACAGGTACTACCACTCCGGGTCAGAGTGGACCTGGGAGCAATGGTGATGAAGGGGTGCTCCACATTCCCCAGACCTCCAAAACTGGAACCTCACCATCAGATAGAGTTTAACGTCATTCCCATGACATGTAGACCCGCAGCCACCGCCTTCTAGCACCCATATGATAAAAAGGGTTGGGGCTTGCTATAAGGGCAATAGGGTTGGGGCAATCATATAGGGGGCCTCTCCGACCGCCCGTCTAGCCCAAGTAAAGGCCAAAGTGGAGTGTTGCATGTCATGGACTGCTCAACGTCCTGGATTTTATCCTTAAGTATCACAGGTCGCCACTCATGGCCAACAGAGGTGTAGTCGGTGCATTCTAATGCCCCCACTGACAGGGCGGATGTTCAAGTTGAACACATGAACAGTAGTGGACCAAAAAACAATAAAAAATATGAACCACTATATAAACAATATATACAAGTTTGAGAAAGTAATGCGACTGAGTTTTTTTTTTTTTTTTTTCAAAATAAGCTAACCAACGTTGAACACATGAACAGTATTTGGGGGGGGGGAAGAAAAAGTGTTCAAATCTTGGATGAGACCGTCTTCATTTCACAGTGCTAATATCCTTGGTAAAGGTATGCATCCAACTATTCTCCTTTCAGCTATGGGTAAATAGTAGGGCAGACTATGATCTTTAAAATTGGTTATGCAACCAGTCTAGGAGAAGGAAAAATCTGAATTCAAACCTGTTGAACCCTGATGAAGAAATTAACCTTGTGTCACAACTGCTTGGATGAAACCGTTTGCATTTCACAGTGCTAATATCCTTGGGAAAGGTATGCATCCAACTATTCACCTTCCAGCTATGGGTAAATAATAAGGCAGACTAGGATCTTTAAACTTGGTATGACAATCTGTCTAGGAGAAGGAAAATTTTGAATTCAAACCTGTTAAATTCTGCTTAAAAAATTGACCTTGTGTCACAACTGCTTGTGCGTAGGAGTTAGTGTGTGTGTGTGTGTGGGTGTGTGTGTACACACACACATATATACATTTAAATATATATATATATATCATAATTATATACATAATATATGGTGTGATTAATTTGCATACAAATTGCATACAATTTTGTTAAAACCAAGTTTAATAAATAATTACTTGCTGCTACTGATTTCTGATATTATTGTTTTATTCTCCAATGCATTAAAATCAATCCTATGAATGATTTATTATAGAAACCAATTAAAATATAATTAGAATAAGAATAATATTTTTATATACATCTTATTATAATGGAGATTGTGTGTTTTTCTGTCTGTAACCGAAACTATATTCCTACTCAAGTAACAATTCTCTTAGTTATTGACATCACATTCTCCATGATTTTATTTTTATTTAACCTGAATTATTAATAAAATTGGCTTACATTATTAATACTGTTAACTATGTCTACATACTGACAACATGCAATTATATTTATATATACAACAAAATAGCGGTTTACAGTGTGAACGGGAAGGCTAATTTGCATATTAATATTAAAAAATCGAATTTAATAAATATGTTCTTAGTATTATTGATTTCTAACTGTTTGGTTTTATTTTAATGAATATAAGTAAAAATCTCTTCAATGAATCTTAAATGAAATCCATTAACAAGATAAAATAACTGTCATTTTATTGTTTACTTCCTCTTTTAACTAAATACTTAAATTAGAAAAATAACAATGAAAGACGAGAGTGATGGAAGAGTAAGTTTAAGTTGTTCCATTTTTTATTATACTCCCTCTGTTTCAAATCTTTTATTATACTCCCCCTGTTTCAAATCTTTTTATCTGTATTCTTATTTAGTTTCATTAGCCTTTCTAATTTAATACAATATTTTATTACATTAAAACTTAAATACTTGCACCCGGAGGGTGCATATTTTTGCTAGTACTTATCTAATTTGGTTAATTTAATATATTTCATTACATTAAAACTTAAATACTTACGCCCAATGGAGGGTGTGTATTTTTGCTAGTACCTATAAATGAAGATATATAGAAAGCTAGATGTAGATACATATTTTTTACTTATTTAAATCATCTCATAATTCATGTTTACACTGCCAATTCAATATGATAAATGTCCTTGGTGTAGAAACACACCTATTTAAATGACGATTGAGATGTCAACGTAAGTAATAATATTACTTACGTTAGATATATAGATATATCTTATTATAATGGAGATTGTGTGTTTGTCTGTCTGTAACCGAAACTAAATCACTACTCAAGTAACAATTCCCTTTGTTATTGACCTCACATTCACCATGCTATTATTTTAATTTTAACCTCAATTATTAATAAAATTGTTTTACATTATTAATACTGTTAACCATATCTACATATTCATAACATGCTATTATATTTATATATACAACAATATAGCGGTTTACAGTGTGAACGGGAAAGCTAATTTGCATATTGATATTTAAAATGTGATTTTAATAAATATGTGCTTAGTATTATTGATTTCTAACTGTTAGGTTTTATTTTAATGAATATAAACAAAAATCTCTTCAATGAATCTTAAATGAAATCCATTAACAAGAAAAAATAATTGTAATATTATTCTTTACTTCCTATTTTAACTAAATAGTTAAATTAGGAAAATTTAGCAATGAAAGACGGGAGTAAGGGAAAATGATAGAAGAGTTAGTTTCAAAGTTGTTCTATTTTTCAATCATACCCCCTCTGTTCCAAATATTTTTATCTGAATTCTTATTCAGTTTCATTAGCCTTTATAATTTAATATGATATTTTATTATATTAAAACAAATACTTGCACCCGGAGGGTGCATATATTTGCTAGTATTACTAATATATATCTATGTGCTTTACGGACAAAAAATCTCTTAATGATGAATTGTATGCTAACAGAAGTTAGCTTTTATTTATAGAAATAAATTTCAAATATAATTAACTACGTTCCCGCAGTAAAGTGGACAATTTGAATGCTTCATATGCATACAACTCTGACGATATTCTGTGCCTTTAATATATATAAAAAAAGAAAATCCTTCCAGCTATGGGAAAATAGTGCCAATATCCTTGGGAAAGGTATGCATCCAACTATTCCTTCAGGCTATGGGAAAATAGTGCTAATATTCTTGGGAAAGGTATGCATTCAACTATTCCTTCAGGCTATGGGAAAATAGTGCTAATATTCTTGGGAAAGGTATGTATCTAACTATTCCTTCCAGCTATGGGAAAATAGTGCTAATATTCTTGGGAAAGGTATGCATTCAACTATTCCTTCAGGCTATGGGAAAATAGTGCTAATATCCTTGGGAAAGGTATGCATCCAACTATTCCTTCCAGCTATGGGCAAATAGTGCTAATATCCTTGGGAAAGGTATGCATCAACTATTCCTTCAGCTATGGGAAATAGTGCTAATATCCTTGGGAAAGGTATGCATCCAACTATTCCTTCCAGCTATGGGCAAATAGTGCTAATATCCTTGGAAAGGTATGCATCAACTATTCCTTCCAGCTATGGGAAAATAGTGCCAATATCCTTGGGAAAGGTATGCATCCAACTATTCCTTCCAGCTATGGGCAAATAGTGCTAATATCCTTGGGAAAGGTATGCATCCAACTATTCCTTCCAGCTATGGGAAAATAGTGCTAATATCCTTGGGAAAGGTATGCATCCAACTATTCCTTCCAGCTATGGGAAAATAGTGCCAATATCCTTGGGAAAGGTATGCATCCAACTATTCCTTCCAGCTATGGGAAAATAGTGCTAATATCCTTGGGAAAGGTATGCATCCAACTATTCCTTCAGCTATGGGCAAATAGTGCTAATATCCTTGGGAAAGGTATGCATCCAACTATTCCTTCCAGCTATGGGAAAATAGTGCTAATATCCTTGGGAAAGGTATGCATCCAACTATTCCTTCCAGCTATGGGAAAATAGTGCCAATATCCTTGGGAAAGGTATGCATCCAACTATTCCTTCCAGCTATGGGAAATAGTGCTAATATCCTTGGGAAAGGTATGCATCCAACTATTCCTTCCAGCTATGGGAAAATAGTGCCAATATCCTTGGGAAAGGTATGCATCCAACTATTCCTTCCAGCTATGGGAAAATAGTGCTAATATCCTTGGGAAAGGTATGCATCCAACTATTCCTTCCAGCTATGGGAAAATAGTGCTAATATCCTTGGGAAAGGTATGCATCCAACTATTCCTTCCAGCTATGGGAAAATAGTGCTAATATCCTTGGAAAGGTATGCATCCAACTATTCCTTCCAGCTATGGGAAAATAGTGCTAATATCCTTGGGAAAGGTATGCATCCAACTATTCCTTCCAGCTATGGGAAAAGTGCTAGTGCTAATATCCTTGGGAAAGGTATGCATCCAACTATTCCTTCCAGCTATGGGCAAATAGTGCTAATATCCTTGGGAAAGGTATGCATCCAACTATTCCTTCCAGCTATGGGAAAATAGTGCTAATATCCTTGGGAAAGGTATGCATCCATCTATTCCTTCCAGGTATGGGCATAAGCAAATATAGTGCCACAACTAAGCTAACTAGTTCTTGGCAAACTAGATTAGCAGACCATTGTTAGTGAGTTAGATTCTCACTGGGTGTCCCATTCAAAATACACAGGTTACCAACTACAAGACACACCTGAGCTTAGAGAGTTAATACCCTTGGGAAAGATATGAATCGATATATTCTCCTTCCAGCTATGGGTAAAATAGTAGGGCAGACTGGGCTATTTAACCTTGGATAGTTAACCAGTCTAGTAGAAGGAAAACTTTGAATTTACCTATCCAAGGTTAAAGAGCCCAATCTGCCCTACTATTTTACCCATAGCTGGAGAGAGAATATATGGATTCAAATCTTTCCCAAGGGTATTAACACTATGTGAAACGTAAACAGCCTTGTCTAGGATTTGAACTCTGGTCGACGAGTCCATTTCCTGCAACTCTAGCCATTACATCACGCACCTCCCTTCTTGGTTGCTCATATATATATATATATATATATATATATAGCAATAGCATAATCTTTACAAATCCCTCACAATCCTATAACCCCACCCCAGAACCTTTCCTCTCATGAGCCCTCATCAATCCCACTGCAGATCCACAAAGTTTGATGCAAATATGACATAGGAAGGACGTCCTTTCTTTTGTATCAGATGATAAAATTTTATACTTATGCAGCACCATATAATAGATAGATAGATATGAACAGAGTGAGATAGATAGATAGATAGATAGATAGATATGAGATAGATAGATAGATAGATAGATAGATAGATAGATAGATAGATAGATAGATAGAATAGATAATAGAGATAGATAGATTAGATAGATGACAGAGTAGATAGATAGATAGATAGATAGATATAGATAGATCAGAGAGATAGATAGATAGATAGATAGATAGATAGATAGATAGATAGATACAGAGTGAGAGATAGATAGATAGATAGATAGATAGATAGATAGATACAGAGTGAGATAGATAGATAGATAGATAGATAGATATAGATATAGATAGATAGATAGAGATAGATAGATAGATAGATATGATAGATAGATAGATAGATAGATAGATAGATAGATAGATAGATAGATAGATACAAAGTGAGATAGATAGATAGATAGATAGATAGATAGATAGATAGATACAAAGTGAGATAGATAGATAGATAGATAGATAGATAGATAGATAGAACAGTGAGATAGATAGATAGATAGATAGATAGATATAGATGAGATAGATAGATAGATAGATAGATAGATAGATAGATACAGAGTGAGATAGATAGATAGATAGATAGATAGATAGATACAGAGTGAGATAGATAGATAGATAGATAGATGATACAGAGTGAGATAGATAGATAGATAGATAGATAGATAGATACAGAGTGAGATAGATAGATAGATAGATAGATAGATAGATAGAACAGAGTGAGATAGATAGATAGATAGATACAGAGTGAGATAGATAGATAGATAGATAGATAGATAGATAGATAGAGTGAGATAGATAGATAGATATGATGAGACAGAGTGAGATAGATAGATAGATAGATAGATAGACAGAGTGAGATAGATAGATAGATAGATAGATAGATAGAACAGACTGCAGACTGAGAGAGATAGATATGAACAGACTGGGATAGATAGATATGAAGAGAGTGAGATAGATAGATAGATAGATAGATATATAGCAATAGCAATAGCATAATCTTTACAGATCACTGCCGTCCCTCACAATCCCATAACCCCACCACCAGAACCCTTCCTTGCATGAGCCCTGAAATGACTCATCAAACCTGCTGCAGATCCACAAAGTTTGATGCAAATATGACATAGGAAGGACATCCTTCCCAATGTATCAGATGGATCAGATGATAAAATTTGATGCTTATGCACTACCATACGTCTCTTAAGACCAGAGTCCATTTTCCGAGACTCTTAACCATTATGCCACGCGCCTTCTTGGTAAATAGCTATCTAAGAGGCCCATCTTCTTTTCAGTGTGCGTGTGCGTGAAAAGGGGGGGGGGGTTATCTCTCAACTTTAGAGGATACAGTTGGAGGATTTTAAGATCTGCCATATGGACACACTCTTTGAATTTTAATTTTACTCCATTTCCTTTAATCATCATCTTCTTCTTCTTCTTCGTTGTCATCCTCCTGCCCACTACCAGCCTCCCCCCCCTCGCCTACTACCCAGGCCGGCATCAACATCAAAGGCCGTTCTTAATCAATCATAATCAGAAAATTGCACATACAGCACAGAATGATTTTTCTAAAAGCATCTCAAATCGTTTATCCAATATTTGAGCACCGAGGCGTCGGTTTTGGCTAGCAGCAGCAGCGGCGGCAACAGATTCTTCTGAACATTAAAACAGGGATCAGTCTGGCTATTGTTTAAATTCACTTAACTCTTTGCCTACAAAAATTTCCCCCCACAGCTGTACCACATTTTTTTGGTATTTTTTATACCTGTATGATGGTATATTTCAAAGTTTACTATCTATTCACCACAGAACTCCTTCTATTCAAATAAAGTCCTATTATTATTATTGTAATCTGAGTCCTTCGGCAAGAGCTGCTGCCAGAAGTGTATGGTAGGATGTATGATGGTATATTTCAAAGTTTACTATCTATTCACCACAGAACTCCTTCTATTCAAATAAAGTCCTATTATTATTATTGTAATCTGAGTCCTTCGGCAAGAGCTGCTGCCAGAAGCTTATGGTAGGATGTATGATGGGATATTTCAAAGTTTACTATCTATTCACCACAGAACTCCTTCTATTCAAATAAAGTCCTATTATTATTGTAATCTGTGTCCTTTGGCAAGAGCTGCTGCCAGAAGTGTATGGTAGGATGTATGATGGTATATTTCAAAGTTTACTATCTATTCACCACAGAACTCCTTCTATTCAAATAAAGTCCTATTATTATTATTGTAATCTGAGTCCTTCGGCAAAGAGCTGCTGCAGAAGCTTATGGTAGGATGTATGATGGGATATTTCAAAGTTTACTATCTATTCACCACAGAACTCCTTCTATTCAAATAAAGTCCTATTATTATTGTAATCTGTGTCCTTTGGCAAGAGCTGCTGCCAGAAGTGTATGGTAGGATGTATGATGGGATATTTCAAAGTTTACTATCTATTCACCACAGAACTCCTTCTATTCAAATAAAGTCCTATTATTATTATTGGAATCTGAGTCCTTCAGCAAGAGCTGCTGCCAGATGTGTATGGTAGGATGTATGATGGGATATTTCAAAGTTTACTATCTATTCACCACAGAACTCCTATTCAAATAAAGTCCTATTATTATTGTAATAGGAGTCCTTCGGCAAGAGCTGCTGCCAGAAGCTTATGGTAGGATGTATGATGGGATATTTCAAAGTTTACTATCTATTCACATCAGAACTCATTCTGTTAGACAGTCCCCAAAATTTGAGTTTCCAATTCCAAAAATTGGCAGAGTTATGTCGATTTTTAGATCTCCAAATTTAGTGGGGTTCTCCGAAAATGGCGACCTTTGTAATTTATTTTTCTCTGTAAAATGAGTTCTAGAGCTTCCCTAATTCTAAAAATTGGTTTATAAATGCGTTTTTGCCTGGGGAATTTGAAAGTTAACCAGTTTTAAGTTATTGATGGTTTTCAAATTTTTCATAGCAAGATCAATATCCCGATGTGGCACTGCATCAATCACAAATAATGTTCAATAGATATGAAAGTGCTGGTCCTGAGACAAAGTCATTAAGCCTGTTAATGATAATACGACCAAGGATTTTGCCAGCAACCGAGAGAAGAGATATTCCTCTGTGGTTGTCACAGTCATACTTGCTTCCTTTGTTCTTGGACAAATGGACAATCGATGCATCCTTAAACTGAATATATATCTTATTATAATTGAGATTGTGTGCTTTTCTGTCTGTAACCGAAACTAAATCACTACTCAAGTCACAATTCCCTTTGTTATTGACGTCACATTGACCATGAATTTATTTCTATTTAAACCTTAATTATTAATAAAATTGTTTTACAATATTAATACGGTTAACCATATCTACATACTAACAACATGCAATTATATTTATATATACAACAAAATAGTGGATTACAGTGTGAATGGGAAGGCTAATTTGCATATTGATATCAAAAATGTGATTTTAATAAATATGTGCTTAGTATTATTGATTTTTAACTGTTTGGTTTTATTTTAATGAATATAAGTAAAAAATCTCTTCCATAAATCTTAAATGAAATCCATTAAAAAGAAGAAATAACTAATTTTATTCTTTACTTCCTATTTTAACTAAATAGTTAAATTAGAAAAAATAGCAATGAAAGACGAGAGTGATGGAAGAGTAAGTTTCAGTTGTTCTATTTTTCGATTGTACCCTCCTGTTTAAAATCATTTTATCTGCATTCTTATTTTGTTTCATTAGCCTTTCTAATTTAATATATTTTATTACATTAAAACTTAAATACTTGCACCCGGAGGGTGCATATATTTGCTAGTATAAGTAAAGAAATGACAAAAGACTTAGAGATTTAGCATTATAGTCTATTTCAGGGAGCTTAGACAAAGTGTCTAACTTTCCCGACTCATCAGATGCGAATGATGAATTCTTTATTACTTCAAAGGCATTTGAAAATAGATTTTTTTTTTTTTTTTTTTTAAATTTTATAGTCCTGTGATATGAATTCCAAACGAAAACCTATAGAAATAGACTATAATGCAAAAATCTCTAAGTCTTTTGTTATTTCTTTACTTATATATTTGCTCTGTGACTCTAACATTAAGAGCACACATTGAGCTCTCAAACTGCGACAGGTTTTTTTTAAATAAAACTCGTGTCATAAAGAAGTTTTCTTCTCTGGACTTTTGGATTATATATATATATATATATATATATATATATATATGAGAGGAAAATGTAGAAGTAGATATGCATATTTGTTTTTTTTTTAAGTAAAGTTTGCATTGGCCATTGAAATCTTGGATGATGTCAGAATTGAGCAGTTGAAAAAAAAAATCTTTCGGATCGGATGATTCCTACAATCCTTTGATCCTAACTAAACAAGAAAATAAACAAATAAGAAACAATCCATACATTCTTCCTTGTCTGCTTAAACATATATATATATATATATATATATATATATATATATATATATATATGTGTGTGTGTGTGTGTTTCCTTCTTCCTAAACAAGAAAACAAATAAAAAAAATAAAAATGCACACATACTTCCTTGTTTGTTCGTTTAAACAAAACACGGATTAGCTCAGTCGGTAGAGCGTTGGGCTAGAAACCACAAGATTCCTAGTTCGATACCGGTCCTCGCCAACTCAGCATATGAGTAGCACAGAGATCTGTGCGGTAAAGTAAGGAGCTGATGGTAGGTGTGGCGCTCCACCTCAGATGTTAAAAACAATCTCCTTAGTCTAGCGTTATTGAAAAGGGGATAGACTCCCTCGCTGACTGGCTGATACTGACTTTAGGCCGCCCAGTACGACTTTACTTTACTTTACTTACTTATACTAAAACTGAGTAAATCAACTGTTGTCTCCTAAAGGCTTTTTTACTGTTTAGTTTAATGGCATGAAAGTTATACTAAATTATTCCTTACTTTTAGGATTGAATCGTTGTTGGCATCTTTCCCTCTACTAAAGACGATGGCGTAGTGTCCACTTTTTTTTCTTTTTTTTTTTCTTAAATTTGCAACGGCGTGAGTGTCTGAACAGACCAATTTTTGAATGGCAATCTCTGGTGCAATGATTGCAAACAAACAGTGATGCTTGCTGGAGACGCTGTTGTCTCTCCTTCCTTATGGCTCTCTTTTCTGTGGCAGCTTCTTTCCTCTCTTTTTCACTCCGATCTGTTTCAATAGTTCTTTATCAGGGCTTTCATTAATTTGAGGAAAAATAATGTATCACAGAAAATAAATCTATGAGACTCATTTGTTTTGTTTGTTAGTTTTCAAAACTGCATTAAAAAAAAAAAAATTTTTTTAAATACTATAAAAATGCATTGGACAATGATTTTTACTATAAAATGCACTGGAAATGATTTTTACTATGAAAATGCATTGGACATGATTTTTATTATGAAATTGGACAATGATTTTTATATGAAAATGCATTGGACAATGATTTTATTATGAAAATGCATTGGACAATGATTTTTACTATGAAAATGCATTGGACAATGATTTTTATTATGAAAATGCATTGGACAATGATTTTTATTATGAAAATGCATTGGACAATGATTTTTATATGAAAATGCATTGGAAAATGATTTTTACTATGAAAATGCATTGGAAAATGATTTTTACTATGAAAATGCATTGGAAATGATTTTTACTATGAAAATGCATTGGACAATGATTTTACTATGAAAATGCATTGGACAATGATTTTTACTATGAAAATGCATTGGACAATGATTTTTACTATGAAAATGCATTGGACAATGATTTTTACTATGAAAATGCATTGGACAATGATTTTTTACTATGAAAATGCATTGGACAATGATTTTTACTATGAAAATGCATTGGACAATGATTTTTACTATGAAAATGCATTGGACAATGATTTTTACTATGAAAATGCATTGGACAATGATTTTTACTATGAAATGCATTGGACAATGATTTTTACTATGAAAATGCATTGGACAATGATTTTTACTATGAAAATGCATTGGACAATGATTTTTACTATGAAAATGCATTGGACAATGATTTTTACTATGAAAATGCATTGGACAATGATTTTTACTATGAAAATGCATTGGACAATGATTTTTACTATGAAAATGCATTGGACAATGATTTTTACTATGAAAATGCATTGGACAATGATTTTTACTATGAAAATGCATTGGACAATGATTTTTTACTATGAAAAAAAAATGCTTTAAAAAAAAAAAAATGATGTCAAGATGGTTCAATGCCAATTTAGGAAAGCGGAGTTCAAAGGGTTAGAAAAAAACAAAACAAAAAAACAAAAGTCATGATTTAATTGACAAAACGTATTGAATCACCCACGCACAATTCAGTGAATGCACCAGGAAGTTGGCCTCGTGCCAGACATGACTCAGATGAATCCAATAAAAATGCAATACACAGAAATACGAAACCTTGGGTTAAACTAGGTCAAAATAGAGGCACCTGCATTACCCTAGAAAAAACATCAAGAAATGAGGGTAGAAGATAGTTACATGGGGGAGAGAGAGAGAGGGGGAGGGGGAGAGAGAGGGGAGAGAGAGAGGGGGGAGAGAGGGGGAGAGTGAAAGAGGGGAGAGTGAAAGAGGGGGAGAGAGAGAGGGGAGAGAGAGAATGAGGGAGTGAGGGAGAGAGAGAGTGAGGGAGAGAGGGAGGGAGAGAGTGAGGGAGAGAGGGAGGGAGAGAGTGAGGGAGAGAGAGAGTGAGGGAGAGAGGGAGTGGGAGAGAGATAGAGAGTGAGAGAGAGATTGAGAGAGAGAGAGTGAGAGAGAGAGAGTAAGAGGGAGAGAGAGGGAGAGAGAATGAGAGAGGGGGAGAGAGAGGGGGTGAGAGAGAGGGAGTGAGAGGAGTGAGAGAGGGAGGTGGAGAGAGAGAGAGAGAGAGAAAAGGGGAGAGAGAGAAAAGGGGTTAGAGAAGAGGTTGCTATTTAATCTGCATACTGCATGCAGCGCTTGTTTTTTGGGGTGAGTGGGGGGGGGTGAGCAGGGAGAAGATGATGGTGAGATTGTATAGCACATCTAACTGACAACTGCAAGTGTTGCAGTACACTTAAGGACACCAGGAACAGTCGTTATTCAAGATACAAAACCTTACCCCCCCCTTTCATCCCCTAGTGTCCGCAAGGTCAACGTTGGTCTACCAATTTTTGAGCAAGGTAGTGTAATATGCATAGATGCAGATAATAACTCATTTTCCTTTGTTTTTTGGTCTTTAGTCTGGGGATTAAGTGTAGTATCTGTTTATCGCCCATGACAAAATGTTCTTATGTGTTAAGTGTTATGTGAAGGGAAGTCTTATAATCGATTCACGGTTGAAACTTATAAAACTGGGGAAACTTTCCATTAGACAGCTGGAATCTTAGTTAGAACAAAAACAAAAACAAAAAAAAACAAACTAAAAAACAATTTGGGATTAGCAATTAATTCTCAAGGAACCTTATGCAACCTTTATATATATATATATATATATATTATATATATATATACACACACACACATATACACTACACACACACACATATAGACACCTACACACACACATATAGACACCTACACACACACATAGACACACATAGACACCCCCACACGCACACACACACATAGACACCCCCCACACGCACACATAGACACACGCACACATATAGACACCTACACACACACACACACACACACACATATATACACATATATAGACACCTACACACACACACACATATATATATATACACATATATAGACACCTACACACACACACATATATATATATACACATATATAGACACCTACACACACATATATATATATATACACATATATAGACACCTACACACACACATATATATATATATATACACATATATAGACACCTACACACACACATATATATATATATATACACATATATAGACACCTACACACACACACACACGTGTCTGTATATATTATATGGGTCTGTATATATTATGTGTCTGTGCGTATAATGTGTATATGTACATGTGTGTGTGTGTATATATATACACACACACACATGTACATATACACAGTATACGCACAGACACATAATATATACAGACCCATATAATATATAGACACATACATACCCACACACACATATATACCCACACACATACACACCATATATAAATATATACACACACAAAAATATACAAACACACACAGATACATACATACATACACACATATATGTGTGTATATATATATATATATATATATATATATATATATATATATATATATATATATATATAAATGTGTATGTGTTATTAATTATATATGTCAATAACATATGTATTTAACAGAAATTTTCAAGATCATAATATACTGAATGTGTTTAATTGGTTTTCATTATAAAACCTTTTCCTCGGATTCCTCTTACTTATCTCTAAGAGTAGGAATAATCCTTGCTTTGAAAATTCCTCAGATAAAGGATTCCATTTGACATTTGATCGATTTCAGAAACCGGAGATTGTTAAGGAAGAAAGAATAAAATAGGAAAATCAATTTGTGATTTAGTTGGAATTTAAAATCCAATACACTACCCCCCTCACCCACCTTAACTTAACACTACCGCGTTTCTTAATATCAATAACATAAATTTACAAAAGAAGGTGTTTTTTTCTAGGTTGGTTTGGTTTAGTTTGTTTTACGGCATATCAAACTCGGTGGGTTATTTAATGCTGACAAAGTTTTGAAATAAATTTATTCTTAATGGATAATACATTTTTTTGGGCCGGGTTAGCTCAGTCGGTAGAGCGTTCTGCTAGAAACCACAAGGTTCCTAGTTCGATACCGGTCCCCACCAACTCAGCGTATGAGTAGCACAGGGATCTGTGCGGTAAAGTAAGGAGCTGATGGTAGGTGTGGCGCTCCACTTCAGATGCTAAAACAATCTCCTTGGTCTAGCGCTATTGAAAAGGGGATAGACTCCCTCGCTGACTGGCTGATACCGACTTTAGGCTGCTCCGTCGACTTTTTTTTTTTTTATTTAACCCATAGATGGGACCCTAACAGGTACTACCACCCCGGGTCAGAGTGGACCAGAAAGCAATAGTGATGAAGGGGTGCTCCACATTCCCCAAACCTCCAAAATTGGAACCTCACCATCAGATAGAATTTAACGTCATTCCCAGGATATGTAGACCCTCAGCCACCGCCTTCTAGCACCCATATGATAAAAAGGGCTTGCCATAAGGGCAATAGGGCTGGGGCAATCATATAGTTGCTAGGTCTTCACGTGACCAGCCGATTGATTGGAGGGGGCCTCTCCGGCCGCCTGCCTAGCCCACGAAAAGGGCCTAAGTGGAGTATTGCAAGTCATGGACTGCTCAACCACTTGGGTTTTATCCTTAAGCATCACGGGTCACCACCCATGGCCAACAGGTGGCCATATTGGGGAGAGGAAGGTGTACCCCTCTGCAGAGGTGCAGTCGGTGCATTCTAACGCCCCACCGACAGGGTGGTCTACGTTGGAGAGGTATACTTATCCATATTTTCAGTAGTAGAGAAGTCTTGGATAAGTTATAACTTCTTTTTTAATTTGGTATTTATGTAAAAGTTACAATCTTATCGGCTATCCTGTAGGCTTTAAGTGAGAGCGCTTGTCCAGTGCAATTGGGTCCTTGGTAATCCTCTGATAAAGAATCCTTTGGTTCTTCTGGTAAAGAGTCCTGAGTAAAGATTTATACACACACGCACGCGCAACCACACATTCATAAACACATAAAAAATGCACAATGTTTTTTTTTCGATACAAACACTTACACATTCTAATACTCACACCGCAAAAAAAGAATATTTGACGTCACATTTCAACCCGTTCATCATTTTTTCAACATTCTTTTTTCTCAGACTTCAAATTTTAAACAGACCGATAAACAAGGACTATTACTCGTCTTTCTCCTTATTCTAAGATAAAAAATGTTTATCACCTTCCACATACCAACAAAAGCCCTGAAGATGATCTAATTAATAGATCGAAACAACAGCAGTGTCGGCCAATAAACTCACCACTTAACTCATTTAAACCTGGGTTTTTTCAATTTTTTTTATTATACTACATACTGTCGGATTCACTTCCTTTTCTTCATATATATATATATATATTGTACAATACAATTAATAGGTAATTACCATTGGTTTCAAAGCAGTGTACTAGCCATTCTCCTCATCATGAAATAGATGTGTTGTATGAGTTGCCGATAAAAAGTTTCCTTTTTCTTTTTTCTTTTTTTTTCTTTTTTCAAATTTCAGTGGTTACCAACCAGAAAATATAAGTGTGGAATTGGATCCTTGGTAATCCTCTGATAATGAATCCTTTGGTTCTTCTGGTAAAGAGTCCTGAGTATTGTGAGTCCTTACTCAATGAGTGCTAGTAGAACTATGGCCAGTATCAGTGTTTAAGTAGTGTATCAACCACACAGTATGGCTAATGATTGGTGATGGAATAAACCACATGACTACGGCTAGTCTATAAATCCAGGTGGGGAATTGTAGCACACCTTATATACCAAAATAGGTATAGGAAGCGCGTGGTGTAATGGTTAAAGTCATAGGAAATGGACTTGTCGCCCCGAGTTCAAATCCTGGACGTGGTAATTGCATTTCATTTAGCGCTAATATCCTTGGGAAAGGTATGAATCCTACTCTCCCTCCAGCTATGAGTAAATAATAGGGCAGACTGGGCTCTTTAACCTTGGTTAGGCAACCGGTCTAGGAGAAGGAAAACTCTGAATTCAAACCTGCTGAACTCCGCTTAAGAAATTGACCTTGTGTCACACCCTGCTCGTGCGGAGGGGTTTATATATATATATATATATATATATATATATATATATATATATAATCAAGTAATGATATTATGGATGATTTCGACTCATAACTTAAAGTTTCATGGTTATGTAATCCTCAGATGAGTCAAATGGTTGAGATCTTAAAAACCAGTAGTTTTTAGCATCTATATAAAAGTGAAGCATTTTCACATGATGTGATGATATAATGCTAAAAATTGTTTTTTTTTAAAACTGTGGCTGGTTTAACGTTTATGTGACGTGGATCGTGTTCACGTGATGTGATGTTATGATGCTAAATCTGTGTTTAAAAAATATGATAATAAAACAAACTTGCTTTGGTTTTAATGCATATATGTTTTTGTTTGTATTTTTTTTTTTTGCTTTGGTTTTAATGCATGCGGTGTTCAAATTAATTTTTTTTTTTTAATAAATAGAAGGAGTGCGAAAATTAAGGGATCAATTAGGATCAGGTGGTAAGTGGCACAGTAAAAATTTGTTCAAATGCCTGCATTTGAAAACGAGATCACTTCTCTTGTTTAATAAGTTTTTGTTTGTATTTTGTAATATACACAATTTTTCATATATATATATATATATATATATGGAGAAAAGTAGACAAACACGGGATGTTGTGGAAACTTGATGTTTATTGTCGACTGTGCAACGTTTCGGTCTCTTATTAGACCATCTTCAGGACTTGGATATAGTTCTTACTCCAATGATGGAAATTCTCAAAATTTTGAGAATTTCCATCATTGGAGTAAGAACTATATCCAAGTCCTGAAGATGGTCTAATAAGAGACCGAAACGTTGCACAGTCGACAATAAACATCAAGTTTCCACAACATCCCGTGTTTGTCTACTTTTCTCCACATACTGTCGGATTAACCTCCTCACATTTCTACCATATATATATATAATATATATATATATATATATATATATATAGTTAGGCAGTATTTCTTCTATTATTATTATTGAACAATGCAGCCATTTTTTGTCTGCAAATTTTACAAATTGCTGGATTGTTCTAATGATATCTGGCGAAAATTGGCTGATATATTTGCTAAGTACTAGGGAAATTACCTTCGACAGATATCATTAGAACAATCCAGCTATTTGAAAGGACAAGGAACAAAATTTGCAGACAAAAAATAGCTGCATTGTTCAATAATATATATATATATATATATTAATATTATATAGAAGCTCTATACATAAAACAATACAAACCATCCTTAAACAAAATTAATTTCCAATACAGTACACACATTTTAAAATGCCTATTTCTCATCAATTCTTCTCCTTCCAGCCTCCACATCAATATAATTAAAAAAAAAAACAAACTGGAACACATCACCCCTGATGATGGCACTTCGAAGTGCCGAAAGTACTCGAGACTTGAACTTTGGTGGACTTATCCACGAATTCCACCCAAATATTAAAAAGTTGGCCAGAAAACTCGAAAAGATCAAAAATAAAATTGTTAAACAGGAGATGTGTCTTTTGTTTAATTCTACATGTATAAATTAAAGAATGCTGCCTAAATACACACACACACACATATATATATATATATATATAATCCAAAGTCCAGAGAAGAAATCTTCCTTACGACACAAGAGTTTTATTTAAACAAAACCAAGTCGCAGTTTGAGAGCTCAATGTGTGCTCTTAATGTTAGAGTCACAGAGCAAATATATGAGTAAAGAAATAACAAAAGACTTAGACATTTAGCATTTTGCAAATTAAAAAACACTTTTATAAAACACTTTATATATATATATATATATATATATATATATATATATAATATGTGTGTGTGTGTGTGTGTGTGTGTGTGGTCATTGTGAAGAAGACAAATTTATGGTGATTTCTTAAGAGGCAATAAGTGTCATCAGATATCTATGGGCTGCTTTTTTAAAGTTCTACTGAAAAGGCCGAGAGTATTTCATGGGAGTCTGGAGCATGAAAAGTCAAAAATGGCATTGACATACGAGAAAGGTTTTGTTAGAAAGGAAAAAAATCGGCTCAAAGCCAAGAAAGATGGGATGGTGTGAAGAATTCAAGATGGTTGCTTTCAGATTCCCAATAAAAAAAAGATTTTGATCAAGGATTAATGTCAAGAAAGGGGGGATAAAAAAGACTGTTGTTGGGTATTTGTAGTGGTCGGTCTAGGGGTGTACTGCCGAATGATCATAGGGAAGTTTTTGATTATGTCAGTCCTAAAAGCCAGCACACATACATCATTATTCATATATATATATATAATATATATATATATATATATATAAAATGGACGCTCTCGTCGATTTTCGACACATGAGTGTTCATCCTGTGAACAACCAACACAGGGATTTGTTTATAGTGGTGAAGGCTTGTGTTGGACCATTCCACACTTTTTGGCACAGTCAATAGGAAAGAATTGGTGCATCAATGAATGCCACGAACCCAATCAACGACTGACCTCAGGAATTTTGAATTCAGAGTTATCCCTCTCCTAGACTGGTTACCTACCCAAGGTTAAAGAGCCCAGTCTGCCCTACTATTTAACCCATAGCTAGAGGGAGAATATATGGATTCATACCTTTCCCAAGGGTATTAGCGCTATGTGAAATGCCAACAGCTTTGTCTAGGAATTGAACTCGAATCGACGAGTCCATTTTCCACGACTCTAACCAATAGCCCACGCGCCTATATATATATATATATATAATAGTAATTGGTAATTTGCTTGAAGCATTGTTAAGTATGTTATTATATATTAATGATTGGAAGGCAATTACAATGCATATAAAATAAAAACAAAAAGATGTTTTTAGTCTTATCGATTTCAAAATAAACTTTAACTTCAGAGACGGTTTTCAGAAATGGGCACGTTTTTTGTGTCGTTATTTCATTTATTTATTTTTTTATGTTATAAACACGCGTCTCGTGGCGTTCTTTATAAAACCCTTTTATATATATATATATATATATATATATATATATAAAAAAGGGTTTTGTAATTTGCTTGAGCATTGTGTTTATATTGGTTTGTTGGTTGGTTTTGAAGGCTATCACAATGCAGGTGTAAAGAAAAATAAGGTAACTATGGTGTTGTTTGTTAACCTGTAGGAATTATTATTATTAAAAAAAAATACATATATATATTTGTATTGGTGGGAGTACTGCCGAATGATCATTGGGAAGTTTTTGACTATGTCAGTCATAAACGCCAGCACACACATGTCATTATGATAATCTCACTAGTCTAGTACTAGTGAAAAGGAGATAGACTCCCTCACTGTCCGACTGATGCCAACAATAAGCCACTCTGCCAACTTTACTACTTTTAATCTACTTATCTATCTCAATCTGTTCATATCTATCTATCCCAGTCTGTTCATATCTATCTATCTATCTCATCTGTTCATATCTCTATCTATCTATCTGTCATATCTATCTATCTATCTATCTATCTCTGTTCATATCTATCTACTCTGTTCATATCTATCTATCTATCTATCTATCTATCTATCTGTTCATATCTATCTATCTATCTATCTCACTCTGTTCATATCTATCTATCTATCTATCTCACTCTGTTCATATCTATCTATCTATCTATCTCATCTCTGTTCATATCTATCTATCTATCTATCTCACTCTGTTCATATCTATCTATCTATCTATCTCAGTCTGTTCATCTATCTATCTATCTATCTAGTCTGTTCATATCTATCTATCTCAGTCTGTTCATATCTATCTATCTATCTCTGTTCTATATCTATCTATCTATCTTAGTCTGTTCATATCTATCTCAGTCTGTTCATATCTATCTATCTATCTATCCCAGTCTGTTCATATCTATCTATCTATCTATCTATCCAGTCTGTTCATATCTATCTATCTATCTATCTATCTATCTAGTCTGTTCATATCTATCTATCTATCTATCTATCTATCTATCAGTCTGTCATATCTATCTATCTATCTATCTATCTATCCCAGTCTGTTCATATCTATCTATCTATCTATCCCAGTCTGTTCATATCTATCTATCTATCTATCCCAGTCTGTTCTATCTATCTATCTAGTCTGTTCATATCTATCTATCTATCTATCTAATCTATCCCTGTTCATATCTATCTATCTATCTATCCAGTCTGTTCATCTATCTATCTATCTATCTATCCCAGTCTGTTCATATCTATCTATCTATCTATCTATCTAGTCTGTTCATATCTATCTATCTATCTATCTATCGTCTGTTCTTATCTATCTATCTATCTATCCCAGTCTGTTCATATCTATCTATCTATCTATCCCAGTCTGTTATATCTATCTATCTATCTAATCTATCTATCTATCTCTATCTATCTATCTCAGTCTGTTCATATCTATCTATCTATCTATCTATCTATCAGTCTGTTCATATCTATCTATCTATCTATCTCAGTCTGTTCATATCTATCTATCTATCTATCTCAGTCTGTTCATATCTATCTATCTCATTCTACTACTAATAAAAAAAAAAAAATTCTGATATTTAATCTATACATATATAAAAGTCAGGAAGAGAAAAAAAAAGGCAGTTGTGGGGTATTTGTATTGGTGGGTCTAGGGGTGTACTGCCGAATGATCTTTGGGAAGTTTTTGATTATGTCAGTCCTAAAAGCCAGCACACATACACACACAAATCATTATTCATATATATATATATATATAAACACATGGGAGGCTTGTGCAGATGACAGTGCGACCAGCGATGCCTTGTCAAACAAGGAATGCAAAAGGGGGGTAAAAAAAGAGAGGAAAGAAGCCGCCACAGAAAAGAGAGCCAAAAGGAAGGAGAGACAACAGCAACTCCAGCAGGCATCACTGTTTGCAGTCACTGCACCAGACATTGCCATTCAAGAATCGGACTGTTCAGCCACCCACACAGCTGCAGATAAAATTTTAAAAAGTGGACACTACGCCTTCGTCGTTAGTAGACAGAAGGATGCCAAATAATATATATATATATATATATATATATATATATATATAAAAGTGTTTTTTTAATTTGCTTGAAGCATTGTGTTTATATTGGTTTGGTGGTTGGTTTTGAAGGCTGTCACAATGCAAGTGAAAAGAAAAAAGAAGTGGTTTGTTAGAATAAAAGAAAGAAATGAAGAAAAGAAAGGGTAAAGAAAAGAAAGAAAAAGAAAGAAAGAAAGTGGTTTGTCAGAATGAAAGAAAGAAATGAAGAAAAGAAAGGGTAAAGAAAAGAAAGAAAGAAGTGGTTTGTCAGAATGAAAGAAAGATATATATATATATATATATATATACACACACACCAAAAACAGAAAGGAACAATGAAGAAACATTCATTTTCATGAAAAATCAACAGTCCCATGGGAATAGGAGTATAGAAGATGTCGCACTTGCACAATCTTGTGTTTTGCACAAAAAGATTCTGATAAAAAAAATATCAAGTAATAGCAAAGATTTAACTGGATAGACATTATGACTCCTATGTTTCATTGCAATTATTTATTGAGTAGGTAAATCATTACCATTGTAAGGCAGGTTCCCATGGATACAATTTTGATGGAGACTTATTCTTTATTTTAGATGCACATACAGCCTGTGACATAATCTATGTGGCGGCATAGATTATTGGCAATACCCTGTAGTTCTACAGGCACGGTCCGTTTTCATATCACGGGTGGCACTTTCCATGGAATATTACAGAAAGTCCGCAAATCACGTGAGATGCTAGTTAACTCGTCAGTTCCAACGAGGATCCTAAGCAAGAAAGACGTTCGGTTTTGTTTTGTTTTATGGCATATCAACCTCAGTGGGTCATTTAATGCCGATAAAGTTTTGAAATAAATCAATTCCTAATGGATAATACAATTTTGTTTATTAACTCATGTTTTTCTATTTAACCCATAGATGGGACCCTAACAGGTACTACCACTCCGGGTCACAGTGGACCAGGGAGCAATGGTGATGAAGGGGTGCTCCACATTCCACAAACCTCCAGAACTGGAACCTCACCATCAGATAGAATTTAATGTCATTCCCAGGACATGTAGACCCTCAGCCACCGCCTTCTAGCACCCATAAGATAAAAAGGGGTTGGGGGTTGCCATAAGGGCAATAGGGTTGGGGTAATCATATAGGTGCTAGAGCTTGACGTGGCCAGTCGATTGATAGGAGGGGGCCTCTCCGACTGCCCATCTAGCCCAAGATAGGGCCAAAGTGGAGTATTGCAAGTCATGAACTGCTCATCCACCTGGGCTCTATCCTTAAGCATCAAGGGTCGCCACCCACGGCCAACAGGTGGCCCCATTGGGGGAGTCTTACCCGTCTGCAGAGGTGCAGTCGGTGCATTCTAACGCCCCACCCGACAGGGCAGTTGCTTAGTTAGTTGGACTCCCCTGCACGCGCGATGTAGATAGTAAGAAATGAAAGTTTAGATTAAGAATAAAATATGTAAAAAGAATAACTTGGCGTTGTTGGTTGATGCATGTCTTGGCAAGAGGACTAACCAAGAAGAAGAAAATGAATCAAAGACGAACAACCAACGAAATAGAGACTAGACATCACACTGTAGAATAATCAAACTAAGTTCCAATTATGTCCGCCCTGTCGGCTGGGGCGTTAGAATGCACTGACTGCACCTCTGCAGACGGGTAAGACTCCCCCAATGGAGCCACCTGTTGGCCGTAGGTGGCGACCCATGATGCTTAAGGATAGAGCCCAGGTGGATGAGCAGTTCATGACTTGCAATACTCCACTTTGGCCCTATCTAGGACTAGACGGGCGGTCGGAGAGGCCCACTCAAGTCAAGCCCTAGCACCTAACACATAATTGCTGCTCAAAATAATAGGGAGCCTCAAGAGAGTCACTCCTAATCGCGGCTCAAAACAATGCCATAAGAACAAATTATATCAAAGCAAAAATAGATA
>CM042178.1:1182642-1200142 GCA_023376005.1 Doryteuthis pealeii
CAAACGAGAGAGAGAGAGAGATGCATACTTATATAAGAGAGAAGTGACAGAGAGAGAGAGATATGCATACTTATATGAGAGAGAGAGATATGCATACTTATATGAGAGAGAGAGATATGCATACTTATATGAGAGAGAGAGATATGCATACTTATATGAGAGAGAGAGAGAGAGAGAGAGAGAGATATGCATACTTATCTAAGAGAGGAGTGACAGAAAGAGAGATATGCATACTTATATGAGAGAGAGAGAGAGATGCATACTTATATAAGAGAGGAGTAATATTGACAGAGAGAAAGCAAAACTGACGAGGGAGAGAGAGAGAGGAAAGCATGTGAGAGAGAGAGAGAGAGAGAGAATGAGAGAACTAGAGAGAGAGAACTAGAATGAACAGTGAAAATTAAAAATAGCAATAAAAAGACAATGAAACAGACGAAGGCAGCAGAAAAACCCGAGCGATGAGTTGAGAGAGAGAGAGAGAGATAGAAAGAGAGAGGAAGACAGAGAGAGAGAGAGAGAGAGAGAGTGCCTTTTACTTTTAACAATAGACATAATGCTTCCTCCTTTTCCCAAACCGCAGCAGCGATTTTTACAAAGACTTTTATTTTTCCTCCTTTAACCATCACCACCACCACCACCCTCTCTCTCTCTTAACCCCCCCCCTTCCACCACCACCACTGCCGCCGCCGCCTCCTCTACACAAACTGTATCTCCGTGTTTCCAGCCAGGCTTCTTCGCAAGCGCTATAAATAGAACCGGGCTAAAAATCAATACACAAGCAAATCACCCGACATATATCAATATCTCTTATACAGACTTCGGCTTTAGCTCAACAAGCCACCTGTATACACTTTGCCGCTGCTGCTGCTGCTGCTGCTGTTGATGCTATCACTGTTGCTACTGCTATGTGCTATACTGCACCGAGCAGTCTTGCTACAACTGTGGTGAAAATGGAGGAGGAAAGGACGTACCAGTAGCCATACTCGTAGAGCTGGTGTTGCTCTTTGATGTATTCCAATATTAAGTTTATTATGACACAAGGCCAGAAATAAAGAGCTCCCAGCAGGAATCAAAACTCACTAGCAAGGACGTACCAGTAGCCATACTCGTAGAGCTGGTGTTGCTCTTTGATGTATTCCAATATTAAGTTTATTATGACACAAGGCCAGAAATAAAGAGCTCCCAGCAGGAATCAAAAACTCACTAGCAAGGACGTACCAGTAGCCATACTCGTAGAGCTGGTGTCTGTATTTGCTTATTAAGCTTAGTTTGGTACAAGGCCAGAAATAAGGTTTGGTTTGGTTTGGTTTGTTGGGTTTTACAGCATGTCAACCCCTTGGGTTATTTTATGCCGAATATTTCTATTGGTAATTTGGTATTCAAAAATGTTTAATGCCAACAAACTTTTGAAATAAATTCATTTTTATAGATAATACAATTTCGTTTATAAACTCATGTTTTTCTATTTAACCCATAGATGGGACCCTAACAGGTACTACCACTCTGGGAGCAATGGTGATGAAGGGGTGCTCCACATTCCCCAAACCTCCAAAACTGGAAAACCGGAACCTCACCATCAGATAGAGTTTAACGTCATTCCCAGGACATGTAGACCCTCAGTCACCGCCTTCTAGCACCCATATGATAAAAAGGGATTGGGGCTTGCCATAAGGGTAATAGGGTTGGAAAAATCATATAGGTGCTAGAGCTTGACGTGACCAGCCGATTGATCAGAGGGGGCCTCTCCGACCGCCCGTCTAGCCTAAGTAAGGTTCTAAGTGGAGTGTTGCATGTCATGGACTGCTCATCCACCAAGACTCCGTCCTTAAGCATCACGGGTCGCCACCCATGGCCAACAGGTGGCCCCATTGGGGGAGTCTTACCCCACTGCAGAGGTGCAGTCGGTGCATTCTAACGCCCCAGCCGACAGGGTGGCAGAAATAAGGAGCTCCCAGCAAGAATCAACATCTTCATGCGGCAGCCTTTACATGCGACATCTGTATTTGAGAATGTTTCTCGAAACATCGGACTTCACAGTCACAGGAGACGATGTAACTTCAGGGGCACAAGAATTATATAGTCTTCCAAGACTGCAATACCGATGTGTATGACACAGGGCCAGAAATAAAGAGCTCCCAGCAAGAATCAAGAACTCACTAACAACGATCTGGTGGCCAAGCTTACTAAACATTACACTATGTAAAAATGTTACATAATTATTAGACCTAATATTTATGTACAGTAGTGTAGAAACCAAAATAGCTGTTATAATTTCAGCCGGCGGCCTTGAAGGATTGAATGACAAGGCTTGGCCTCATCCTGATCCTTCCGGTGGATACAGTGAGAATTGGTGGAGAAGACCCTCTTCCAATTTAGATTAGAAATAGATTTTTAGTCAGATAGGCCAAAGCCACGACGGTGGTAAGTCGTGTTATGCACGGTGCTGACTCAATCTGCGCAGGTAGTCTGTTGGGGATTTTAGAATAAAATATGATCTAAGTTAAATCGAAGTCTTGTGTTATTATCTAAAAACTACCAATGACACAGGGCTTCTGATAAAGAGAAATCCCCAATGGAAAACCAGACACAAAGTCCCCAAGACGAAGTCCAGACGTCGAAAGATGACCAGAATAATAGAAGTAAGAAAGTAAGGAAAGAGAGTATACAACAAAACGATCAGTTTTGCTATTGAATTAAGCACGATCATTCAAAAAGATTTTACAAGCACGCAAGTCAAGGTACTGACGCAGATACTACACTCTGATCACAGCCATATGAAAATTGTCTAAAAGAAGTTTATTCAGCAACAATTTTGCAAGACTACTCAGTCATTAACATTTCTTTTCAGAGTAGCTGGATCAATGCAAGATCTATTTTTTTTTTTCATAGGGAGTTAAATGGGGCATCCTGTGAGGATTGAACTCACGATTCAGTAATAATGGATCTGCGGGACTAACTTTAAAAAATTCCCCTCTACCCGGGTAGAAGCTGCTAGTTTTAAATGATTGCAAACTTTCAGCTCTGGGGATAGATAGACAGATAGATAGATAGGAATAGACTGAGATAGATAAACTAAGATAAATAAACTGAGATAGATAGATAAATAGATATATATGAACAGACTGAGATAGATAAACTAAGATAAATAAACTGAGATAGATAGATAAATAGATATATATGAACAGACTGAGATATATAGATAGATAAATAGATAGATATGAACAGACTGAGATTATATATATATATATATATATATATATATATATATATATATAGAGAGAGAGAGAGAGAGAGAGAGAAGATAGATAGATAGATAGATAGATATGAAGAAACTGAGATAGGCAGACAGATAGATAGATATGAACTGACTGAGTTCGTCTATGTCAAAATTTAATTGCTTTGTTAATATCTATCTATCCCTGTCTATTCATATCTATCTATCTATCTCCCCCCTCTCTCCCCCTCTCTCTCTCTCTCTCTCTCTCTCTATATATATATATATATATATATATATATATATATAGTTAAACCTAATGAGTCAGATATACCTGACAATATCTGTTCACAGACAATTATGAAAAATTGCCATTGTCTGACACTAAAATGGGGCATCCCGTGAGGATTGAACTCACGATTCAGTAATAATGGATCTGCGGGACTAACTTAAAAAAATCCCCCTCTACCCAGGCGACGCCGGGTAGACGCTGCTAGTTTGAAATGATTGCAAACTTTCAGCTCTGGGGAGTGTGGAGTACCCATTCTATGGGTCAAATAGATCTGCTGGAGTAAGAATGCTTGAAAACACTAAAACTGCTTGCCTGAACCTCAAAAATATATTGTATGCTCCAGGGAGGCATATGACCCCCAGTTGAGAACCACTGATTTAGAGTATCAAGTATTCCTATCTAATAGAAATAATTTGCATACAGTTATCTGGTTTTACTCGTGGGGTGTACAGCCACCTGCCCCATATCAACCAAACAATCCGAGTAAGAAGGACTAGACACGCAGGACACTGCTGGAGAAGCAAGGATGAACTCATAAGCAACGTCCTCCTGTGGATGCCAGCACATGGGCACGCCAGTATGGGCTGACCAGCAAAGACGTACATTGATTAGCTCTGTGCAGATACTGGGTGCTGCGTAGAGGACCTCCCGAGAACAATGAGTGATAACACTAATTTCACTGATGTGACACTACTGGAGAAGTAAGGACGAAATCATAAGTGACGTCCTCCTGTGGAAGCCAGCACATGGGCTGGGCACACCAGTGTGAGCAAGGCCAGCAAAGACGTACATTGGTTTGGTTTGGTTGGGTTTTACGGCATGCCGAATAGATCTATTGGTAATTTGGTATTCAAAAATGTTTAATGCCGAGAAAGTTTTGAAATAATTTCATTTTTAATGCATAATACAATTTCGTTTATAAACTCATGTTTTCTATTTAATTCATAGATGGGACCCTAATAGGTACTACCACTCTGGGTCAGAGTGGACCTGGGAGTAATGGTGATGAAGGGGTGCTCCACATTCACCAAACCTCCAAAACTGGAACCTCATCATCAGATAGAGTTTAACTGATCTTAAGCATCACAGCTCGCCACCCATGGCCAACAGGTCGTCCCATTGGGGGGGGGGGAGTCTTAACCCTCTGCAGAGGTCAGTCAGTACAAGGAGAGAGAGACAACGGGAGAGACAGAGAAGCAGAAAAGTAATGGTCAGAGAGAGAGAAGGTGTGACAGAAAGGCACATACCTTCAGAGAGAGAGAGAGAGAGAGAGAGAGAAGAGAGAGACAGAAAGGGAGAGAGAAAGAGAGAGAGAGTGTGGCAGAAAGGGACATACCTTGAGAGAGAGAGAGAGAGAGAGAGAGAGAGAAAGGTGTAACAGAAAGGGACACACCTTAAGAGAGAGAGAGAGAGAGTCAGTAAAGGAACGGTTGTAGAGATGGGGGGTGGCGGTGGCGGTGGTGACAGAAAGGGACACGAGGGAGGAGGAGGGAGGGAGGAGAGAGAGAAAGGTAAGACTTAATAGGGCCCAGTCTGAAATGAAAAAAAAAAAAAAAACCCAAACTGATGAGAAAGTTGAAAAGATATTTCTAAGTAGATGTGGATGGACAGAGAAGATTTAAAGAAATTCAATCAATCAATCAATCAATCAATACAAGATGGCCAAAGAGCGCCATCTCCCCAGCCTCCATCTCCCCATCCCCCCGGCCCCCCAGACGCCGTCGCCCGACAATCCGAAAAGTCCAAGCACTAAGCAGTAAGCATCAATCAAACCAAAAAAAGAAGCAGAACCAAAAGAATTTCTATTGTTATACTGACAATGATAGACACTTCAAAAGCAAAAGTTGATTTTTAAAAGGTCAACTTTCAGAGAGAGAGGGGAGGAGGGGAGGGGAGAGAGAGAGTGAGTGAAAGGTAGAGAGAAAGAGGTAGAGAGAGAGAGAGAGAGAGAGAGTGTGCGAAAGGTACAGAGAGAGAGAGAGAGAGAGAGAGAGAGAGAGAGAGAGTATGTGAAAGGTACAGAGAGAGAGAGAGAGAGAGAGAGAAGAGAGAGTATGTGAAGGAGAGAGAGAGAGAGACAGAGAGAGAGAGAGAGAGAGAGAATATTGTCTAGATCGGAGAGAGAGAGAGAGAGAGAGAGAGAGAGAGAGAGAGAGAGAGAGAGAATGAAAGGTACAGTGAGAGAGAGGAGATACAGTGAGAGAATCTAAGAAAGAGAGGGAGAGAGAGAGAGAATCTAAGAAGAGAGAGAGAGAGAGAGAGAGAGAGAGAGAGAGAGAGAGAGGAGAAGAGAATCTAAGAAAGAGAGGGAGAGAGAGAGAATCTAAGAAAGAGAGGGAGAGAGAGAGATCTAAGAAAGAGAGAGGGAGAGAGAGAGAGATCTAAGAAAGAGAGAGAGAGAGAGAGGGAGAGAGAGAGAATCTAAGAAAGAGAGGGAGAGAGAGAATCTAAGAAGAGAGGGAGAGAGAGAGAGAATCTAAGAAAGAGAGGGAGAGAGAGAGAGATCTAAGAAAGAGAGGGAGAGAGAGAGAATCTAAGAAAGAGAGAGGAGAGAGAGAGAGAGAGATCTAAGAAAGAGAGGGAGAGAGAGAGAGAGAATCTAAGAAAGAGGAGGGAGAGAGAGAGAGAATCTAAGAAAAGAGAGGGAGAGAGAGAGAGAATCTAAGAAAGAGAGGGAGAGAGAGAGAGATCTAAGAAGAGAGGGAGAGAGAGAGAGAATCTAAGAAAGAGAGGAGAGAGAGAGAAGAAAGAGAGGGAGAGAGAGAGAGAATCTAAGAAAGAGAGGGAGAGAGAGAGAGAATCTAAGAAAGAGAGAGAGAGAGAGAATCTAAGAAAGAGAGGGAGAGAGAGAGAGAGAGAAGAGAAAGAGAGGGAGAGAGAGAGAGAATCTAAGAAAAGAGAGGAGAGAGAGAGAGAACTAAGAAAGAGAGGGAGAGAGAGAGAATCTAAGAAAGAGAGGGAGAGAGAGAGAGAATCTGAGGAGAGAGAGAGAGAATCTGAGAGAGAGAGAGATGCATTGACTATATGAGTATAAGAGATGTCTAGTATTCATATTGAAGAAAGAGAGATATTATCTAGATTAGACGGAGAGGGAGTGGGTTATTGTTGATGTGTAAGAGTGATTATGTTTATATATATATATTATATATAAGAGAGAGAGAGAGCGAGAGGAAGGAGTACAGACAGAGATATGAAAAAAGGGGGTGAGTGAGAGAATCTAAGAAAGAGAGAGAAAGATAGAGAGGTACAGAGAGAAAGAATGTGAAAAAAAGGGAACCAGTTAAAATGGTCATTCCATTTTGGTCAGATTCCCTTGCCGATTCTTTGATTCCATTCTTTAATTCAAGAAAATGACAAATTCTTCAAATTTTCTTCCGAGTTGCCAAGGTTTTCAGAAATTTGGTCATTGTAATGTTTTGATTTCCCCAGTCTGACAAGAAATACCTGAAGAAGACCGGAGGGCACATCCTAACCAAGGTAAAGTAAAAATTTAAAAAAAAAATTAAAAAAAAATCACACCCCCCCTCCATGCACGAGCAGGATGTGGCACAAGATCAATTTCTTAAGCAGAGTTTAACAGGTTTGAATTCAGAGTTTTCCTTCTCTAAGACAGGTTGCCTAACCAAGGTAAAGTAAAAACTTTTTTTTAAACATCCAACCCCTCCCTCTGCACGAGCAGGATGTGACACAAGGTCAATTTCTTAAGAGGAGTTTAACAGGTTTAAATTTTGACTTTTCCTTCTCCAAAATAAGTTGCCTAACCAAGGTAAAGTAAAACTTTTCAAAAAAAAAGAAAAAAAAAAGAAAAATTCAATCAATAAAAAAAAATAAAATAAATGAAATAAAACAAATGCTAGAATTTGATTTTTTTTCTTTCAAAATGGCTGCAAGCTATGCAAGCTTCGAAAAAGCAGAGGCCAATTTATAGAAACAGCATTAAAAAATAAAAATAAAATATTTTTCCACTTAGCAGGAAAACATAACAGAAGGCTAGCGAGAGAGAGAGAGGGAGGGGGATAGGTGTGTGTGTTGAGGGGGAGGGGAAATGATCGAGAGATAACACAACTAAGAGATTGTATTTTATTTGATTTTTTTTTTGGGGGAGGGGTTTTTTCTTTTTGACTTCTTAACTGATTAAAGAGTGCCAGATCTTACAGAGACGAATCAAAGGGACACACTTGGCCATTTATCAGCAATCAAAAATGTTCTAAGATTTGAAGAGAGAGAAAAAAAAAAAAATAAATAAATAAATAAATAAATAAATAATAAAAATAAAAAATAAAAAAAAAACAAACAATAAATTTCAAAAAAGATACAACCCCCCAAAAAAAAACCCAACAATAAATACTCCGCCCCTAACATCCCCCCCCCCCGCAAGTAAATAAATAATACTTGATGAAATTATATTGAACTGGCACTCATACATACAACATATGGTTATTGATTGATTGGTGCAACTTCTTGTTTAATGGCACAGCAATCTTTGTGGGTTATTTAATGCCAAAGACATGTATTCACCCAACCCTTCCACTGCAGACAGGATGCAACACAAGGTCAATTTTTAAGAAGGGTAAATCTAAATTTGAATTCATAATTTTCCATCCAATTTTTTTTGGATTGTCTAATGTTAACATAGTCCATACCTGCAAAAAATTCAGAAAAATCAAAATGGTCAAAATGTGATGGCTATTTGACTACAGTAGGCCATTGGTTAAAAAAAAAATAGTATTAGTTTTATTAACTCGTGTTTATATCTAGAGTAGTATTTTTTTTTTTTTTTTAGAATTAAGGTCTATAAATCCAGAATGGTCAGAAAAATCATAGATGGACTCAGAAATCAAGAATTTTAAGGATAAGAAATACATACTATTTTAAATGTACTAGCAAATATATGCACCCTCCAGGTGCAAGTATTTAAGTTTTAATGTAATAAAATAGTATATTAAATTAGAAAGGCTAATGAAACTAATTAAGAATTCAGATAAAAAGATTTGAAACGGAGGGGGTATAATCGGAAAATAGAACAACTGAAACTTACTCTTTCATCACTTCCGTTTTTCAATGCTAAATTTTCCTAATTTAACTATTTAGTTAAAATAGGAAGTAAAGAATAAATTTACAGTTATTTCTTCTTATTAATGAATTTCTTTTAGGATTTATTGAAGAGATTTTTACTCATATTCATTAAGATAAAACCAAACAATTAGAAATCAATAATACCAAGCACATTTTTATTAAAATCAGTTTTTTTAATATCAATATGCAAATTAGCTTTACGTTTACTCTGAAAACTGGTATTTTGTTGTATATATAAATACAATTGCATATTATTAGTATTTAGGTAAGGCCAACAGTATTAATAATGTCAAACAGTTTTATTATTAATTGAGGTTTAAATAGAAATAGAATCATGGAGAATGTGTCGTTAATAACTAAGGAAATTGTGACATGAGTAGTAATATAGTTTCGGTTACAGACAGAAAAACACACAATCTCCATTATAATAAGATGTTCACAAATAAAGGAAACCTCACACACACACACACACACAGTGATATGAATGCAAGTATTGTATATATATATATATATATATATATATATATATATATATAATAAATAAATATAATTTTTAGTATATATTTATTTGTATGGAAACAAGTCTGCTACCATTGGTTTCATATTATCCAAACTTAATTGTTTAAGCAGAGCAATCGTCGGGTAGCAAAAGATTTCTTTGAGACCAATGGCAACAGACTTCTTTCCATACAAATAAATATATACTAAAAATATATATTTATTACTTATATATTTATTTATTTATTAATGCTCTATCACAGATATTGAGCACTCTCCTAATAATACTGTATGTTGGCTTGAATGCTAATCTTAATTGTTCCTGGATGATTTGACATGGAATTACCCGCATATCAACCCATCTAGGGTTATGTTATGCCTAAAGGTTAGGAAATCGAGTATAGTTGCTTTTTTAGAGTGTTTTTTCTTTTACTGGATTCTTTTTCATGTTTTCATAATTTTCCATCTCCTAGACTGGTTGCCTAACCATGGCTAAATAACCCAGTCTGCCTAACTATTTTCCTATAGCTGTGGGGAGAAAATAAAATAAAAATGGCATATCAATCTTTGTGGGTTATTTAATGCCAAAGACATGTATTTACCCAACCCCTCCATTGTAGACAGGATGCGACACAAATTGACACAAAGGTCAATTTTTAAGAGGAGTGAATCTAAATTGGAATTTGATTGCCTATCCAAGACTAAAGAACCCACTCTGCCTTACTATTTTCCCCATAGCTGGGGGGAAGAAAAACAAAAAAATTTATAAAATAATAAAAAAACAAAAATAAACCATTAAATGAATAATACTGAAATGGCATAAACGGTTATTGATTTATTTGGGTAGCTTCTTGTTATGTCATGTCAATCTTTCAGGGTTATTTAATGCCAAATACATCTTTGTAGCAGAACTGTATTTGTACTATTTAACCTATAGCTGGAGGGACGACAGGGTTCATACCTTTCTCAGGGGTATTAGGTTTGGTTTGGTTTGGTTTCTTTGTTTAACAGCATATCAACCTTTAAGGGTTATCTAATGCCAGAGCCATCTTTCTAGAGGAACAGTAGTTATATTATTTAATCCATAGTTGCAGGTGTTCATACCTTTCCCAATAGGATTAGTCCGAAAATGAACATAATTTTCTCCATTCCCACCTCAACTTCTTCCCTCCAAACCTTGGAGCAGTGAGTGATGAGGATGGAGAAAGATTCCACCAAGACATTACGAAGATGGAGAGCAACTACCAAGGCAAGTGGAACCCCGGCGTGATGGGAGACTTCTGCTGGATGCTCTTGTGTGACATCCCAGAGGCAAAATACAGCAGATCATCTAAGAAAACACACTTCTTACTGTCTGCGGTACTATGAATTGTGTACATTGTGTCATCCAAGTATATTTATTCCGTCAATGTTCTTTATCTATCCTGTTTCATCTGTAATAAGCTGCTGCAACTGTTGAAAATACAACAAATAGATAATTTAGCACAGTTGGTAGAGCATCCGCCTATGAACCTTAAGGTTCTGGGTTCCATACAAGCCCATGGACAAAGGCCGCATCCCCAAAGACCTACTGTATGGTGAATTGGTAGAGGCCACCCAACAGGTAGGGAGACCACGTCTGCGCTTTAAAGATGTCTGCAAGAAGGACATGAAGACGTGCCACATCAACACCAACACACAGGAGGCTTGTGCAAAAGACTGTGCTACCTGGCGCCTCCTCGTCAAACAATTAACAAGAAGGAGTGTAAAAGAGAGGAAAGTAGCCGCCGCAGAAAAGAGAGCCAAAAGGAAGGAGAGACAACAGCAACTCCAGAAAGCATTACTGTTTGTTTGCAGTCACGGCACTATGAGACACATGTTTATAACGTCCAAAAAAAAAAAAAAAAAAAAAACACACACAAGACCACGTCCATTTCAAAAACAGTCTCTGAAGATGAAGTTTCTTCGAAATTGTTCTTTTCTATTTTTGTTGTATTTTAAGTTTGGTTTGGTTTGTTTTGTTTTGTTTTACGGCATATCAACCTCACTGGGTCATTTAATGCCGATAAAGTTTTGAAATAAATTCATTCTTAATGGATACTCAATTTTTTTATGAATATATTTTTCTATTCAACCCATAGATGGGACCCTAACAGCTACTACCACTCCGGGTCAGAGTGGACCAGGGAGTAATGGTGATGAAGGGGTGCTCCATATTCCCCAAACCTCCAAAACTGGAACCTCACCATCAGATAGAGTTTAATGTCATTCCTAGGACATGTAGACCGTCAACCACCACCTTCTAGCACCCATATGATAAAAAGGGATTGGGGCTTGCCATAAGGGCAATAGGGTTGGGGCAATCATATAGGTGCTAGAGCTTGACGTGACCAGCCGATTGATCGGAGGGGGTTTCTCCGACCGCCCGTCTAGCCCAAGATAGGGCCAAAGTGGAGTGTTGCATGCCATGGACTGCTCATACACCAAGACTCCGTCCTTAAGCATCACGAGTCGCCACCCACGGCCAACAGGTGGCCCCATTGGGGGAGTTTTACCCCTCTGCAGAGGTGCAGTCGGTGCATTCTAACGCCCCAGTCGACAGGGCGTTGAATCTGCCCTGTCATTTCCAGGTATGCCAAGATCCAACAAAAAATTATTTCGTTATATTTTTTAAACAGATCTATTTGACCCATCGATGGAACCCTAACCAGCAAATGGGCATGCCAGAGTGGGCCGTCCAGCAAAGACCTACATTGATCAGCTCTGTGCAGATACTGGATGCTGTGCAAAGGACCTCCAGAGAGCAATGAATGATAGGGACAGTTGGTGAGAGATTATCATGAACATCCGTGCTGCTAGAACGACATGGGAAAGGTATGAATATAATTTTTTCAGTGACGAGGAAGTGAAATCTGTAGTGTAGAAGTGGCTCAAAGATCAGTCAACAGAATTTTACGGGGCAGGGATACATGCTCTCATTCCAAGGTGAAACATTGCTATTGAGAGAAATGGTGACTATGTGGAGGAGTAGGGATGTGATACACAGAGGACCAGCTTCATTTTGATGTATGATACATGTTCCTGTGTTGGTAATTATGCGATGATTGGGTCACACCATCATCATGCCAGCAGACAGACTCCCCAGTAAACTACTTTACAGTGAACTCACAGATGGCACCCGGAGAACTAGAGCCCCCCCCCAAAAAAAAAGTGGTTCAAAGACCATATTAAGACAACGCTGAAGAAATGTATCATCACACCTTCAAGCATGGAAGAGCTGGCCTCCAACAGACAGGGTTGGAGAGACGCCTGCTGCACAGGACCTAAGTAGCTCAGTAATGAGATAAACAGGACTGCAGAGCGGCGACGTCTTCATAGTCATGAACAACCAAATGTAGATGGGAATTTCCCCTGAAATGTGTGTGACTGCATCTGCAAGTCCAGAATTGGACTAATGAGCCACCGTGGGGTCTACAACTGAAGACACAGAGTGACGTCATCATCATCTGCGATGGACTTTGAAAAGAAAAAGAAAAAGTTGGTAATTATACCTGACCTAAACAAAATGGCATTACTTTTTTACACACCCACATTATATATATTATTTTTGGTTGTTCATTTTTATTCTTTTATTTCATCTTGTTTTTGCAGATTGATACTGATTGAGATGTAAATGATACATCGAAACATTTTTTTTTTTTGTTTTGTTTGTTAATTTGATTCTGACTACCAACCTATCTACATGTATATTTCTTGGTTTAGGGTTTTTGTCGTTTGACTGTGTCCTGATTTCGCCCTGCACCACCCACAGATGTATAAATAAAGCCCCCTTTTTACAAGATACACACCCAGAGAGGAGAATGGTAACCTCGCTAACCAAACTAGATGAATGAAGTTGTATGTAAAGCACTTCCCCAATTATTTTTTTTTTTTTCTTTTGGTGTTTTTGCATGATAATGGCATAAAAAGGATGTTAGAACAACCTGTAAAGAGGAGGGGGAAGAGACGGCGAGGGGGGAGAGAGAGAGAGACAGCGAGGGGGGGGAGAAAAAGGGAGAGCAAGAGAGGTAGCAGTCTTCCCATGAAGAGAGGATGAAGAGAGAGACTCATAGATACAAACACACACGAGTGGATGGAGAGAGACAGAGGGAGAGAGGGGGGAGAGAGGGAGAGGGAGAGAGGGGGAGAGAACTGAGAGAGAGGGAGAGAGAACTGAGAGAGAGGGAGAGAAAACTGAGAGAGAGAGGGAGAGAAAACAGAGAGAGAGAGGGAGAGAAAACAGAGAGAGAGAGGGAGAGAAAACTGAGAGAGAGAGAGGGAGAGAAACTGAGAGAGAAAACAGAGAGAGAGAGGGAGAGAAAAACAGAGAGAGAGAGGGAGAGAAAACAGAGAGAGAGAGGAGAGAAAACAGAGAGAGAAGAGAGAGAGAGAGAGAGAGAGGGAGAGAACAGAGAGAGAGAGAGAGAGAGAGAGAGAGAGAGAGAGAGAGAGAGAGAGAGAGAGAGAGAGAGAGAGAGAACTAAGAGAGAGAGAGAGAGAGAGAACTAGAGAGAGAGAGAGAGAGAGAGAGAGAGAGAGAGAGAGAGAGAGAGAGAGAGAGAGAGAGAGAGAGAGAGAGACTGAGTTTGCCTGCTTGCTTGAGAGAGGTGGAGTAGAATGGAAAGGAGAAGGGAGAGGGAAGACAAAAAACAACAACAAAAAAAACCCGAGGTAGGGGAGTCATAGTATATAGCTCGGATTCAATATGATTGGTATTGATTCTGCGTAGAGAGTTTGGGGGGGGGATGTTACTGCAGTCATCAAACCAAATAAGAACCAAGCCAATTCTATCACGAACAAGGAAAAAGAAGAAGAAAAAAAAAAGAAAGAAAGAGGGGAGAGAAATATAAGGGGGTTGGGGGGCTGGGGGGAAAGTGAAAATGAGGGGGGGGGATAGGGAATGGATGGAGTGGGGGGAGAGGGGCGTTGTTGTGAGAGAAGCAGTTTGAACACGAAGTGTTTGAAAGAAAAGCGCACGCACGCACGCACCCACACATGCACGCAAACCGATACAAGACGTAGAGGAACAAGTAAGAGAAAAACCGTATTAATATTTGCCTGGGAAAATATTTGTTGGACTGTTTGTTTTGTTTTACGGCACATCAACCCCAGTGGGTCATTTAATGCCGACAAAGTTTTGAAATAAAGTCATTCTTAATGGATACTAAAGGTGAATTTGAGGGTGGATATATTTAATTATATACACACACACACACACACATTATAATATATATATATATATATATATATATATATATATATTTATATATATATATATATACATACATATATATATTTTTATATTACTTGGAAAAATTTAAAGGGCATAAGTTATAATATAGGGCTAAGTTTTTTTTTGTTTTCATACATCCATTCACCTACATACACACAAATATATATACATACATTTATACACGCATATAGTAACCCAAACACACACAAATACATATACATACCCATATACATATATCCACATTAATTTTTTATAAACATTTTGCTATTCAACTCCTACCTTGTAACCTATTCTGTGTAACTTTAAGAAATTATTGAAATGTAACCTTGTTGACCTTGTGTCGCATCCTGCTCGTGTGGCGGGATTGGTAAATATATATATATATTTAAAATATATGCATATGCATTTTATACATTAGCAAATAAATCTTTCTAGCCATAAACATATGTACAAGAGCAACGCTTATATATTTTATCCCTTGTTTTGTGTTTTTGTGTTGTTTTTTTTTGTCTTCAATTTAAATTCAAACCTGTGAAACTCCGCTTAAGAAATTGACCTTGTGTCACATCCTGCTCGTGCGGACGGGTTGGCAAATCAATTTAAATTTAAATTGTCCTCCTTTTGCATCTGGAGCTTTTCTTCTTTAAATACACACTTTTCCGCAAATAAAGACAGACAGAGTATAATTAGTCCGGCTAGTACAACGTGACCTGACCATGGTCAGTTTTTGCGCCGCCTCGATCTCTAATCAATAAAAAGAAGTCACCGCCAACAGAATCCTTCAAATTCGAACCAATTAAGAACATCAAAGGGTTAAATTTTACAAAAAATTTTTTTTTTTTTAAACTTTTCCCCACTCATTAAGTTTCTTAATAGATTGTAGGGTTTTTATTTATGATCTGGGGAAACAACTAAAGCCGTCTAACTCCTACCTTGTAACCTATTCTGTGTAACTTCAACTCTAAGAAATTATTGAAATGTATTTAAAGCTTGCTTGAAATGGTGAAGGAAAAAAAAAAAAGAAAAACACTGGGATGCATGGATATGATTTTACTGCGTCCTGTGTGTGTCAGTGATGCAGAACGTGTAACTATCAGCATCTCTGCAGCACAAAACTTTTGCTGTTTGTTTTGTTTTATGGCATATCAACCTCGGTGGGTCATTTAATGCTGATAAAGTTTTGAAATAAATCAATTCTTAATGGATAATACGATTTTGTTTATCAACTCATGTTTTTCTATTTAACCCATAGATGGGACCCTAACAGGTACTACCACTCCGGGTCAGAGCGGACCAAGGAGCAATGGTGATGAAGGGGGGCTCCACATTCCCCAAACCTCCAGAACTGGAACCTCACCAACAGATTGAATTTAACGTCATACCCAGGACATGGATACCCTCAGTCACCGCCTTCTAGCACCCATATGATAAAAAGGGGTTGGGGCTTGCCATAAGGGCAATAGTGTTGGGGCAATCATATTGGTGCTATGGCCTGACGTGACCAGCCGTTTGATAAGAGGGGGCCTCTCCGACCACCTGTCTAGCCTAATTAATGGCCAAAGTGGAGTGTTGCAGGTCATGAACTGTTCAGCCACACCAGGATTCCGTCCTTAAACATCACGGGTCACCACCCACGGTCAACAGGTGGCCCCATTTGGGGGGGTGAGTCTTATCGAACCAGGAACCTTGTGATTCCTAGGTGAATACTCCACTGACCGAGCTAACCACTCCTGTTAGTAAGTGAATAACATTTTTCTATAAGTAAGTAAAAAGTAAAGCTGCCATTAAGTCCTAGTGGACGAGATGGAGTGCTACACCTACTGTCAACTCCCAGATAATTTACCATATCTACTGAGCTAAGTGTAAACTGTAAGGAACATTTTTTCTGTACATTCTATTGTAAAAAATCTTCTGGTATCAGCTGAACAGCGAGGGAGTCTATCCCCTGTTTGCTAACGCAAGACTAGCAAGATTGTTTTGCCAAGATGGGGTGCCACACCTACTGTCAGCTCCCAGATAATTTACCATATTGACTGAGCTAAGTGCAAACTCTAAGGAACATTTTCCCCACACATTCTATTGTAAAAAATATTTCAGTATCAGCTGGACAGCGAGGGAGTCTATCCCCTGTTTGCTAATGCAAGACCAGCAAGATTGTTTTGCCGAGATGGAGGGCCACACCTACTGTCAGCTCCCAGATACTGTACCATATTGATCGAGCTAAGTGCAAACTGTAAGGAACATTTTTTTCTGTACATTCTATTGTAAAACATATTTTCAACTGTAAATAATAAGGTGTTATATATTCCACTTGTCTTAAGTTGTTAAAAAAAAATTTTTTTTAAATAAAAAAGATCTCCCATGAAATTTCCGTTCGTTTGCACAATGTTCATATACAACGCTGAGCTTGAAAGAGATTGATTTTTGGATTTTTCAATCTTATCCATTCAACATTTTCTTTCCTTCATTTATTTATTCTTTCAACATTTATATATATATATATATATATATTATATATATATATATATATATTTTATTATTATAATGGAGATTGTGTGCTTTTTTTGTCTGTAACCGAAACTATATCCCTACTCAAGTTACAATTCTCTTAGTTATTGACATCACATTCTCAATGATTTTATTTTTATTTTAACCTCTATTATTAATAAAATTGTTTTACCTTATTAATACTGTTAACCATATCTACATATTAACAACATACAATTATGTTTATATATACAACAAAATAGCGGTTTACAGTGTGAAGGGGAAGGCTAATTTGCATATTGATATAAAAAAAATCGAATTTAATAAATATGTGCTTAGTATTATTGATTTCTAACAGTTTGGTTTTATCTTAATGAATATAAGCAAAAATCTCTTCAATGAATCTTAAATGAAATCCATTAACAAGAAAAGATAAGTGTCATTTTATTCTTTACTTCCTCTTTTAACTAAATACTTAAATTATAAAAAACAACAATGAAAGACAAGAGTGATGGAAGAGTAAGTTTCAGTTGTTCTATTTTTGATTATACCCACTCTCTGTTTCAAATCTTTTTATCTGTATTCTTATTTAGTTTCATTAGCCTTTCTAATTTAATATGATATTTTATTACATTAAAACTTAAATACTTGCACCCGGAGGATGCATATATTTGCTAGTATA
>CM042178.1:1207642-1285142 GCA_023376005.1 Doryteuthis pealeii
TGGGAAAATAAATAATTTGGGTTCTGTTTTTTCACGGTCACCCTGTAATATCATGTTACTCAACTAGGAAATAACCTTTCTTATATATATATATCATTAAAAAAGTAATTAAAAAAGAATACAAAGTAATTCATGCTAATCAAGATTTAATATTTTTTTTTTTTTTGAAAAAAAGGAGATGAAGAAAAGAAGAGGACATTGATAACTTACGATCATCTGTTTGTGGAGCCGACAGTATGTCACTGTGTTTTTTCTTCACAGCGTCCACATTATCCGATATCTTGTCTATCATCGCTCGAATTTCTTCCACCTGTAATCGAAAGAGAAAATACCAATCATGAATAACCAAGAACATTTTTTAATCAAATTTTTTTGATGTAAGTAAAAAAAAAAAAAAAATTTTGGTGTAAGTAAAAAAACAATATTTTTGATGTAAGTAAATAAACAAATATTTTTGATGTAAAAAAAAAAAATTCTTTTTGATATAAGTAAAAAAAAAAAAATTCTTTTTGATATAAGTAAAAAAAAAAATTTTTTTTGATATAAGTAAAAAAAAACCCAAATATTTTTGATATAAGTAAAAAAAAAAAACTAACAAATTTTTTTGATGTAAGTAAAAAAAAAAACAACAAATTCACGTTCACACGAGAATACAGTTATTCAAAAAAAATAACATCATTTTCAAAAAAAAAAAAAATTCATTTGGGAAGAAATGCCATAGCTGGACTGCTTCAGTTCAATTCTTTTGATAAAGAGGTATTACCTCGAAAATTCAAGAAAGAATAAAAAATACAGGTCAACACACAACACCATTGTTACTGTAACATTATTTTTTATTTATTCCAAACTGCATTGTGATAGCCTTCTAAATCAGCCTCCTAACCAAAAAACAAATATTTTTGATATAAGTAAAAAAAACTAAAAAAAACAAATATTTTTGATATAAGTAAAAAAAAATTTTTTTTGATGTAAGTAAAAGAAAAAAATTTTTTTTGATGTAAGTAAAAAAAAAACAAAAAAAAAAAACATTTCAATGTGAGTTTGCTTTCAAATATTCATCAGTCAATTCCGTTTGATGGCTTTCAAATGATAAAATGCCATCACAGGCTGGTTCTGGCCTGTGGGTCGTAGTTTGATGACCCCTGCTATTAGCCATCATGCTTAGTAAGTCTTCTAGAGAAGTGTTTCTCAATCTTTTTTGCGGCTGTGGACCCCTTCAACCCGATGCGAGTTCTTTGTGTCCACCCATTTCAATTTGAGTTTTTACTCCACTCTCTCCCATGCAACATTGAAAATTAGTAAAATAACATTCAATTTGGTATTTTTAGCAAGCCTCTAACGGGTCATATAATGCCCGATAATTTGCAACTTTGAAAATTTTGGTTGACTTTGAAAAAAATTTGTATACCTTAAAATGTAGAGAAAACACATCATAAGAGGCCTGTTTTCACTATATTTTGACGCGAGTAAAAAAAAAAAAAAAAAATCTTTATTTGGTGTGAATAAAAAAGGTCGTCGTGTGGCCTAAAGGTGAGGGGAGTCTATCCCCGTTTCACTAGTGCCATATCAAGGAGATTGTTTTAGTATCTGAGTTGTAGTGCCACACCTACCATCAGCTCCTCACTTTATCACACAGATCCTTGTGCTACTCATACACTGAGTTGGTGAGGGCCGGTCTCGAACCCGGAACCTTGTGGTTCCTAGTCGAATGCTCTACCGACTGAGCTAAACCAGACCTGGTTTATTTAAGTATAATTAAGGTTACTTAATATCCTAACAATAAGCCCAACCTGTTGGCAGGATCTTAACTATACCAACTATATCCTTAAAAATAGATTGGTTTGGTTTGTTTTGTTTCACGGCATATCAACCTCGGTGGGTCATTTAATGCTGACAAATTTGTGAAATAAATTCATTCTTAATGCATAACACAATTTTGTTTATAAACTCATATTTTTTCTATTTAACCCATAGATGGGACCCTAACAGGTACTACCATTCCGGGTCAGAGTGGACCCGGGAGCAATGGTGATGAAGGGGTGCTCCACATTCCCCAAACCTCCAGAACTGGAACCTCACCATCAGATAGAGTTTAACATCATTCCCAGGACATGTAGTCCCTCAGTCACCGCCTTCTAGCACCCATATGATAAAAAGGGCTTGGGGCTTGCCATAAGGGCAATAGGGTTGGGGCAATCATATAGGTGCTAGGGCTTGACGTGATCAGCCGATTGATCGGAGGGGGCCTCTCTGACCACCCGTCTAGCCCAAGTAAGGACCAAAGTGGAGTATTGCATGTCATGGACTGCTCATCCACCTGGGTTCTATCCTTAAGCATCATGGGTTGCCACCTACAGCCAACAGGTGGCCCCATTGGGGGAGTCTTACCCCTCTGCAGAGATGCAGTCGGTGCATTCTAACACCCCACCGACAGGGCAGAAAATAGACTGGTTGATTGATTTTAACGGCATATCAACCCGTCTGGGATTATGTCATGCCTAGCAGTTAGGAAGTAATATATGTTGTGTATCTATATTTAAACTTTTGTAGTAATTGGTTTTAACAATCTGTTAGCATTATTGGTGATTATGTTGTATGGTATTGATTAGGTTCATGTCTATATTCTATGGTATAATTCTATTTCCCTAAAAAAGGACAATATTCTCCATTGTGACATTTTCAAATAATCCTTCACACTGTTTGCATTAAAATAACGGTTTCTGATGTGAGAAAAACACCTGCATTCCATGAATAAGTGTTTGACATGTTTCACACTGAGGTTGTTGTTCTTGTTTAAGTATATAGGACTGCGTTGGTCTTGTGTGGCCAATGCGTAATCGGGACACAGTGACTTGTTCCTTTCTAGACTTCCTTAAAGCTGGTCTCCAGCCTCCCAAAGTGGGTTTGATTAGGAAGAGTTTATTGTGGATACAGTTATTCCAGCATTGTTGCCATCAACACAAACACATCACCCCTGATGATGGCACTGCGAAGTGCCAAAAGTACTTGGGATAAAAACTTTGGTGGACTAATCCACGGATTCCATCCGAATGTAAAAGTTGGCCAGATAGCTTGAAAAGATCATTAATAAAATTGTTAAACAGAAGACATCTGTTTTGTTTAAGTCTACATGTATGCATATATATCCGGTGTATTTGGTTTGTCGTAAAATTACTGATATTTCTTTATTTTGCACCTAATTCATTTTATTTTGTTAAATAAGAAAAAAAAAAAAGTCTATTTCACCCCTCTCGCTTTAAAATAAGTTAAAATGGCTAGAATCCAAACCCATTCCCCCATCCCCTTTCTTACTCGTAGGGCATGGAAAGTAAAGAAGTCAGTAAAAGTTAAAATGATAGAGTCATGTCGTCGCAGGCTCTGTAGAAAGCTAAGTGTTTTATTTTCCTTTTTTCTTAAATGCCGGTGTATTTGGTCTGTCGTAAAATTACCGAGTGTGTGACCTGTGTGGCAGGGCCTGCCTGTCGAGGGTTGGGCTTCTCGGTCACATATGGTCGCATGTGAGCGGAAACCTAGAAAGGGTTTCATGTGTGACAGGAAACAAACAAACTTGAATCAGGGGACCTTCGGCGTGCTCACATCCGAAATACTTGTAGAAATGGCCTTATTCTGTGAAGAAGTGGCAATCACCATATATACACATACACACAGTTATGTACAGTTATTATATATATATATATATATATATATATGGGGGGAGGGGGGAGAATATGTGCTTAATTGAAGTCGTACCTAATTTTGAAAGTTAATTAATTAATAATTAATTAGGCGGGCATACCTATTCAAATGTAAGGCTAAACAAATCGAGAAAAATCAATTTCTGTATGTACATTTCGGCCTATTAGGCCTCATCAGCAGAGCTATAGATAGGGTTAAGATGCTCGCGTCAGCTCGGCAGTCAGGGTTCGAGTCACGCACAAGGCGGTCTTCCTAGCTATAGCTCTGCTGATGAGGCCTAATAGGCCGAAATGTACATACAGAGATTGATTTTTCTCGATTTTAAATAGGTATGCCAGCCTAATTAATTAATTATTAATTAATTAATTTTCAAAATTAGGTACGACTTCAATTAAGCATATATTCTCCCAAAAATTGTTGGTTAAAAAAGCCATATCATAAACACATCGCTGTGTATTTACTTCTCATATATATATATATATATGTGTGTGTGTGTGTGTGTGTGTGTGTGTGTGTGTGTGTGTATGTTGTATGTAAGGTATTCAAAACTAGTAGTAAGGGATGATTCTACATGTGATCTTCAAAATCTCACTGTATAATTATATTGCATGTTTTAGTAGGTGCAACTACAAGGATTTTTATAAATCCCTAGAGAGAGCTCAATGTATAATAATCTATAATTTAGATTAAATTTTATCTGTGTCTTCTGTCTGATGAGACTGAACTTCTAGAGAGTCTTAGAAATTTATTTAAATTTCTAAAAGCCTTTCTAGTTTTGGTCGAAATAAATTTATTACAGAATGACGGTTTATTGAGTTTTTCCTTCCTTTCAAAGGTATATATATATATATATATATATATATATAAACACACACACACACATGCACATAGTTATGGGCGGATACACTGACACCGAGGTACATGTGACTTGATTAAATTTAATTTCCTTGGTCTGTTCCGATCATTCAACACCTAAGTTGATAGAAAGCGACACAAAAAGAAAGATGGTGTTTGGTTATAATGATGGCAATCAGGAGATTTACACAGTGTTGCGGGGATTGGTCAATATTAACGGTTCGGTGTTGGAAGATGTTGCGCTGCCCACTCCAGATCAATTGATTGATTTTTCTCATGATCAGATGACCGATCAAATAAACATCATTAAAAAAGAAAAAAAAAAAAGAAAGAAAAAAAAGAAGAAAGAAATAAAGAAAAAAAGAAAGAAAAAAGAAAAAAAGAAGAAAAGAAATAAATTTAAAAAAGGAGAGAAAAAAAAAGAAAAATAAAGAAAAAAAAGAAAAAAGAAAAAAAAAAAGAAAAGAAAAAAGAAAAAAAAAGAAAAAAAAAGACAAAAAAAGAAAAAGAATTTTTAAAAAGAAGAAAAATAGAAAAATAAAGAAAAAAATAAGGAAAGAAAAAAAATTAGGAAAAAAAAATAATGAAAAGACAAAAAAAAAAAAAAGCAAAAAAAGAGGAAAAAAGAAAGAAAAAAAAGAAAAATAAGGACAAAAAAATGGAGAAAAAAAAGAAAGACAAAAAAAAGAAGAAAGCAAATTAAAAAAAGCAACAAAAAAAAACAAAAAAACAAAAACAAAAACAAAAAAAAAAAGCTCGTTATCTCATTAACCTATTTCTCATTTTCCCACCCTTATTTATTCCTTCATTTGTTTTTTTTCCTTCTTGTTCCAGTTTTTACTTTCACTCATTCAACAATTCATTCTCACTCCATTTCTTTCATTGTCCTTTCTATTCAGGCATATCAAAGTTAGAAAACAACCCACTAATATATATATATATATATATATATATATATATATATAATATATAATGAATAGTGAATGAAAAAATGAGAAAAGTATTTGCATGGAAAGGTGCTCAATGCTAATAAAGCAGAGCAGATTTATAATTAAAGTTGATATTATGATTACACACTCATAACTTAAAGTTTCTTGGTAGTCCAATCATCAGATGAGAAGTGGTTGAGATGTCAAAAACCAGTCGTGAAATGGTAAAAATCAAATTGTTTAGCGTTTATATGCAGCGTTTTTCACGCGATGGGAAATGTAAAGCTAAAAATTGTTTTAACATTAACACCAATGCAAGTTTGTTTGATTATAATGTTTTTTAAATACAAATTTAACGTCATGACATTACATCACGTGAATACAATCCACGTCACATAAACGTTAAACAAGCCACAGTTTAAAAAAACAATTTTTAGCTTTGCATTTCCCATCGCGTGAAAAACGCTGCATATAAACGCTAAACAATTTGATTTTTACCATTTCACGACTGGTTTTTGACATCTCAACCACTTCTCATCTGATGATTGGACTACCAAGAAACTTGAAGTTATGAGTGTGAAATCATAATATCAACATTAATTATATATATATATAATATATATATATATATATATATATATATTATATATATATATAATCCATTGGAATTCATATCACAGGACTATGAATTGTACACTTTCTTTTGGAAAGGCAGGCTGATGGTACCTGTAAGAACTGTATAACTGTACAAGAGCGAAAAACGGCACATCATAGCGATATGTGTATTAGAGCAATATAATCAAAATGGTCTAACTTAAAGATTAATACAATTTCCATTTTAATTTCTAACTGATTTATATATATTATCCGCACTGAATCTCATTTTTTAATCATTTAAGTTTGGTTTGGTTTGTTTTACGGCATATCAACCTCGGTGGGTCATTTAATGCCGATAAAGTTTTGAAATAAATCAATTCTTAAATGGATAATACAATTTTTTTTATAAATACATTTTTCTATTTAACCCATAGATGGGACCCTAACAGGTACTACCACTCCGGGTCAGAGTGGACCAGGGAGCAATGGTGATGAATGGGGTGCTCCACATTCCCTAGACCTCCACAACCGGAACCTCACCATCAGTCATTTCAAGCTTTTATCGCAAGTACTTTTGGCACTTTGCAGTGCCATCATCAGGGGTGATGTGTTTGTGTTGATGGCACTTCGAAGTGCCAAAAGTACTTGCGATAAAAAACGTTGGTGGACTAATCCATGGATTCCATCCAAATGTAAAAAAAAGTTGACCAGAACGCTTGAAAAGGTCCTTAATAAAATTGTTAAACAGGAGACGCACCTTTTGTTTAATTCTACATGTATGTGTGTGTGTGTATATATATATATATATATATATATATACACATACATACATACACGCACATATATAGATGTACAGTTATATACGTCTACGGACATATGTGCATATACACATGTACACACATATTTATATATATCTTGTATACACACACAAAAGCATATATGATGGGATCTTAACAGGTACTACCACTCCGGGTCAGAGTGGACCAGGGAGCAATGATGATGAAGGGGTGCTCCACATTCCCCAAACCTCAAAAACTGGAACCTCACCATCAGATAGAGTTTAACGTCATTCCCAGGACCCTCAGTTACCGCTTTCTAGCACCCATATGATAAAAACTGTTGGGGTTTGCTATAAGAGCAATATTGTTGGGGCAATCATATAAGTGCTAGGGCTTGACGTGACCAGCCGATTGATCAGAGGAGACCTCTCCGACCGCCCGTCTAGCCTACGTAAGGTTCTAAGTGGAGTGTTGCATGTCATGGACTGCTCATCCACCAAGACTCTGTCCTTAAGCATCATGGGTCACCACCCACGGCCAACAGGTGGCCCGATTGGGAGAGTCTTACGCCTCTGCAGAGGTGCAGTCGGTGCATTCTAACGCCCCAGCCGACAGGGCGGTTTAATCATTCAAATTCAGAATTATGAAATGCTAATTTATTAAAAGTCCTTGACTGCTTCAGTGTTTAAACTATTAAATACATACATTTGTTTATATATTTTACAATCACCAGAGAGATCCAGTCTGTAAACAACAGACAATCATTGCTTTATGCTAGCGAGGAAAGTTAATTCAAGTCATCCCTAGAGAGCTCTACTGGGTTTTGGGAGCATATAATAAGTCATCCACAGACACCGTGTTTCGACGTTTCATACACACACACACACATATATATATATATATATATATATATATATATATATATTCCAAATTCATATCACAGGACTATAAAATTTAAAAAATAAAAAAAATAAAAATCTGTTTTCAAATGCCTTCAAAGTAATAAAGAATTCATCATTTGCATCTGATGAATCGGGAAATTTAGACATTTTGTCTAAGCTCCCTGAAATAGACTATAATGCAAAATCTCTAAGTCTTTTGTTATTTCTTTACTTATATATTTGCTCTGTGACTCTAACATTAAGAGCACACATTGATCTCTCAAACTGCGACAGGTTTTTTTAAAATAAAACTCTTGTGTCGTAAGGAAGATTTCTTCTCTGGACTTTTGGATTATATATATATATATATATATATATATATATATATATACGATCTTTACCAATACTCAGGAAGGACATACGATTACCAGAGTTACCAAAGGATTTATTATTGAAGAACTGAGAACTCTTTACCAGATAGATATGAACACGATAGATAGATAGATTGATAGGATACAAATGAGATAGATTGATAGATAGATAGGATACAAATGAGATAGATAGATAGGATACAAATGAGATAGATAGGATACAAATGAGATAGATAGATAGATAGATAGGATACAAATGAGATAGATAGATAGATAGGATACAAATGAGATAGATAGATAGATAGGATACAAATGAGATAGATAGATAGATAGGATACAAATGATAGATAGATACAAATGAGATAGATAGATAGATAGATACAAATGAGATAGATAGATAGATACAAATGAGATAGATAGATAGATAGGATACAAAGATAGATAGATAGATAGATAGATAGATAGGATACAAATGAGATAGATAGATATACAAATGAGATAGATAGATAATAGGATACAAATGAGATAGATAGATAGATAGGATACAAATGAGATAGATAGATAGATAGGATACAAATGAGATAGATAGATAGATAGGATACAAATGAGATAGATAGATAGGATACAAATGAGATAGATAGATAGATAGAGATAGATAGATAGATAGGATACAAATGAGATAGATAGATAGATAGGATACAATGAGATAGATAGATAGATAGATAGAGATAGGATAATAGAGATAGATAGATAGGATACAAACGAGATAGATAGATAGGATACAAACGAGATAGATAGATAGATAGATAGATAGATAGATAGATAGGATACAAATAGATAGATAGATAGATAGGATACAAATGAGATAGATAGATAGATAGGATACAAATGAGATAGATAGATAGATAGGATACAAATGAGATAGATAGATAGATAGGATACAAATGAGATAGATAGATAGATAGATAGATAGATTCAATTCCTGGATTCCTTCTTTCTGGTTTCATATGAAGCACCAATGGTGGGTTGTCTCAATTCACATTTAACCTCATGCACTTAAATGTAAAGTGGCGGCAATCACCATATATATATAATATAACTTGATTATTTATTAGTCTGCTAAGTACAAAGCAAATTATATCGTATACGTTTTCTCTAAGATCAATTTAACAAGGGAGAAAGTTTGAGAGGAAGTGAGGGACACTTTAGATTTATCACAAAAGCCAATTATTATCTAATTATTCGGATTAATTTGTTTTGTATTTTAAAACGATTACCAATTCCATACAAGAATCAAATTAATGATTTTTACAACTCTACAAATACTAAACTCTTAGAAACATCACACGTTTTTATAATCCTATTAGACAAAGTGTTGGACCAAGTAACCAATAAGCACCCCAAATCATCAACTTAATGAAAGGTTCATATTTTAACTGCCGTACTTGAGTTGGGAACCCTAAGAGACATCCTCTTTCCTAGGGAGCTGGCTCGCATCTGACTAACTAAACTAAATACTATACTCACGCGTCCAAGGGGTCAAGTAAAAGGTTACTAACTGACCAAAACCGACGATTATTATTTTTTATATATATTTAATTGCATGGAAACTAATTAGATATTAACAGAGATTAGTTTCCATGTTAAATATTGAACTCGGGAAGCGGAGGGTACATCGGCCGAAACGTTGTACAGATATTAATGAAGAGGGGAAAATAGTCTGTATAATCCAAATAATACAAATTATCAAGCCTCATCTTAAAAATTCAGAGAAATATTATATATCTATTCAAGCACCCCAAATCATCAACTTAATGAAAGGTTCATATTTTAACTCATCACCGGTAACTTCCGCTTCCAAATTTTTGTAAACAAAGGATTTTAATCAGACGTTTATGGAGATGTTGAACTCACAATATTTGTTAATTTGTTAAAACCAATTACTACAAAAGTGTAAATATAGATACACAACATACATTATTTCCTAACTGCTAGGCATGACATAACCCCAGACGGATTGATATGCCATTAAAATCAACCAATTATCCAACCAACAACCACCACAGTGTGAAACATATCAAACAGGCTGCATTGTTAAACACTTCCTCGTCCAATGTAGAGCTTTCACTCTCATCAGAAAAACACTTTTTTTAAACTCAAATGATATGAAAAATCGGACCAAGTAACCAATAAGCACCCCAAATCATCAACTTAACGAAAGGTACATATTTTAACTCTACACCAGTAAGTTACTTAGTCCCAAATTTTAAAGTTTCCAAACAATACACTGCATATCATATACAACCCAACTAAACATTTTGCTAGCAGTATAACATGCACAATAGGGTAGGTAGATTTTGGAACTGTAATGTCTCCCATATGGTGAAAGTTGCAAATTAACATGAAGATTTACCACACAAAATATATTTCTTGAAAACTTTGCCTTCATTTGAGGAAATAGATTTAAATTTTTTAAAAAGGTTATCACTGTTACAGATTACTTATTAAGTGAAAAATCAGCATATCTACGGTGTCGTTGGTATGGGGGGGGGGGCATATTTTCAATTTGTATATATTTGTATAGTTATTCCATAACTTTTGCTTTGATATACTTTGTCCTTATGGCATTATTTTGTGCAGCAATTATTAGTGATTCAGTTTCTCTTTTGAGGTTTCCTTTTCTTAACCATGTCCAAGTCTTTTCATGTGCAACCTATTATTATCATTATAATTATTATTATTCAGAGATATTGATGTTGATGGAGTAGTGTCCAAGTTTTTTCAAAATTTAATTTCTTGCATAATTCCCAGTGGATCACCTTCCCAACCCAGTCGTGTCTAGTTTTGTACCCACGTTGTGCTAGTTTGCTACATTCGCATAGTACATGGTTTACAGTCTCATCTCTATTACCGCATAGTCTACATTTACTATTTTGTTGGGTCTTATTAATTTTTGCTTTGATATACTTTGTCCTTATGGCATTATTTTGTGCAGCAATTATTAGTGATTTAGTTTCTCTTTTGAGGTTTCCTTTTCTTAACCATGTCCAAGTCTTTTCATGTGCAACCTATTATTATTATTATTATTATTGTTGGCAAGACCTCTTCCCCCTTCCTTTCTTGACACATATAATCTATCTATCATCTCTAGGGTGGAGAGCCTTGTGCATGGTCATTATTATTATTATTATTATTATTCAGAGATATTGATGTTGGCATCCTTCTGTCTATGAGAGACGATGGAGTAGTGTCCAAGTTTTTTCAAAATTTAATTTTTTGCATAATTCCCAGTGGATCACCTTTCCAACCCAGTCGTGCTTTATTATTATCATTATTATTCTGATTATTCATCATGCATTATTGTTTTGGTTTGTTTTGTTTTACGGCATATCAACCTCAGTGGGTCATTTAATGCCGATAAAGTTGTGAAATAAATCAATTCTTAATGGATAATACAATTTTTTTATAAATACATTTTTCTATTTAACCCATAGATGGGATCCTAACAGGTACTACCACTCCGAGTCAGAGTGGACCAGGGAGAAATGGTGATGAAGGGGTGCTCCACATTCCCCAAACCTCCAAAACTGGAACCTCACCATCAGATAGAGTTTAACGTCATTCCCAGGACATGTAGACCCGCAGCCACCGCCTTCTAGCACCCATATGATAAAAAGGGTTTGGGGCTTGCCATAATGGGCAATAGGGTTGGGGCAATCATATGGGTGCTAGGGCTTGACGTGACCAGCCGATTGATAGGAGGGGGCCTCTACGACCGCCCGTCTAGCCCAAGATAATGCATTATTGTATGCAAATTGTAAAGTGTTGTCGTTAAATAACCTTGAAAGGACCTTCAACTCATCAATCGAATGATTTGCAGTCAAAATTGTAATTCCACACTTGTTCATTGACAGAACCTGAATTTAAAAAAAAAAAAAAAAAAAAAAAAAAAAGAAAGAAAGAAGGTATGCGCCGCCTGTGAAGGTGAGTATCAGGCGAATAAATCAATGGTTACCCCCCACCCCACCCCCATACCCCTCAACTGAATAACCATTGATCTGTAAAATAAATCACTCAGAAATATTTAAGTAGGGAAAGAGAGGAAAAGATATAATGAGAGAGAGGGGGAGAGAGGGGGAGAATGAGAGGGTGGGGGGGAGAGAGGGAGAGGGCAATTACAAATACAGCATAAGCCTTGTGACCCAGATGTTAGGTTTGACATAACAATTGCTTTAGAGGAGATTCTCTCTCTCTCTAAACTATATATATATATATATATATTTGTTTAGGAGTAATGGAGGTAAGATGCTTGCCTGTCAGCTTGACAGTCAAGGTTTCGAATCACACACGGGGCGGTCTTTTCGTATCTATAGCTCTGCTGATGAGGCCTAATAGGCCGAAATGTACATACAGAGATTGATTTTTCTCGATTTGTTTAGCCTTACATTTAAATAGGTAATCCCGCCTAATTAATTAATTATTAATTAATTAACTTTCATAAATTAGGTTCGACTTCAATTAAGCACATATTCTCCCAAATATATATATATATATATATATATATATATAGTGAGGGAGGGAGGAAGGGGAATATACCAATTCTTTTTTTTCTTAATCTATTACACTACCTACAAATACACTCGAGCCTTTGATTTTTTTAATGGCATATCAACCTGTCTCGGGTTATTTTATTCTTAAAGGTTAGAGAATCATATACAATTGCTTTAGAGGAGATTCTCTGTCTCTAAACTATTTAAACATTTCTAGATCTGGAGCCTCACCGTAGGATGCACTCATTTTTTTTGGGGGGGAGGTTTTTTTTATACCTCTGCAGGTTATATACAATATCAAGTCGTTAGCTCAGTCGGTAGAGTGTTCGGCTAGAAACCACAAGGTTCCTAGTTCGATACTGGTCCTCGCCAACTCAGCGTATGAGTAGCACAGGGATCTGTGCGGTAAAGTAAGGAGCTGATGGTAGATGTGGCGCTCCACCTCAGATGCTAAAACAATCTCCTTGGTCTAGCTCTATTGAAAAGGGGATAGACTCCCTCACTGACTGGCTGATACCGACTTTAGGCCGCCCTGTCGACTTTTTTTTTACTATTCAATACTTTCATTACCTTTTGATTTTAATTTGGTTTGGTTTGGTTTATTTTGTTTTACGGCATATCAACCTCAGTGGGTCATTTAATGCCAATAATGTTCAATGTAAATCTAATCTGGTTTCCACCCTGTCGGCTGGGACGTTAGAATGCACTGACTGCACCTCTGCAGAGGGGTAAGACTCCCCCAATGGGGCCACCTGTTGGCCGTGGGTGGCGACCCGTAATGCTTAAGGATAGAACCCAGGTGGATGAGCAGTCCATGACATGCAATATTCCACTTTGGTCCTTACTTGGGCTAGACAGGTGGTTGGAGCGATCCCCTCTGATCAGTCGACTGGTCATGTCAAGCCCTAGCACCTATATGATTGCCCCAGCCTTATTGCTCTTATGGCAAGCCTTAACCCTTTCTATCATATGGGTGCTAGAAGGCGGTGACTGAGGGTCTTCATGTCCTGGGAATGACGTTAAACTCTATCTGATGGTGAGGTTCCAGTTTTTGAGGTTTGGGGAATGTGGAGCACCCCTTCATCACCATTGCTCCCTAGTCCACTCTGACCCGGAGTTGTAGTACCTTTTAGGGTCCCATCTATGGGTTAAATAGAAAAATGTATTTATAAAAAACATTGAGTATCCATTAAGAATATTTTATTTCAAAATTTTATCGGCATTAAATGACCCACTGAGGTTGATATGCCGTAAAACAAAATAAACCAAACCAAACCAAACAAATTAAAATCAAAAGGTAATTCATTACGTCCCAGCCGACAGGGTGGAAACCAGATTAGATTTACATTGAACATTAAATTAAGATCAATCCTTGGCTACCTCATGATAAACAACTAAAACTGTAGGGATGTCATCATATGGGCCAAATAGCTCATGATTAACAATTAACAGGGTCGACATACCCCTGCAGGTATCCTCAGGTCCCATTCAAACCAGATTAAATTTACATTGAACATTAAATTAAGATTACATCTTTGCTACCTCATGATAAACAACTAAAACTGTAGGGATGTCATCAACAGTGTTCCAAACGTCTCATGATTAACAATCAAGTGTTGACAAACCGCTGCAGATACCCTCATGTTCCATTCAAACCAGATTAGATTTACATTGAACATTAAATTAAGATTACATTTTTACTACCTCATGATAAACAACTAAAACTGTAGGGATGTCATCAACAGTGTTCCAAACGTCTCATGATTAACAATCAAGTGTTGACAAACCGCTGCAGATACCCTCATGTCCCATTCAAACCAGATTAGATTTACATTGAACATTAAATTAAGATTACATTTTTACTACCTCATGATAAACAACTAAAACTGTAAGGATGTCATAAACAGTGTTCCGAACATCTGATCCAAATACCTCATGATTAACAATCAACAGTGTTGACATACCACTGCAGGTATCCTCATGTCCCATTCAAACCAGATTAGATTTACATTGAACATTGGCACATTGTCAAAAAATCTATGCTAACAAAGACGGCCATTAACTGTACAATTACACGCCCATTAAATTTTGAAGAATCAGTGTAACTAATCTACAGTAAATAACACAAGCCAAATAATGGTTGGTTGATTGGATTTTATGGCATGTCAATCCGTATTGGGTTATTTTATGCCAAAGATGGGTCTTTTTTCTTCTGTTTAACCTTGCAAATTGGACTGAAAATTGCTTTAATCCAGTGGTTCTCAAACAGTGCGCCCCAGAGCTTTTTCAGGTGCACTCCCTAGTATTCCTGAAAAATCTATCCAGATATGAGTTCCACCTCATATTTATGTGAACTGGGATCTTCTACTCTCACAAAAATTAAGTGTAAAAACAGAGGAACTCTTTAATGCATTGATGAGGAAATGAGAGTTTGTCTCTCAAACATAAAACCAAACATTGAAGAAATCGCAGTAGACTGAGAATTCAGGGGCGTAAATGTTTCAAATAGGCCTGTGGTTCTCAAACAGTACGCACTGTTGCGCCCCAGAGCTTTTTCGGGTGCGCTCCATAGTATTCCTGAAAAATCTATCCAGATATGAAAAGCAAACGTATACTAAGTAACTAAAATTATACCATTTCTTTACGAACACTCTGCTTGTTTCGTTGCGACATTATTATGATAGTTATAATTTACTTTTCTTGCAACTAAATAAAAACACAGGTTTTAAACAATTTTATTGAGAAGAATTATTTCATTGCAATTTTCCACATCATATCTATGTGAACTGGGATTTTCAACCATCGCAACAATTAAGTGTAAAAAGAGAGGAACTCTTCAATGCATTGATGAGGAAATGAGAGTTTGTCTCTCAAACATTAGACCAAACATTGAAGAAATCGCAAGGTCTCATCAAGCTCATGTTTCTCATTAACACAGGAATTAATAAACTTCATAGAGGTATGTTAAGTTTGCTTTTGTTAAATGTGTTTTTGTTTTTTTTAAATATATTTAACAGTTAACTTAATAACATATTAGTCCTATTTTGTATAGAGTGCGCTATCAAGTATCTGTAGTACTGTAAGTGCGCCCAGACTGTATAAAGTTGGAGAACCACTGATTCAGCCCATCCTGGTCAAATAGACAAACCTACTTTTATGATTATTTTACTGTTGCTGTAATTTTATTTTATTATGAATACAAGTAATGTTAATATCTTTTCAGCTAGTATATTAGGTCTGAGACTGGACTTTTTGTTTAATAAATTAGGGTGTCCCAGCAAAAACGAAACCCACATTTTGTAATAAAGTAAAGTGTTGGTATCAGCCAATCAGCGAGGGAGTCTATCCCCTTTTCACTAGCGCTAGACAAGGAGATTGGGTTTTTTTTGCGTCTGGGGTGGAGCGCCACACCTACCACCAGCTCCTTACTTTACTGCACAGATCCCTGTGCTACTCATACGCTGAGTTGGCGGGGACCGGTATCGAACTAGGAACCTTGTGGTTTCTAGCCGAACGCTCTACCGACTGAGAAAACTGTTAATTTTAACTTGGGTGGTTTATTTTTTTTATTTAAAAATTTTTTTTTTTTTAATAAATACATGACTGGTAATATATATCTATATATAGTTTGTTTTATTTTAATATATACTTAAAGTTTACATTTCAAATTATTTTATTTTTTAATCCTTTAATGAATTTGATGATTTTACTTACTTAGGGTACAAACTCGCTGACATTGAATTTTTAACTCCCATTGAATTTTTAATATATAATCAGTCATTGAGTTTAAAGATGACTGTATCCCCTCTACTTAAGAATTGACCTTGTAGAGGGGTTGGGTAAAGACATATTAGTAATATTATCACACTATTATGTTACCAAGACTTTTTAGTCTTGGTAACATATGAGCCTGATAATTTGACTAATATATTTTTTACCCAACCCCTCCACAAGGTCAATTCTTTAGCTAAAAATAGCTACTTTGTGTAGGGGTAATTCCATGTCAAATCATCCAGGCCATGTCACATACCAGTTTAACATTGATGCAGTGCCACATTAGGATTTTCCCACCCATTGATCTAGCTATGAAAAAAAATCAGAAATTATTGATAAATTAAAATTGGTTAACTTTAAGACTTTTTTGATAGCATTTTTATAGTCCTTGGGTAAAAAAAAATATTATAAGCCTATTTTTAGTAGTAGGGAAGCTCTAGAACTCATTTTACAGATGAAAATAGATTACAAAAAGTTGGTATTTTTTGCGCGCCCAACCAAATGTGGAGAGCTTAAAATCGACCAATTTTTGGAATTGGAAGCTCAAATTTGGGGGATTGTCCAATTTTGACATAATCCACACCCTGAAAAAAATTAAAGGGGTTGGGCGACAATTTTATTTTTTTCTGGATGATTTGACATGGAATTAACCATAGATCAGATTAAAAATAAACCCAATAAGTAAATATCTATGTTAACAAATTGACATACTTATTTAAAACTAGCAGCGGCTACCCGGCATCGCCTGGGTAGAGGGGGATTTTTTAAGTTAGTCCCGCAGATCCATTATTACTGAATCCCTGCAGGATGCCCCATTTAAATCCCAATGTAAAAAAAATAGACCTTGCATTGACCCAGCTACTCTGAAAAGAAATGTTAATGTCTACTATTTAAAATATTAAATGAAAAAAAAAATCCATGCTGTTATCATTTAAATTTTATTTTTTAATTATCTTCACGAATATAAATCAAATCTCTATTATTTTTGCTCAAAAACCAAGCCCTGGTGATATTTAATGTGTATATATATTTACTTTGTCGTTGATTGTTTTATTTTCGAAATTTCCTCCGGACATACAACTGCCCTTTATATATGTATAGATAGATAGAAAACCAAGCCCTGGTGATATTTAATGTATATATATATTTACTTTGTCGTTGATTGTTTTATTTTCGAAGTTTCCTCCGGACATACATATACACACAACTGCCCTTTATATATGTATAGAAAACCAAGCCCTGGTGATATTTAATGTATATATATATTTACTTTGTCGTTGATTGTTTTTATTTTCGAAGTTTCCTCCAGACATACATATACACACACAACTGCCCTTTATATATGTATAGAAAACCAAGCCCTGGTGATATTTAATGTATATATATATTTACTTTCTCGTTGATTGTTTTATTTTCGAAGTTTCCTCCAGACATACATATACACACAACTGCCCTTTATATGTGTATAGATAGATAGAAAACCAAGCCCTGATGATATTTAATGTGTATATATATTTACTTTGTCGTTGATTGTTTTATTTTCGAAGTTTCCTCCGGACATACATATACACACAACTACGCTGTGTGTCCAATTGCTTACATAAAGGGTTAGGTTCAAGTTTCTATAATGGCTCCCGATTGTAACAAGAAGTTTCCTGATTACGACAAGAATGTTCCCCGAGTCTGAAAAGAAATACCTGAAGAAGGCCGGAGGGCACATTGGCCGAAACATTGTACAGATAACAAAGAAGATGAGGACAATAGTCTCTATAATCCAAATAATACTAATTAAAATTTTTATTGAAAGTGTTACTTTCTTTGTTGTTCTCTTTTCAACAAGAATTCACAAAGATATGAATCTGCCATATTGCTTTTTATTTTGTCTTGTCTCGCGGCATATCCAGTGTTTTAAAATTCTCAGACAAAGAGGATAGATCGAAATGTAGAGGTGATGGGTATAATCGGAAGTTTCTGAAATCCGGAACGTGGTTGGCAGGATGTCATCCGGCTTACCTGTCCATTTTGCCAATATGAGTTGGAAATTTCAAAACATTCTCCATTGGCTCTATCCTAACCTTTATATGTTCTATCACTGATATTGAGCACTCTTTATTGATATATATATATATATATATATATATATATATATTTAATATACCAAACTTGTTGGTAAATCCTCACGGTGAGAAAAAACCCAGCAAATAGTTTGATTGTAAAAATATACTACCAAACATCAACCGGGGAGAAAAAGATTTTTTGAAAAAAAGAAAAGACCAAGATAATCGTACCAACCAAAAATAATCTATTAGTACAATATTTTGGCCAAAAGAAAAAACAATTTATATGTATGTATATTCATACAAAACCGCCAGGAGACTAAAGCTAATAAGTAAAAAGTGCTCAATACCTAAGTAGACCAAATAATAAAGATAAATCTAATGAGTCAGATAAACCTACTAAAAGTTTCGCTTAATGCTCTACAGGGCTTAATGCGAGTCGGATCTTAGCCCTGAAGAGCATTAAGCGAAACTATTGTGTGTATCACAAATTATATAACATACATACATACATATATATATATATATATATATATATATATATATATATATAAAGATAAATCTAATGAGTCCAACAAACCTACTAAAAGTTTCGCTTATATATATATATATATATATATAAGCGAAACTTTTAGTAGGTTTGTTGGACTCATTAGATTTATCTTTATATATATATATATATATATATATATATATATATATATATATATGTATGTATGTATGTATGTTATATTTTTTGTGATACACACACACACACACACATATATATATATATATATTTATATATAACAAAAAATAATAATGTAAAAAAATTTAATTAAAATTAAATAAACACTAAATAAAATTCACACACACACACACACACACACACATTTATCAATGTAGTTTAAAAAAAAGAATAAATGGGGGGATGCCGTTATTTCAATTAAATAGGGTATATATATTTTTTCTATTAATTATAATTTGATATAAGACACACTCATACTTACACGCACACATTTCACCTAGCATAATTGAGTTAACTGTTACAGCATTTTTAAGAATGCTGCATTTGTCAACAATTTCTCACACATTTTGAGATTGACTGAAAAGAAGCCTAACACACCCAGAGGCTCACAGACTTCTTATTTTCAGCAATAATTCCTTTTTCCTCAGACTAATGAAAGCCCTGATGAAGGTCTATTGAAACAGACCGAAACATTGCAGTGTGGGCGAAATAAACAATTCGTTTATAAACTTGTGTTTTTTCAATTTTAAACAATCTTACATACTGTCGGATTCACTTCCACTTTTTCTTCACACACACACACTATATATATATATATATATATATATATATATATATTGAAAAAACAAATGATGTTTACAAATGCTTGGGATCATCAGTAGAGAATGTGCACCATTTCGGGGCCTTCCTCTCAACGGTTTTAACTGCACATCGCTCCCCCCTCACTGTTGTGAGGTCCCTCGGAATATCTGTATCGACCGTATGTAATAGATTGGTCTTCAACAAAAGAATGCGCAAACAGAACGCTGGTAGTCAATGTTGGAATTTTTCAAAAAATGCGTTGTCTGTATTAAAAATAAAATGAATGTATGTATGTATGTATATATATATATATATATATATATATATATATATATATATAAACAACCGATTTTTAAGCCTTTTTCTTTACCAAATTATATTGCTCTGTTCAATAATATTGAACATTGAGCTCTCAACTTGGACCTGTACAACTCTAACATTCTGCAGTTGGAAGAAAGAAGCACAGTGGTGTACTGGTTAGAGTTACAGGAAATGGACTCGTCGACCAGAGTTCAATTCCTGAACGAAGCCACAGTTCACATAGCGTTAATACCCTTGGGAAAGGTATGAATCCAACTATTCTCTCTCCAGCTATGGTTAAATAGTAAGGACAAACTGGGCTCTTTAACAATGGTTAGGCAACCAGTATAGGAGAAGGAAAACTCTGAATTTAAACCTGGTCACTACTAGAATAGCCTTAGGCCTACTTAGTGACCTATTTCAATTTAAAAAAAAAAATGTCCAATTTAGATCATCCTAATACCAACTAACTTGGTAACCAATCTACAGATATATATATATATATAGCAATAGTATAATCTTTACAGATCACTGCCATCCCTCACAATCCTATAACCCCACCACCAGAACCTTTCCTCTCATGAGCCCTCAAGGGACTCATCAATCCCACTGCAGATCCACAAAGTTTGATGCAAATATGACATAGGAAGGACGTCCTTCTAATTGGATCAGATGATAAAATTTGATGCCTATGCACCACCATATGTCTCTTAAGACCTGAAGCTGACCCACAGATTGTGTTACAGATTTCACAAGACACATTGTTTGATCCTGTAATTTGCATGAATTGTCCCTGATGAGATTTCCTATGATTGACATATCCAGCCTTAGAAAGCAGAATTCCACCACATGTCTAACATTTCCAACCCTCCATGCTCTCTCCAATATGATAGAGTGTATCCCTTTCAAAGTTTGGAAGTTGACACTTGAGGTTTTCATGCTCAATTCTTTCACTCTCAAAACTGGTACAGCCATCATCCACATGAATTCTCTCTCTCTCATATATATATATATATATATATATATAAAATATATTTAAAAATATTTTCTTCTCATATATATATATATATATACACGCACACACACATCTATCTATACATATATAAAGGGCAGTTGTGTGTATGTGTATGTCCAGAGGAAACTTCGAAAATAAAACAATTAACGACAAAGTAAATATTTATACACATTAAATATCACCAGGGCTTGGTTTTCTATACATATATAAAGGGCAGTTGTGTGTATGTGTATGCCCAGAGGAAACTTCGAAAATAAAACAATTAGCGACAAAGTAAATATTTATACACATTAAATATCACCAGGGCTTGGTTTTTGAGCAAAAGTAATGAAGATTTGATTTATATTCGTGAAGTTAATTTAAAAAATAAAATTAAAATGATAACAGCATGGATTATTTTTTTTTTGCATTCAATATTTTAAATAGACATTAATTTTTTTTTTTTACATGGGGATTTTAGTGGGGCATCCTGCGGGGTATCCAATAACTTAACAATAATGGATCTGCGAGACTATCTCTCCCCCCATACCTCTACCCAGGCGATGCTGGGTAGCCACTTCTGGTACATACATAGAACGTGTTTTAATGAAAATGGTGATCATTTTCTTATTGACATGAACAACTTACCACACGCATACAAAATAAACCATATTTATACACATTACCATACACATATAATATTCACACTGTACTAGGTACCCCCATAGGTACCCCCCCCCCCCACAAAGATGCTTTTAGATTTCTTTAGGTTAAAACTTCTTTACTGTTCTTGTTTTCTTTTTAAAATTCTTTATTTAATAAAGTTAATGAAAAAGGAAAATTGTTTATGAAAAAAAACAACAAAAAAACTAATGACAACCTTAAAAAGAAAAAGAAAAAGAAAAAAAATAACAGATAATCATCTGAATTTTTTCTTTTTTCTTTTTTTTTTTTATCTAAGAGGGTCAAGGTTATCTCCCTTTTTTAATGTTCATAAGGTCAGCACAATCTCTGATTAGAAGGGGGGAGAGAAAGAGAAAAGAGAAAGAAAGAGAGAAAAGAGGGGGAGAGAGAGAGGGGGGGAGAGGAGAGAGGGGAGAGATGGAGGAGAGGGGGAGATGGAGAAGAGGGGAGAGAGAAAGAGAGAAGGGAGAGAAAAGAGAGGGAGGAGAGAAAAGCGAGAGGGAGAGAGAGAGGAGAGAGAAAGAGAGGAGGGAGAGAGAAGAAGAAGAGAGAGAGAGGGAGAGAGAGAAAAAGAGAGAGGGGAGAGAGAAAAAGAGAGAAAGAGAAAAGAGAGAGAAAGAGAAAAAGAGAGAGAGAGAAGAAAAAGAAAAGAGAGAGAGAAAAAGAGAAAAAGAGAGAGAGAGAGAAGAGAGAGAGAGAGAGAGAGAGAAAAAAGAGAGAGAGAGAGAGAGAGAGAGAGAGAGAAAGAGAGAGAAAGAAGAAAGAGAGAGAGAGAGAGAGAAAAAGAAAAGAGAGAAAGAGAGAGAAAGAGTGAGAGAGAAAGAGTGAAAGAGAGAGAAAGAGTGAAAGAGAAGAAGAGAGAGAGAGAGAGAGAGAGAGAGAGAGAGAGAGAGAAAGAGAGAGATAGAAAGAGAGATAGAGAAAGAGAGAGAGAGAAAGATGGGGGGAGAGGAAGGAAACATTCAGAGCAAAAGCAATTAGTTTCAGGATGTAGTTTCTTTTTCTTTCCCCCCCCCAACCACTCAAATGATTAAACGACACATGCACACCATTCTATACCGACTTGAAAACCTATGAACCTTTTGGGGGTTATCAATACAACAGAGTTCATTATGATATTAAGATATTTGAAGACAGAGTGAACGATTCTAATTAGAATATTATAGTTATCTCCATTAGATCAGCAATTCAGATAATTAAGAAATATCAGCATGAATGATGGTTTGGTTCAATGGCATATCAACCCCTTGTGGGTTATTTAGGGCCAAATATTTTTATATTGTATTTATATATTCGTAGGGGGGTGTTGTTTCCACGTCTTGTTCAGGATCACCCGCAGCATTCTTGTGCAGCTCCCGTCTAGTTTATTCTCTAGTCGCTTCGTTAGGGTCCAGGTGGTGCAGCCATACAGCAGCACTGATACAACAACAGCCTGGAAGAATTGTCTTACGGTCACCTGCCACATATCACCCAAACCATCCAAGTAAGATGGACAAGACACGCAGGACACTGCTGGAGAAGCAAGGACGAACTCATAAGCGACGTCCTCCTGTGGAAGCCAGCACATGGACGGGCCAGTGTGGGCCGACCAGCAAAGACGTACATTAATCAGCTCTGTGCGGATACAGGATGCTGCATAGAGGACCTCCCGAGAATGATGAGCGATAGGGACGGATGGAGAGAGATTGTCATGGATATCCACGCTGACAGCGTGACATGATGATGATATATATATATATATATATATATATATATATATATCAATATAGGTACTTGAGTTTCACCATAAGGATCTTCAGGGTTAAAATCCACTGAATTAATCGAGATACCGATTAATTACAGTCGACTACACGTGTGTGTTCATCGCTTGTAGTCGACTGTAATTAAACGGTATCTCGATTAATTCAGTGGATTTTAACCCTGAAGATCCTTATGGTGAAACTGGAGTAGATTATCACTTGTACCTATATTGTAATAAATTTGCTCTACCAACGTATTGAGCACTTTGTTATATCGCTGACTTATCTCATTGAATTCTGCACCATCTAACCATCGTGACCATATTCACCGGTAAGTCACCTTTCCCATTATATTTACCCAACCCTTCCGCATGAGCAGGATGTGACACAAGGTCAATTTCTTAAGCGGAGTTCAACAGTTTTCCTTCTCCTAGACCGGTTGCCTAACCAAGGTTAAAGAGCCAAGTCTGCCCTACTATTTATCCATAGCTGGAGGGAGAGTAGGATTCATACCTTTTCCAAGGGTATTAGCGCTAAGTGAAATACAATTACCACATCCAGGATTTGAACTCGGGGCGACGAGTATATATATATATATATATATATATATATATATATATATATACAAAAAAATTTCATGTGTATTAATAAATTGATAGAAATAAATTTCATTAACATTTATGAAACAATTTTCATTAACTTCATGTGTATTAATGAAAATAATTTATCAATACACATGAAGTTAATGAAAATAGCAATTTTTGAGGCAGGAGACCGGGACACACTTCCTCATAAATTACCAAATAATGTCAAAGATGATATTAAGTTAAAATGCAATAATAAAAGAACCCCCATTTTCGCAACATTTGGCCCAGAAATTGATTAGAAAATTTAGCCATTTCAATATCTAAAAAAGAAATTCATTTTACTGAGATAAAACAAATAAATTTTTATCTCACCCATAGATTGGACACTAATGGCCAGGTAAAATTGATGTTTGTTTGTTTTGTTTTACGGCATATCAACCTCAGTGGGTCATTTAATGCCAATAAAGTTTTGAAATAAATCAATTCTTAATGGCTAATACAATTTTGTTTATAAATACATTTTTCTATTTAACCCATAGACGGTACCCTAACAGGTACTACCACTCCGGGTCAGAGTGGACCAGGGAGCAATGGTGATGAAGGGGTGCTCCACATTCCCCAAACCTCCGAAACTAGAACCTCACCATCCGATAGAGTTTAACGTCATTCCCAGGACATGTAGACTCGCAGCCACCGCCTTCTAGCACCCATATGATAAAAAGGGGTTGGGGCTTGCCATAAGGGCAATAGGGTTGGGGAAATCATATAGGTGCTAGGGCTTGACGTGACCAGCCGATAGATCGGAGGGGGCCTCTCCGACCACCTGTCTAGCCCAAGATAGGGCCAAAGTGGAGTATTGCATGTCATGGACTGCTCATCCACCTGGGCTCTATCCTTAAGCATCACGGGTCACCACCCACGGCCAACAGGTGGCCCCATTGGGGGAGTCTTACCCCTCTGCAGAGGTGCAGTTGGTGCATTCTAATGCCCCAGCCGGAGGTAAAATTGAGATGTTGCTCAGGATAATGATAACGATCCCTTCAAGATTATACTGTTTATTTGCTTACTTGTACTAAAAGATCCCGGGTATGGGAATTTTTGCTCAAGTGAATTATCCTGTGAGGGAAAGAAGACATACATGTAATGACAAGATGCCAAATTTTCGTCTTCAGAAAAAAATATCTAAGAGATTAGAATATGCTGACTGTATCCCAGCAGAGGGCTACGACCCCCCAGCCCCCAAAAGGGGGGGAGGGTTCCTGGATATGACACTGAGCTGTATCTGATGGTGAGGCTTCAGTCCTGGAAATCTATGAGTGTAGAGTCCTCCAAAGTTGTAGTACCTGTTAGGGCCCCATCTATGGGTCAAATAGATCTGTTTAACTCTTTGCCTACCAAATTCCCCCTAGGTTGTAGCAAATTTTCTTGGTATTTTTTTACCTGTATGATGGTATAATTTCAAAGTTCACTATCTATTCACCTCAGAGCTCATTCTATTCCAATAAAGTCCTATTATTATTGTAATCCGGGTCCTTCTGCTCAATCATAATGAACTAACCATCAGCAGCTTAGGGAACTGAACCGCAAATTCATTGATTCTGGTTGTATAGCAGCCAACAAAGTTCGCACTTACTAAGCCTAGTTTAGTTTTGTAAAAGGCCAAAATTCATTTTACAGAGATAAAACAAATAAAATATTATAACTAGAATTAACATTGAAAATAATATACCCCCCCCCGCCATCACTACCGATATCTCCGATATGCTGCTTTTGACGCCATTAATTAACTTACGAACTCATAAGCGACACGTCCTCCTGTGGAAGCCAGCACATAGGCACGCCAGTGTGGGTCGACCGGCAAAGACGTACATTGATCAGCTCTGTGCGGATACAGGATGCTGCATAGGGCCAAAGTGGTTTATCGCAAGTCATGATCTGCTCAATCACCTGGGTTCTATCCTTAAGTAATACGGGTCGCCACCCACGGCCAACAGGTGGTTCCATTGGGGGAGTCTTACCCCTCTGCAGAGGTGCAGTCAGTGCATTCTAACGCCCCAGCCGACAGGGCGGGCAACTGGCCTAGGAGAAGGAAAACCCGTAAAACTCTGCTAAAGAATTTACGGTGTTGCATCGGGTGCCACGCACTCCAGATCTCCAGAACTTAGTTAAACTGTGATAAAATGTGAGAGCCATATATTACACACAGGGGCTGGGTTAGCTCAGTCAGTAGAGTACTCGGCTAGAAACCGCAAGGTTCTTAGTTCGATCCCGGCCCTCACCAACTCGTATGAGTAGCACAGAGATCTGTGCGGTAAAGTAAGGAGCTGATGGTAGGTGTGGACGCAAAAACAATCTCCTTGGTCTAGCGCTAGTGAATAGATTCCCTCGCTGATTGGCTGGTACCAACATTAGGCCGGCCCGACGACTTTACTTACTTATATATATATATATATATATATATATATATATATATATATACACCACACAACCAACCCCTCCGCACGAGCAGGATGTAACACAAGGCCAATTCCTTAACCAGAGTTTAACAGGTTTGAATTTAGAGTTTTCCTTCTCCTAGACTGGTTACCTAGCCATGGTTAAAAGAGCCCAATCTGACTTGCTATTTCCCCCATAGTTGGACAGAATATTGGATTCATACCTTTCCCAAGGGTATTAACGCTATGTGAAATTCCAACAGCTTCGTCCAGGAATTGAACCCGGGTCAACAAGTTCATTTCCCACGACTCTAACCATTACCCCAAAGGTGCTTCCACACTTTTTTTTTTGTAATAACTTCTATGATTTCACCTGGTCTGCTTTTTTTTTTATCTCTTTTTATCTCTTAGTTATTCCTAGCATTCTCTTTTTTTATCTCTTAGTTATTCCTAGCATTGCCTTTTCAATTGATTTTGAAAAATTCAAACAGTTTCGTCCAGGAATTGAACCAGGGTCAACAAGGTCCATTTCCTTTTGTAATAACTTCTATGATTTCACCTGGTCTGCTTTTTTTTTTAATCTCTTTTTATCTCTTAGTTATTCCTAGTATTCTCTTTTTATCTCTTGGTTATTCCTAGCATTGCTTTTCAATTGATTTTGAAAATTCAAACAGTTTCGTCCAGGAATTGAACCAGGGTCAACAAGGTCCATTTCCTTTTGTAATAACTTCTATGATTTCACCTGGTCTGCTTTTTTTTTTATCTCTTTTTATCTCTTAGTTATTCCTAGTATTCTCTTTTTATCTCTCTAGTTATTCCTAGCATTGCCTTTTCAATTGATTTTGAAAATTTCAAACAGTTTCGTCCAGGAATTGAACCAGGGTCAACAAGGTCCATTTCCTTTTGTAATAACTTCTATGATTTCACCTGGTCTGCTTTTTTTTTATCTCTTTTTTATCTCTTAGTTATTCCTAGTATTCTCTTTTTATCTCTTAGTTATTCCTAGCATTGCCTTTTCAATTGATTTTGAAAATTCAAACAGTTTCGTCCAGGAATTGAACCAGGGTCAACAAGGTCCATTTCCTTTTGTAATAACTTCTATGATTTCACCTGGTCTGCTTTTTTTTTTTTATCTCTTTTTATCTCTTAGTTATTCCTAGCATTCTCTTTTTATCTCTTAGTTATTCCTAGCATTGCCTTTTCAATTGATTTTGAAAAATTCAAACAGTTTCGTCCAGGAATTGAACCAGGGTCAACAAGGTCCATTTCCTTTTGTAATAACTTCTATGATTTCACCTGGTCTGCTTTTTTTTATCTCTTTTTTATCTCTTAGTTATTCCTAGTTCTCTTTTTATCTCTTAGTTATTCCTAGCATTGCCTTTTTCAATTGATTTTGAAAATTCAAACAGTTTCGTCCAGGAATTGAACCAGGGTCAACAAGGTCCATTTCCTTTTGTAATAACTTCTATGATTTCACCTGGTCTGCTTTTTTTTTTTTATCTCTTTTTATCTCTTAGTTATTCTAGTATTCTCTTTTTATCTCTTAGTTATTCCTAGCATTGCCTTTTCAATTGATTTTGAAAATTCAAACAGTTTCGTCCAGGAATTGAACCAGGGTCAACAAGGTCCATTTCCTTTTGTAATAACTTCTATGATTTCACCTGGTCTGCTTTTTTTTTTTATCTCTTTTATCTCTTAGTTATTCCTAGTATTCTCTTTTTATCTCTTAGTTATTCCTAGCATTGCCTTTTCAATTGATTTTGAAAATTCAAACAGTTTCGTCCAGGAATTGAACCTGGGTCGACAAGGTCCATTTCCTACGACTATAACCATTACACAATGCACCTCCATAACACATACAGATATAGGTGGATGCCAACATGTAGACCGATAAATATAGCTTTGTATTTGTGTATTTATATGAGAGACAGAGAAAGTGAGTGAAAGGAAAAGTCATTGTTTGAGCTAGTTAGTAATTTAAGAAGGTGAGCTGACAATTTTTCCTTTCTTTCCCTTCACGATCGACACAAGATCCATCCACAACGAAAGTGAACGCAATACCATGACTGGAGATCAAACTTGCTTACTATATCGTTGCAGTCTGTCTGTTTGTCTATCTCTCCATCCCAGTCTGTTCATATCTATCTATCTATCTATCATATCTATCTATTCTATCTCTATCTATCCCAGTCTGTTCATATCTATCTATCTATCAATCTATCTATCCCAGTCTGTTCATATCTATCTATCTATCAATCTATCTATCCCAGTCTGTTCATATCTATCTATCTATCAATCTATCAGTCTGTTCATATCTATCTATCTATCTATCTATCTATCTATCTAGTCTGTCATATCTATCTATCTAATCCCAGTCTGTTCATATCTATCTATCTATCTATCAATCTATCTATCCAGTTTGTTCATATCTATCTATCTATCTATCTATCCATCAATCTATCTATCCCAGTCTGTTCATATCTATCTATCTATCAATCTATCTATCTATCCCAGTCTGTTCATATCTATCTATCTATCCCAGTTTGTTCATATCTATCTATCTATCTATCTATCTATCTATCCCAGTCTGTGTTTGTTCATATCTATCTATCTAATTTAGTCTGTTCTATCTATCTAATTTAGTCTGTTCTATCTATCTATCTAATTTAGTCTGTTCTATCTATCTATCTAATTTAGTCTGTTCTATCTATCTATCTAATTTAGTCTGTCCTATCTTTCTGTCTGTTCTATCTAATGCATAATAGAATTTTGTTTATAAACTCATGTTTTTCTATTTAACCCATAGATGGGACCCTAACAGGTACTACCACTCCAGGTCAGAGTGGACCAGGCAGCAATGGTGATGAAGGGGGGCTCCACATTCCCCAAACCTCCAGTACTGGAACCTCAGAGTGATTGTGAGCAAGAGACAGTTTATGAATACTTATATTTAAAATACATTGTAATTGCATTTCACTTAGCGCTAATACCCTTGGGAAAGGTATAAATCCTACTCTCCCTACAGCTATGGGTAAATAGCAGGGCCGACTGGGCTCTTTAACCTTGGTTAGGCAACTGGTCTAGGAGAAGGAAAACTCTGAATTCAAACCGCTTAAGAAATTGACCTTGTGTCGCATCCTGCTCGTGTGGCGGGATTGGTAAATATATATATATATTTAAAATATATGCATATGCATTTTATACATTAGCAAATAAATCTTTCTAGCCATAAACATATGTACAAGAGCAACGCTTATATATTTTATCCCTTGTTTTGTGTTTTAGTGGGGTTTTTTTTGTCTTCAATTTAAATTCAAACCTGTGAAACTCCGCTTAAGAAATTGACCTTGTGTCACATCCTGCTCGTGCGGACGGGTTGGCAAATCAATTCAAATTTAAATTGTCCTCCTTTTGCATCTGGAGCTTTTCTTCTTTAAATACACACTTTTCCGCAAATAAAGACAGACAGAGTATAATTAGTCCGGCTAGTACAACGTGACCTGACCATGGTCAGTTTTTGCGCCGTCTCGATCTCTAATCAATAAAAAGAAGTCACCGCCAACAGAATCCTTCAAATTCGAACCAATTAAGAACATCAAAGGGTTAAATTTTACAAAAAAAATTTTTTAAACTTTTTCCCAATCATTAAGTTTCTTAATAGATTGTAGGGTTTTTATTTATGATCTGGGGAAACAACTAAATCTGTCAAACCCCAACCTTGTAACCTATCCTGTGTAATTCATTTCTAAGAAACTATTGAAATGTATTTACAGTTAGCTTGAAATGGTGAGGGAAGAAAACAGAAAAACACTGGGATGCATGGATATGATTTTACAGAATCCTTTTAGATGTTTGTATCAGCATCTCTGTATGTATGTACACACACACACACACACACATATATATATATGTGTATTACCAATTAAATGATTTCTGTTTTGATAAATTTATTTTTCCGCAAATTAACAAAAACCCTGATGAAGATCTATTAAAACAGATCGAAACACTGCAGCATTGGCGAAATAAACCACACTCGTTTTATGAAGGAGTGATGCTTATTTTCCCTATATATATATATATATATATATATATATATATATATATGTGTTGAAAAGAATGAATAAAGGAAAGAAAGTATAGAATGGATGATATAGGATAATTTTAATCAATTTTACTTATACATGTGTTTTGGTCAGGAGTTTATCTATGTGTACATCATTCAAACTATTATTATTTTTAAATAAACAAATGAAAGAGTAAATCCTTATTTGAAATTATTTACTTACCATAAGTATTAATATTTTCTTAGCTTTTCAAATAAGGATTCACTCTGATGAAGGTCGTTATTTCTTTGTGTGCAGAACATTTCTACATTTTTCTATTATTATTATTTCATTTCATTTGGTTATTTAAAAATAATAATAGTTTGAATAATGTACACATAGAAAAACTCCTGACCAAAACATGTGTAAGTAAAATTGATTAAAATATCCTATATTATCCATTCTATACTTTCTTTCCTTTATTCATTCTTTCTACATACCGTTGGATTCACTTCCAGTTTCATTTTTACATATATATCGATACACACACTTACACCGTCCCATGCTCACACCGTAATAACAAAAAAAAGAATATTTGACGTCATATTTCAAACCGTCTCCCCTTTTTTCAAATCTCAAAAAATTTTTCAAACAGACTGAATAACAAGGACTACCAATCGCTTTTCTCGTTATTCTGTGATAAAAGATTTCTTATCACCTTCCATATACCAACAAATGCCCTGAAGATGATCTAATTAATAGATCGAAACACTGCAGCGTCGGCCAATAAACTCACCACTTAACCCATTTAAACCTGTGTTCTTAATATACTACATACCGTCGGATTCACTTCCTTTCTTCACACACATATATATAAGAGAGTTTCATAATTTGCTTGAAGCATTGTGTATGTATTGGTTAGGAGGTTGATTTAGAAGGCTATCACAATGCAGTTTGGAATAAATAAAAAATAATAATACGGTAACAATGGTGCTGTGTGTTGACCTGTATTTTAAAAAATCTTTCTTGAATTTTCGAGGTAATACCTCTTTATCAAAAGATAATATCAGAGATCAATAACAGGAGTGAACTCAGCGCAGAGTTCATCATACAATAAACCCACAACCAACGCACACATGTAACAGTATATGCACACACGCACAAAACACATACCCACATGCACAATGGAGAATTACTAATGAAACAAACCTACAACGAGAAGACTAATACGAAACACGCACTCAAATCTATAGTCCACACATACAAACACACAAGCCATTGCACACTAGTTGTTAAGGAAAAAAAATTAAATAAATTAAATATATATATTTAAAAAATATTATAAAATATAAAAAGATAAATTGAATTAGATATAAATAAGTAAATAAACAAATAAATATGATAATATTAATTTTAATAATAATAATAATAATAATAATGATAAACGATTAAATTGATTTTACATCCAACACGAAACATTATACATCACCATGGCCACAAAACACAAATACGCTTTTTCATTCGCACAAACACACGTACAAAATCCCGCGCTAGGATAGTCTAACGTCACAACCAACACGCATTTTCAATGTCACGCGTTATTTCAAAAATAACATCATTTTCAAAAAAAAATTCATTTGGGAAGAAATGCCATAGCTGGTCTGCTTCAGTTCAATTCTTTTGATAAAGAGGTATTACCTCGAAAATTCAAGAAAGAATAAAAATACAGGTCAACACACAACACCATTGTTACCGTATTATTATTTTTTATTTATTCCAAACTGCATTGTGATAGCCTTCTAAATCAACCTTCTATATATATATATATATATATATAAGACTATGTTAGTGACTAAGAGTTGCCGACTTTACTCAAGCAAAAAAATATTGATTGATTACGTAACATCCAACAGGTTCATGGGTCAATGGGTACATAATTAATCCTTAGTAGATTCAGGGGGGAACAACCTGCATTCAAAGTCAGATAAAACCCAGGTATTAATAGATAAAAACTCATCAGTGCAAACAATCCCAATTTATATGGCACAAGTTTAAATAACACCAGTTGTTTAATTATAGGTTAAATCAAAAACTTAACGGACCTAAATTCCACTCTCGTATGTCACCCCGCCGAAAGAAAAAAAAAAAAAAAACCCAAAAATCCAGGAATTAACTGAATTTTATGAAATTTTCAGTGTTGATATATTAACGAATTAATCTTATAATGCATCAGTTATTTTATTTAAAAACTTTTACATTTTTTCAGGTCAGTTAACTTTGAACCACGTATCTTTTAGAATCTGTGTTACGCCTCAAAGATATCTGGTTCAAAGTTTAACTAACCTGAAAAATTTTAAAGTTTTTAAATGAAATAACTGGTGCATTATATATTTTATTCATTAATATATCAACACTGAAAATTTCATTAAATTCGGTATGGGTCCCAACTAAATTTTCTTAATAATTTGTAGGGTTTTTATTTATGATCTGTGGAAACAACTAAAGCCGGCTAACTCCAACCTTGTAATCTATCCTGTGTAATTAGTTTCTAAGAAATTATTGAAATGTATTTACAGTTAGCTTGAAATGGGGAGGGAAGAAAAAAGAAAAACACAGGTATGCATAGATATGATTTTACTGCGTCCTTTTAGATTTTTGTGTGTCAGGGACGCAGGACTCGTACCTAACAGCATCTTTGTATATATAATTGTTGCTATATTTATAAGAGTGCTCAATATTATTGATATCAGACAAAGTCAACAGTACTTGGTAACTATCAGTTTCTCATGTATGTGAATTTCAAAACCAAAAACAATCAAACGAGATGATGAAAAGACCCTAGGGGTTTGGTTTGTTTTATTTTGTTTTATGGCATATCAACCTCAGTGGGTCATTTAGTGCCGATAAAGTTTTGAAATAAAGTCGTTATTAATGGATTCTCAATGTTTTTTATAAATACATTTTTCTATTTAACCCATAGATGGGACCCTAACAGGTACTACCACTCCGGGTCAGAGTGGACTAGGGAGCAATGGTGATGAAGGGGTGCTCCACATTCCCCAAACCTCCAAAACTGGAACCTCACCATCAGATAGAGTTTAACGACATTCCCAGGACATGTAGACCCTCAGCCACCGCCTTCTAGCACCATATGATAAAAAGGGGTTGTGGCTTGCCATAAGGGCAATAGGATTGGGAAAATCATGTAGGTGCTAGGGCTTGATGTGACCAGCCGATTGATTGGAGGGGGACTCTCTGTCTGCCCGTCGGGGAGGCCCCGATAAATTTTACTTTCCCTTATATCAACAAAAGCCCTGAAGAAGATCTACTAAACTGATTGAAACACTGCAGCGTTGGCTGAATAAATATCACTCATTTTATTTGAACCTGTGTTTTTTCAAATTTTTCACTATATTACACACACACACATATATATATATATATGGTTGAAAATAGAGGAAAATGTGGATAATTTTCACTATAAAAGCAGAATGTACAAGCATTTATCTCAATAAACATTTGAAAGAGCTTCAGCCAAACAATGAGGCAAAATATCAATCGAATTTAGTTGCTGTGTTGTTATATCCACATTTTCCTCTATTCTCAACCACATTTGGTCGAATTTATTCAATCCTTCACTCATATATATATATATATATATATATATATATATATACACACACACACTATGTCATACACTATGTTTATATCAATCTCAGTCTATTCTTATCAATCTATGAATAATAAGTTAGACAGAATTAAAATCTGATTGAAATATTTCCCTATGAGCTGATGGTAGGTGTGGCGCTCCACCTCAGATGCTAAAAACAATCTCCTTGGTCTAGCGCTATTGAAAAGGGGAGAGACTCCCTCGCTGACTGGCTGATACCGACTTTAGGCCGCCCCGTCGACTTTTTATATATATATATATATATATATATATATATATATATATATGTAATATATCAAGAAAAATGAAAAAACACAGGTTTAAATGGGTTAAGTGGTGAGTTTATTGGCCGATGCTGCAGTGTTTCGATCTATTAAATAGATCATCTTCAGGGCATAAGATAAGAAATTATATATCACAGTATTTTAACCCCCCCCACATACACACACACCCAAACTTCCATCTCCTCTCTTAATATAAAACATGAAAATTTCTTTTCATGACATCTCTCCTTTACCTCTTACCAATATACACACACTCCTCTCCCCTACCTCTTACCAATACACACACACACACACACAACCTTGAGTTTTCACTTCCGCTGTCGTTTATCGCTACAGAAAAAATTTATACACACACACACACACACAACCACATACCTAAAAAAAAAATGCACAATGTTTCCTTTCGATACACACACTAACAGCGCTACATACTCACGCCATAAAATAGAATATTTGATGTCATATTTCAAAACCGTCTCCTTTTTTCAAACTTCAGAAAATTTTTTAAACAGACCGAATAAGAAGGATTACCACTCACTTTTTCTCATCATTCTGTGATATATAATTTCTTATCTTATGCCCTGAAGATGATCTAATTAATAGATCGAAACACTGCAGCGTCGGCCAATAAACTCACCACTTAACCCATTTAAACCTGTGTTTTTTCATTTTTCTTGATATATTACATACCATCGGATTTACTTCCTCTCTTCACATATATATTATATATATATATATCTTATTATAATGGAGATTGTATGTTTGTCTGTAACCGAAACTATATTACTATACAAATCACAATTCCCTTAGTTATCTGCATCCCATTCTTGATGATTTTATTTTTATTTAAACCTCAATTATTAATAAAATTGTTTTACATTACTTACACTGTTGACCATATCTACATACAAATAACATGCAGTTGTATTTATATATACAACAAAATAGAGGTTTACAGAATGAATGGGAAGGCTAATTTGCATATTGATCTTAAAAAATTTGATTTTAATAAATATGTGCTTAATATTATTGATTTCTAATTGTTTGGTTTTATCTTATTGAATATGAGCAAAATTCTCTTCAATAAATCTTAAAAGAAATCCCTTAACAAGAAGAAATAACTGTAATATTATTCTTTACTTCCTATTTTAACTAAATAGTTAAATTAGGAATAGGAGTAATTGAAAATGATGGAAGAGTTAGTTTCAAAGTTGTTCTATTTTTCAATCATACCCCCTCTGTTCCAAATCATGTTATCTGCATTTTTATTCAGTTTCATTAGCCTTTCTAATTTAATATGATATTTTATTTTTTTAAAACTTAAATACTTGCACCCGGAGGGTGCATATATTTGCTAGTATATATAAATAAACAGCTGAATAGAAAAGGAGGCAGAAGGAAAACAGTAAAATTCTAATCGTATACTCGAGATCAATAAATAAAATCAATATCAGTATATTATGACATCATCTCAGCTGAGAGATGGACACAGATGAATTTCATTACCACCAATACAGAGAAAACTATATTTAACTCTTCGCCAAGCAGCAATTGAGAGAGAGAAGAGAGAGAGAGAGAGAGAAGAGAGAGAGAGAAAAGAGAGAGAGAGAGAAAAGAGAGAGAGAGAGAAAAGAGAGAGAGAGAGAAAGAGAGAGAGAGAGAGAGAGTAAACAGATCTTAAACAGAAAGTGAGTGGGTGTTTGGCGAATAAGGAATATTCATCGATACAACACACTGGCTTGTGCCTCACCAGAAAAATGCGCGGGTGGATAGGGGGGGGGGGGGGGTTACGGGTGAAATCGGTGCAGGGTGGATGGGTGGAGGAGAAGAAGAAGAAGAAAAATCGACAGAATCAGGAAAGCTCATTTACTATTCTGTTTTATTGACTCCAGGGAGAACTGCTGACATTACAACTACAACTTAGTGTAGATAAGACCAAAAAAAAAAAAAAAAAAAAAAAAAAGCCGTAAAAAAAAAAAAAAAAAACCAATCTCCTTGGTCTAGCACTAGTGAAAATGGGATAGACTCCTTTGCTGTCTGGCTGATACCGAGTTTAGACAATTTCACTGACTAACAGGACCTGTGGATATACCACAGTATGATATAGTAAATATCATCTTATTATAATGGAGATTGTGTGTTTTTCTGTCTGTAACCGAAACTATATTCCTACTCAAGTCACAATTCTCTTACTTATTGACATAACATTCTCCATGATCTTATTTTTATCTAAACCTCAATTATTAATAAAATTGTCTTACATTATTAATACTGTTTACTATATCTACATACTGACAACATGCAATTATATTTATATATACAACAAAATAGCGGTTTACAGTGTGAACGGGAAGGCTAATTTGCATATTAATATTAAAAAATCGAATTTAATAAATATGTGCTTAGTGTTATTGATTTCTAACTGTTTGGTTTTATTTTAATGAATATAAGCAAAAATCTCTTCAATGAATCTTAAATGAAATCCATTAACAAGATAAAATAACTGTCATTTTATTATTTACTTCCTCTTTTAACTAAATACTTAAATTAGAAAAAATAACAATGAAAGACGAGAGTGATGGAAGAGTAAGTTTCAGTTGTTCCATTTTTTATTATACTCCCTCTGTTTCAAATCTTTTTATCTGTATTCTTATTTAATTTCATTAGCCTTTCTAATTTAATACAATATTTTATTACATTAAAACTTAAATACTTGCACCCGGAGGGTGCATATATTTGCTAGTATATATAAATAAGTAAATACATATATACACATTAAATATCACCAGGGCTTGGTTTTTAAGCAAAAATAATAGAGATCTGATTTATATTCGGGAAGATAATTAAAAAATAAAATCTAAATGATAACAGCATGGAGTTTTTTTTTGGTTTTTTCATTTACTATTTTAGATAGTAGACATTAACATTCCTTTTCAGAGTAGCTGGATCAATGCAAGGTCTATTTTTTTTTTCTTACATAGGGATTTAAATGGGGCATCCCACGAGGATTCAACTCACGCTTCAGTAAAAATGGATCTGCAGGACTAACTTTAAAAAAATCCCCCTCTACCCAGGCGACGCCGGGTAGCCGCTGCTAGTACAAATATAAATCAGGCTCGTAGATAAGACAAAAAAAAAAAAAAGCAAAAAAAAAAAGCTGTCAAAAAAACCAAAAACAATCTGAAAATGGGATAGACTCCTTTGCTGTCTGGCTGATACCGAGTTTAGACCACACCGACGATTTCACTTACTAACAGGACCTGTGAATATACCACAGTATGATAGTTTAATTTTTTCAAGCAAAAAGGGGATAGACTCCCTCACTGTCTAGCTGATACCGACTTTAGGCCACCCCGACGACTTTACTTACCGACAGGACCAGTGAATATACCGCATTAAGTAAAAAGTAAAGTCGTCGGGGTGGCCTAAAGTCGGTGTCAGCCAGACAGCGAGGGAGTCTATCCCCTTTTTGCTTGTAAAAATTAAACTATCATACTGTGGTATATCCACAGGTCCTGTTAGTAAGTGAAATTGTCGGTGTGTTCTAAAGTCGGTATCAGCCAAACAGCGAGGGACTCTATCCCCTTTTCGCTTGTAAAAATTAAACAATTATACTGTGGTATATCCACAGGTACTGTTTGTAAATAAAATCATCGAGGTGGCCTAAAGTCGGTGTCAGCCAGACAGCGAGGGAGTCTATCCCCTTTCCGCTTGTAATAATTAAACTATCATACTGTGGTATATCCACAGGTCCTGTTTGTAAATAAAATCATCGAGGTGGCCTAAAGTCGGTGTCAGCCAGACAGTAAGGGAGTCTATCCCCTTTTTGCTTGTAAAAATTAAATTATCATACTGTTGTATGTCCACTGGTCCTGTTTGTAAGTAAAGTTGTCAGATGCAAAAAGAATCTCCTTGGTCTAGCGCTAGTAAAAGGGGGATAGACTCCCTCGCTGTCCGGCTGATACCGACTTTAGGCCACCCCGACGACTTTACTTTTTACTTACTGTGGTATATCCACAGGACCTGTTAGTAAGTAAAGTCGTCAGGGCGGTCTAAAGTCGGTAGCAACCAGACAGCGAGGGAGTCTATCCCCTTTTCGCTTGTAAAAATTAAACTATTATACTGATATATATCCATAGGACCTGTTAGTAAGTAAAGTTGTTGGGGGGGGGTCTAAAGTCGGTATCAGCCAGACAGCGAGGGAGTCTATCCCCTTTTCGCTTGTAAAAATTAAAAAATTATACTGTGGTATATCCACAGGTACTGTTTATAAATAAAATCATCGAGGTGGCCTAAAGTCGGTATCAGCCAGACAGCGATGGAGTCTATCCCATTTTCGCTTGTAAAAACTAAACTCAGTCGGTAGAGCATCAGCCTAGAAACAACAAGGTTCCTGGTTCAATACCAGCCCTCACCAACTCAGCATATGAGTAGCACACAGATGTGTGCGGTAAAGTAAGAAGCTGATGGTAGGTGTGGTGCTTCACTTCAGATGCAAAAACAATCTCCTTGGTCTAGCGCTAGTAAAAGGGTGATAGACTCCCTTGTGGTCTGGCTGATACCGACTTTAGGCCACCCTGACGACTTTATTTTTTACTTACTGTGGTATATCCACAGGACCTGTTAGTAAGTAAAATCGTCAGGGCGGTCTAAAGTCGGTATCAACCAGACAGCGAGGGAGTCTATCCCCTTTTCGCTTGTAAAAATTAGACTATTATACTGTTGTATATCCACCGGACCTGTTAGTAAGTAAAGTTGTCGGGGTGGTCTAAAGTCGGTATCAGCCAGACAATGAACGACAATGCTTGTAAAAATTAAACCATCATACTGTGGTACATCCACAGGTCCTGTTCGTACTTAAAGTCCACGGGTGGAAGAGAGAAACAAAGAAATCTCATGGGATTTTTTTAATTCAACATAGTAATTGCTAATACCTGTTCACCTTGTATCTTTGCTTAGTAAACCTTTTCCCCTATCCTTAACACTCGTGTTTCTTCCTATTATTTCTTTTAACTCTGATACTGGAGTTACAACATAAATAGAAGACAGAATTGTAACATAGTTCTGTCGTCTGGGCCTAACGGGTACTACCACTCCGGGTTCAGAGTGGACCTGGAAGTAATGGGGATGTAGAGGTGCTCCACTTTCCCACAGACCTCCAGAAGTAGAATTTCCCCATCAGATCGAGTTTAACGTCATACCCAGGACATGAAGACCCTCAGTCACTGCCTTCTAGCACATATATGATAAAACAGGGTGGGGCTTGCCATAAGGGCAATGGGGAAGTTACTTTTTCTTCTCTTAAATTGGTTGCCTAACTAACTTGTGTGTATGTATGTCCGGATGAAACTTCTATCTATACATATATAAAGGGTAGTTGTGTGTATGTATGTCCAGATGAAACTTCTATCTATATATATATGAAGGGCAGTTGTGTGTATGTATGTCCGGATGAAATCTATACATATATAAAGGGCAGTTGTGTGAATGTATGTCCGGATGAAATCTATACATATATAAAGGGCAGTTGTGTGTATGTATGTCCGAATGTAATCTATACATATATAAAGGGCAGTTGTGTGTATGTATGTTTGAATGTAATCTATACATATATAAAGGGCAGTTGTGTGTATGTATGTCTGAATGTAATCTATACATATATAAAGGGCAGTTGTGTGTATGTATGTCCGAATGTAATCTATACATATATAAAGGGCAGTTGTGTGTATATATGTCCGGATGAAATCTATACATATATAAAGGGCAGTTGTGTGTATGTATGTCCGAATGTAATCTATACATATATAAAGGGCAGTTGTGTGTATGTATGTATGTCAGTTGTGTGTATGTATGTCCGGATGAAATCTATCTATACATATATAAAGGGCAGTTGTGTGTATGTATGTCCGGATGAAATCTATATACATATATAAAGGGCAGTTGTGTGTATGTATGTCCGATGAAATCTATACATATATAAAGGGCAGTTGTTGTATGTATGTCTGAATGTAATCTATACATATATAAAGGGCAGTTGTGTGTATGTATGTCCGAATGTAATCTATACATATATAAAGGGCAGTTGGGTGTATGTATGTCCGAATGTAATCTATACAGGGCAGTTGTGTGTATGTATGTCCGGATGTAATCTATACATATATAAAGGGCAGTTGTGTGTATGTATGAAATCTATACATATATAAAGGGCAGTTGTGTGTATGTATGTAATCTATACATATATAAAGGGCAGTTGTGTGTATGTATGTCCGAATGTAATCTATACATATATAAAGGGCAGTTGTGTGTATGTATGTCCGAATGTAATCTATACATATATAAAGGGCAGTTGTGTGTATGTATGTCCGATGAAATCTATCTATACATATATAAAGGGCAGTTGTGTGTATGTATGTCGGATGAAATCTATCTATACATATATAAAGGGCAGTTGTGTATGTATGTATGTTGTGTGTATGTATGTCCTATAATATATAAAAGGAGTTGTGTGTATGTATGTCCGGATGAAATCTATACATATATAAAGGGCAGTTGTGTGTATGTATGTCCGGATGAAATCTATACATATATAAAGGCAGTTGTGTGTATGTATGTCGAATGTCTATACATATATAAAGGGCAGTTGTGTGTATGTATGTCCGATGTAATCTATACATATATAAAGGGCAGTTGTGTGTATGTATGTCCGATGAAGAGTTGTGTGTATGTATGTCCGGATGATCTATCTATACATATATAAAGGGTAGTTGTGTGTATGTATGTCCGAATGAATCTATAATACATATATAAAGGGCAGTTGTGTGTATGTATGTCCGGATGAAATCTATACATATATAAAGGGCAGTTGTGTGTATATGTATGTCCGGATGAAATCTATCTATACATATATAAAGGGTAGTTGTGTGTATGTATGTCCGGATGAAATCTATACATATATAAGGGCAGTTGTGTGTATATGTATGTCCGGATGAAATCTATACATATATAAAGGGTGTGTATGTATGTCCGGTATATATCTATACATATATAAAGGCAGTTGTGTGTATGTATGTCCATGTATCTATCTATACATATATAAAGGGCAGTTGTGTGTATGTATGTCCATGTATCTATCTATACATATATAAAGGGCAGTTGTGTGTATGTATGTCCGGATGAAATCTATCTATACATATATAAAGGGCAGTTGTGTGTATGTATGTCCGGATGAAATCTATACATATATAAAGGGCAGTTGTGTGTATATGTATGTCCGGATGAAATCTATACATATGTAAAGGGCAGTTGTGTGTATGTATGTCCGGATGAAACTTTGAAAATAAAACAATTAATGACAAAGTAAATATATGTACACATTAAGAGACAGTTTGTGGTAATGAATGGTTGCAGTAAATGCTTGATTCACTATTTTCTGAAGAGTTAAAAGTCTGTCAAAATTGAGAAAAGTCTTTTGGTGATTATTGTTTAACAATTCACCGAAGAGGATTGAGGTACTGAATGCATTGTCAATCCCTTCTGATAGAGCGAGTGTTTCACTGTTATAGCCTCTCCAGGCATTTACAAATCCAGAATATTTATCTCGTACCCCACTTGTACGGGTTAGGCACAAGGCCCTATTAACGTGGGACCACCCACAAGCCGAGACTCATGGGTGGCAGGTAGAAAAATTGCGTCGATCCCGTCGGCATTCCCCCTCAGGCACTGGGCAATAAACCCAGCCCTGCCCCTTTAAGTCAAGGGGGCAGGTGTTGCCTGGGGGGACAGCCCCCTGGGATCGACGCTATTATTTTACTAAATCTGATCCAGCGGGCGAAGCTCACTGGACCTCCCCGGTGGGGAGTTACAAATTCAGCGTTAATGAACAAACTGCAACAGATTAAATACTTGGAACAGTCCACTAAGTTGAGGAGGTGTTTGGCTTGTTCCATTAACCGATAGTGAACAATCCAAGACAGTTCTAAGTGACAGTCATTTCTAGGCTGCAGGTTCAATCCTGGTCAAGGGTGAGAGTAACATAGAATAATAATTAATTAACAACAACAATATTTCAGCTGGTTAACAAAACAGTTATATTTTTTTTTTTTCAAAGTGTGTCACCAACGGATAAAATCTGGAAAGCTCTGATTAAAAACAATGTGATGGATTATCTACCACACAGGCCCCTGGGGGTGAGATTTTATGATATCACCAATTCATGTTGCCGCAACAGTACACAGTCCTAAAAGCCATACTTGTAAATGTTTATATGTTTTGGAGCCTAATTTATATATGTACTAGCAGTGGCTACCCGGCGTCGCTTGGGTAGAGGGGGATTTTTTAAAGTTAGTCCCGCAGATCTATTATTACTGAATCGCGAGTTGAATCCTCGTGGGATGCCCCATTTAAATCCCTATGTAAAAAGAAAAAAAAAATAGACCTTGCATTGATCCAGCTACTCTGAAAAGAAATGTTAATGTCTACTATCTAAAATAGTAAATGAAAAAAAAAAAACTCCATGCTGTTATCATTTAGATTTTATTTTTTAATTATCTTCACGAATATAAATCAAATCTTCATTATTTTTGCCAAGATAGGGCTAAAGTGGAGTATTGCAAGTCGTGACCTGCTCATCCACCAGGATTCTGTCCTTAAGCATCATTAGTAAATAGATGTTATACCAAAATTGGTTGAAAAATTAACTAAATCACAAAAAGGGAAATTGTCATCGTAATAGAAAAATCAATCAAAAAAGCAATGCTATTTGGACCATATGACCTTTAGGCACCCCTTTTGCTTTGCTGATTCATAAGTACATTTTTTCATTTACACCGTCAACATCTGGTTGTGGGTTAGGGTTAGGGTTTAGTTTTATAATTAAAACTAAAAAAACCTCTAAAAATCATCTGTTAACAAACAACCGTCAATTTAACAAAAATTGACGGTGTAAATGAAAAAATGTACTTATGAATCAGCAAAGCAAAAGGGGTACCTAAAGGTCATATGGTCCAATAATTCTAAGAGATATTGTTATGCCTTTTACATACAGATAAAATACGGGACACTGAATGAAAATGCAAGACTAGGTTGTCGGAAAATTAACAAGGTTTTAAAAGTGAATTAACTAGCTCAACCGTGCTGTGCACGTGCATCCTGACCATTCCAATCTCAATCCGAAAAAGTCATAGTGGAAACCCCACTTCCGGGTTCCCATCAGCCCTCTACTGATCAAGGGGAGTAACTATTTTTGGACCAAGTATCTAATAGGCACCCCAGCTGGGAGCTGCCTCGAAAGGAACACCTGTTGCTTTTCACCGCACACTTCTGGTTGTGGTACGAGAGGCGCATGGAAAATAAACTTTATAAATTGTTGATACCATTTCCGAACAACATCCTTTTGTTTAAATAAACATAAAAAATATTTTGTAAATAAAAACTATTTTCATTTAAATAAACATATCTGCATTTCTCTTCTGATTAAACAAAAACTATTTTAATATAAAAATGTGTTGTTCTTTAAAGTTTTATAATTCAAAAAATTCCAACTGAATTAATAACATGAAATAACTAATTTTTTTTATCAAAATTGAAAATTATTTTTGCATTAGAATTTCACTAAGATTTTTAAAAAATTAAAAAAAAAATCTTACAGTGAAATTCTAATGCAAAAAAAACAAACCGTCTTGTTTGGAAACAAACAACTGAGATTTTACGGTGAGCAAAAGGTGTTATTTTCAAAACAGCTCCCAGCTGGGGTGCCTATTGGATACTTGGTCTCTATTTTTGTTAGGCCTGAACTTAACACATATATAAAAGAGATTAAAGGGCTGAGGACAATACTATCTTAAAAGTTATGAGACAACTTTCTTTTGTTTTTGGTTATCCAATATTTTGTAGAAGCGTAGCTAATTTCGGCAAGTTTTTTTGGCAAGAAATAGTTTGGTTTGGTTTGTTTTGTTTTACGGCATATCAACCTCAGTGGGCCATTTAATGCCAATAAAATTTTGAAATCAATTCTTAATGGATAATAGATTTTTTTTTTTTAAATACATTTTTCTATTTAACCCATAGATGGGACCCTAACAGGTAACGGGTCAGAGTGGACTAGGGAGCAATGGTGATGAAGGGGTGCTCCACATTCCCCAGACCTCCAGAACTGGAACCTCACCATCAGATAGAGTTTAACATCATTCCCAGGACATGTAGACCCGCAGCCACCGCCTTCTAGCACCCATATGATAAAAAGGGGTTGGGGCTTGCCATAAGGGCAATGGGGTTGGGAAAATCATATAGGTGCTAGAGCTTGACGTGACCAGCCGATTGATGGGAGGGGGCCTCTCCGACCGCCTGTCTAGCCCAAGATAGAGCCAAAGTGGAGTATTGCATGTCATGAACTGCTCATCCACCTGGGCTCCATCCTTAAGCATCACGGGTCGCCACCCACAGCCAACAGGTGGCCCCATTGGGGGGAGTCTTACCCCTCTGCAGAGGTGCAGTCGGAGCATTCTAACGCCCCACCGACAGGGCGGCCAAGAAATTGGCAATATTGTTGAAGAGAATTTGTTGAAAATAATGAGATCTATAGAAAATGACTTTCAAAGTCTTGTGAATTTTGCAACATTTCCACACATGTACGCCTGTAATTTTCCCGCCATTAAGTTCTGCCATTTTAACTATTTTAACCATTTTGTAGGCTGAGGCAGAATATTTTCAGATCTGTCTAAGAAATTAATTATGCATTAATGAACTCTTGTGTGCGAACCGCAGGCCAACTCCATCGGTGTTAGAAAATGCCACCAATGTATTTGCAGCCCTTTAATACCATCTCTCCAGTCTTATTGCTTTTTCGCATTCAGGAACCCTTTCTCATGTGTCAACCCCATTGTAAAGTAAAAAAAGTAAAGTCGTCGGGGCGGCCTAATGTCAGTATGAGCCATACAGCAAGGGAGTCTATCCCCTTTTCAATAGCGCTAGACCAAGGAGATTGTTTTTGCGTCTGAGGTGGAGCGCCACACATACCATCAGCTCCTTACTCTACCACACTGATCCCTGTGCTACTCATACGCTGAGTTGGCGAGGACTGGTATTGAACTAGGAACCTTGTGATTTCTAGCCGAACGCTCTATCGACTGAGCTAACCCGTATTAAGGTCCACCAGAGTTTGATAGTGGTAATAAAGCTGTGGGCGGACTGCTATAGAAAGAGAGGAAGAGGAAATAAGAGAAAATAAAGGTCAAAAAAGGAGGAGTGGACACACAACAGGTTGCCGGTAATTTGACCGAAGAATGACCCTGGGAGAGGAATTGAAAGCTGACTGGGAGTTCCGGGTGTTGACCGGAAGCGGAAGTGACGTGATGATGAGGAATGAGAAAGAAGAAAATCTTTTTTCTTGTCTTTCGGCCGTCGCAAGGTTCAGACGGGACTGCTGGTCCCTAGTGTTGTGACAGCGAGATAGTTGGTACTATGTTAAAAGGTACAGTAATTTAACAGTGTTCTCCCTCTCTTTCTCTCTGTCTTTCCTTCTCCTCAAAATGACACAAGCCTGAAAATAAATACTAAGCCCCTGTGACCATATATCTTACATGTCTGTTGTGCCTTCTTTATCTACAATGACGACTGCTACTTAAACTTGAGTTGGCTATGTATATCGTTCCCGAGTTTGCCACAAAGACACTTTGGTACTTTGTTATACAACCAATACATTTTTAGTGCCGTGAATTTTGAGGCACAGTGACAAGTCCCGCCGCGTAACACCCATATACCAGCTAAAGCCTCCGCTGCTCCTTATTACCTTAGGAGAGATGTCTCTTTCTTTCGTTTTCTTGCAGCTCATCTATCTTGTAAATGGAGAGTTGTCCCCCTTGCTGGCAGAAAAGTAAATAGTGCATCATGGGTAATTTTTCCAACTCCAAAGTATTTGAATAGGGTCAGGTAGAATTATGGTAATTTATGAGGAAATGTGTCCCGGTCTCCTGCCTCAAGAGTTGCTGCCCGGTGACTATTAAAATAACAACCCAGTTCAGTCTATTCAAAACTATCCATCTTCATATCTATCTATCTATCTATCTCAATTTGTTCATATTTATCTATATTACTTTAAATACTAAGATTTTTTTTTTATTCATGTTTGTTTAATGTCTTGTTTTTAGTTTAAATAAACAAGAATTACGACAAAAAAAAGAAGCGACCCCCCCCCCAATACATTTACTTGTCGAAAATATCTATCTATCTCCATTTGTTCGTATCTATCTAAATTATTTTGTTTGTTTATCTATCTCAGTCTATTCAAAACTATATATCTATCTTCATATCTAAACAAGAATTATGACAAATTACGATAAATAAACAAGAATTACGATGAGCTGGGGTTGTTATTTTGATAGTCACCGGGTAGCGTTTTTGAGGCGGGAGACTGGGACGCACTTCCTCATAAATTACCAGAATTATTTTAACCCCCCCCCCCCCCAGTCAGCTGAGACTGTTGAATAAGCCGACAACACTTCTGAAGAGGAGTGAGACCGCCCCCAAATTAGTCAGCCTGCATATCCCGAGGACAGGTTTCTGGTGGAAGAGCGGTTTTTGACCCAGGTACTAAACAACACCCCACTTTGCATTTACTCAGTCATGTCAATCTCTAGCACCTATATGATTATTACGAACGTCTTCTTACTCGTATTGATGAAGATTGGCAGACAATATTCATTAGAATTTTAGAAACTCTACAAACAGAACTGGAACTCACAGAGCCAAGAATATCGGTAACTTGCGATTCTTCCTTTCTTTCATCTTTTAATGATCTGGACAGAGACCATGAGAAACTTTTTTCTATTCTATTGTCATTAGTTAAGTGGCTAAACCCATGTTGCAATGTTTGGACCAAGTCATCAACTTAATGAAAGGTTCATATTTTAACTCATCACCGGTAACTTCCGCTTTCAAATATTTGAAAATAAATGAACAGACGATTTTTGCAATTAATATAATTATCTGACAAAACAAATTTTTACAAATTGTGTGATACTATTTCTGAACAACATCCTTTTATTTAAATAAGCATAAAAATATTTTGTAAATAAAAACTGTATTTTTATTTAAATAAACATAATTGCATTTCTCTTCTGATTAAGTAAAAACTATTTTAGTATAAAAACGTCTTTCATCTTATTTTAATTTATCGTAAATGTTGAAAAATACTCATAAACTTCTGATTAAAAAGTATTTATTTGAAAAAAAGATTTTGCTATTGAATTTTAATTTGATTACGTGTACCAACCATCTATTCATTTAATTTACTGTGAGTTCAACATCTCCATAAACTTCTGATTAAAATCATTTGTTTACAAAAATTTGGAAGCGGAAGTTTCCGGTGATGAGTTAAAATATGAACCTTTCATTAAGTTGATGATTTGGGGTGCTTATTGGTTACTTGGTCTAATAATTTAATGTGTACAAGCTTTACAAGGTACCAGTGATACAGATTCAGATGGATATATATTTAGAGAGAGAAAACAGAGTCAAATAAAGATGAGACGTTTGCACTGGTTTTCTTAACAATGTTCTGCTTTGTCCCAGGTGGAGTTAAAATATGAACCTTTCCTTAAGAAATTTTACATGATCTACTAACAGAACTCTCATTGCCAAGAACATTGGTAACTTGCAATTCTTCCAGGAATAGAACCCAGGTCGACGAGTCCATTTCCTTCGACTCTAACCATTACACCACAGGTGCCTCAATACTTTTTTTTTTTTTTTTTTTTTTTTTTTACTTCTATGATCTCACCCGGTCTGCTTTTTGATCCGTGTTGATCTCTTTTTAACTTAGTTATTCCTAGCATTCTCTTTTTATCACTTAGTTATTCCTAGCATTGATTTTTAATTGATTTTTGGTGTGTGGCTCAAGAGTTGATTTTCTAATCGCATAATTTCCACGTCTCACAACCAGACATTATGGCTGTTTATCATACACTTTAGGCTGTCAACATCTTCGTAACGGACTCATCATTATGTCTGTATTTTTACCCGTTTCTTACTTTCACTTTCACTTTTGGGATGTTACAGTGGAATATATATATATCTTATTATAATGGAGATTGTGTGTTTTTCTGCCTGTAACCGAAACTATATCACTACTCAAGTCACAATTCCCTTTGTTATTTACATCACATTCTCCATGACTTTATTTCCATTTAAACCTTAATTATTAATAAAATTGTTTTACATCATTAATACTGTTGACCATATCTACATTATATTTTCCACGTACCCCACTTGTACAGGTCAGGCACAGGGCCCTATTTATGTGGGACCACCCACAAGCCGAGACTCATGGGGTGGTGGGTGAAAAATTGTGTCGATCTCGTCAGCATTCCCCCTCAAGGGGGGGTGCCTCAGGCGCTGGGCAATAAACCCAGCCCTGCCCCTTTAAATCAAGGGGGCAGGTGTTGCCTGGGGGGATGGCCCCCTGGGATCGACGCTGTTAATTATATCAATGGTCCAGAGGCCGAAGCCACTGTTGACCATATCTACATACTAACAACATGCAATTGTATTTATATATACAACAAAATAGCGGTTTACAGTATGAATGGGAAGGCTAATTTGCATATTGATCTTAAAAATTTGATTTTAATAAATATATGCTTAGTATTATTGATTTCTAATTGTTTGGTTTTACCTTATTGAATATGAGCAAAAATCTCGGGGATATTAAAAGAAATCCATTAGCAAGAAGAAATAACTACAATTTTATTCTTTATTTCCTATTTTAACTAAATAGTTAAATTAGGAAAATTTACCAATGAAAGAAGGGAGTAATGGAAAATGATGGAAGAGTTAGTTTCAAAGTTGTTCTATTTTTCAATCATACTCCCTTTGTTACTAATCTTTTTATCTGCATTCTTATTCAGTTTCATTTGCCTTTCTAATTTAACATGATATTTATTATATTAAAACTTAAATACTTGCATCTGGAGGGTGCATATATTTGCTGGTATATATAAAGATAAATCTAATGAGTCAGACGAACATACTAAAAGTTTCACTTAATGCTCTTCAGGGTTAAGATCTGACTAAAGAGACTAGGAGCAAACACATTAAATATAGTACTTACCACAGTGATTCAAATAAATTAGCATAAATTAGCATAAACTAAACTGACCAATAGAAAAACAACAAACTAAGAACTTAGCACTTTTTACTTATTAGCTTTAGTCTTCTGGCGGTTTTGTATGAATATATATATATCTTATATATATATATATATATATATATATATATATATATATATGCATATAAATTGTTTTTTTCTTTTGGACAAAATATTGTACTAATAGATTATTTTTGGTTGGTACGATTATCTTGGTCTTTTCTTTTTTACAAAAATCTTTTTCTTCCCGGTTGATGTTTGGTAGTATATTTTTACAATCAAACTATTTGCCGGGTTTTTTCTCACTGCGAGGATTTACCAACAAGTTTGGTATATTAAATTATATATATATATATTTTGGAGGATATGTGCTTAATTTAAGCCATACCTAATTTTTGAAAATTAATTAGTTAATAATAAATGAATTTTAGGCGGGCATATATGTTCAAATGTAAGGCTAAACAGATCAAGGAAATGTTTAGTCTTACATTTGAACATATATGCCCGCCTAAATTCATTAATTATTAACTAATTAATTTTCAAAAATTAGGTATGACTTCAATTATGCACATATCCTCCAAAAATTGTCGGCTAAAAGCCATATCAAATAGACACAGTGTTTATTTACGTACTTTCATTATATATATATATATATATATATATATATATATATATATATATATATATATATATATATTATACACATCTGTAATATGTAAGATAAAAAATTTTTCTAAAAAAGATTTTTTTCTAAAAACATAATACATTTTGCGGACCTTTTTTTTTTTTTTTTAAATAAAATATTGAATTTTCTCCCATTGGAACCAGAACAACATTTTTTATATATATATACATATATATACCTACAATAAGCTTCTATCTTGTACAACCTCCCATGCAGTTTTGGGATTGAATATTATTTTTGTCTTACTTCTGTTCCTCTTTAAACTGTATGTGTGTGTGTATATATATATATATATATAAGTAAAATGGAAGTGAATCTGACAGTATGTGTAGAAAGTTTGTAGAAAAAACAAGATGTTATTAGTTTTGCTGACAGAATCTGTTTCGACCTTATAAAGCAGTCTTTATCAAAGCAACTATGTATATGATGAAAGACGGAATAGATAAATCGTTAATCACGAGGTACGAACAAACGTTCTCGATCAGGGCCAGAATTTTTGAAAATTTTTGAAAATGCGTATTCTGTGTTAAAAATAAAATAAATTTTATTTTAAAAAATTAGAAGCATTTTTATCATTAGAAAAGCTCAAAAGAGTTTGAAGTAAAAGTGTATAAAAATATCAAAATGTTCAAGATGTATTCCAGCCACAAAAGCAAGTTTTAAAAATATAAGTCCACAGTACAATTGATGAAGATGGAAAGTTTAAATTTCATATATATATATATATATAATATATATATATATATATATAAATAACGGACTCATCATTATGTCTGTATTTTTACCCGTTTCTTACTTTCACTTTCAGTTTTGGAATGTTACGGTGGAATATATATATATATATTATATATATATATATATATATATATATATAATCAATAGTAATGGTATTATGGATGATTTGGACTCATAACTTAAAGTTTCATGGTTATGCAATCCTCAGATGAGTCAAATGGTTGAGATCTTAAAAACCAGTAGTTTTTTTAGCGTTTATATAAACGTGAAGCGTTTTCACGCGATGTGATGATATAATGCTAAAAATTGTTTTTTTAAAAACTGTGGCTTGTTTAACGTTTATGTGATGTGGATCATGTTCACGTGATGTAATGTTATGACGTTAAATCCGTGTTTAAAAAATATGATAATCAAACAAACTTGCTTTGGTTTTAATGCACAAGGTGTTCAGATGAATCTTTTTTATTTTTTTTTATAAATAAATGGGGTGCAAAAATTAAGGGATCAAATAGGATCAGGTGGTAAGTGGCACAGTAAAAAAAAAAAATATATATATATATTATACTAGCCTAAAGTACCGGTCCATCTCTCCTNCGGTCCATGACCGGACTAAATGAAATTTGGATCACCAGGGAGTGAGAGAGAAAGTGGAAGACAGTAGTTAGAGAGGGGTAAGAGGAAAATAATTCTTGAAAAAAATCATTGAGAATTTGTATATTCAGGATTTGTATTTTCTTGTTTTATAGTTTAAAATTATTTCATATTATTATACAACAAATTGAAAGTATTCGTTTGTATATTTGTTTGTTATTGTTTTAAATTTTTTGTACATGACAACAAATCACATTTAGTTCTAATTGCATGTTGAGTTTAAAAAGAAGCTGAGAATCGAAAATTTAAATTCTTCGTATTGCAATATCTATTTTTGCTAAAACCTAAGATAGTATTATAGGGACCACCAATTGATCAGCTTAGGCCATCTTGAATAAAACGGAAATATTTTGTTATTATTTATATAATTAATTGATTTTTTCATAGAATTTAAAAAACTCTTATCGTAACTTGTTTTTAGCTACGTTAATTTTCAGTTGATTTAACAGTGCAAAAATGAAAACATTGTTTTTCAATCATAATTTTCATTATTTCCGTAAGCTGAAAAAAAGTTAAAGAATCATCAGGAGTTTATTTAATATTTTTTCTTTCAAAATGGAAAAATTTTTCAAGAAAATATTAATTTTCTGCAAGTTTCATAGTGTTAAATATAGGGGGGGGGGTAAATTTCACAGGGTAAAATTGGTGGTACCTAGTATTTTAAAAACATTGTTTAAAAACGTTTGGGGGGACCTGATTATCTGGACTCCCCCCCCATCTATTTTTTTTCCCTTCAGTTGATTATTATCAGATTACACACCAATCTATCAGATTGAAAAAAAAAATTCTTAAAAGTTCTTTATTATATTGAGTAATTCACGGGTGCTCATTTCCTCGTATAAGTTTATAGTAAATTGATCCCCCATATCGGAACCGCTTGAACGGAACCCAAATTATTTATTTATTTTCCCATTAAACTACCCCCCCCCAACCCTAACCCCATCCCCCCTAGTTAAAATTAAGTTTATTACAAAATTTATAATTAATTACAAAACATCAATTTCATAAAAGTTCAAATGTCACTATGAAATCTCTATTTAACATGCCAATTTTTTCAGAACTGAAGTTGCACTATAAACTCAGCGATGCTTATTGACTTCAATAAAGAGATAAATCATAAAACTTAAAATTTAAATTGTAGCAAATTCTGAGGAATAATTTTAAATTGTATTCTTGAAAATAATTTCAATGTGGTTGTAGTTGTTTTGTTTTATCAACTTTCGGGTAATTTACTAACGAATCATGTCATTTTGATAAACAAAGTGCTTACAATTTTCTCGTACTTACATATAATTTTTTTTTGAAATGTTCCAATAACTGGATATTGTCAGATAAACTTGAATAAATTTCGTCTTACAAATAATTGACTACTTATCTCCAGTCGGACCTTCGACTAAAGATAAAACACCGGATTTTGTCCATATTAGTAACCTTTGCTTTTGTTTTTTTTTTTATCGTGGTTTGAGAAATAATAGTTAACGAACCAAAAGAAAAACAGTTTCTAAGGAAATTCGTCATCTTATTGTTATTTTTAACCCTTTAAAAACTCTAACAATAAAAATTAAATAAATAAATTAAAGAATTAAAAGTTCATATTCGAATGAAATTTAGTTTAATTTATACAAATAATGTAACCGTACTTACGACGTAAACTGATTTTCATGATACTGTTATTTACGGATTAAAATATTTTTTAATAATGTAACCGTAAAGCGTGCATTTTGATTTTCTACAATTTTTATGCATTACAAAAATTAAAATTAAAATGAGTGTACTGTACAATTTAAGAATATGGACAAACTCGCTGTAAAAAATAATTAATCTATAAAAACACATACAAATTACATATCAGAAAGACTAGAGAGTTCCGAACTGCCGTATTCGTATTATCGCCTATACGTAGTATTTTTTTTTTTTTTTTTAACTCGCGTGTAAAAAAAAAAAAAAATCTATAAAAACACATACAATTACATATTCAGAAAGACTATTTCATCTTATTACTAAAGATATAAATATTTTAAATTTGATTCCTAAATAGTAAGAGATTCCGATCTGACTGTTATAGACTGCACTGCTTGTAATGCAATAATCATAGCAGCGTGCTATCCGAAGCCATTTTTTAATTTTTTAACTCGCTGTAAAAAAATGATTCAATTAATAAAAAACTCACACAAATTACATATTTTGAAGACATTTTCTTATCTTTAACAATATAAAATTATAAAGACTGACCATAACATAGGCCATAATTCGAACTGAACGGCTTAAGACTGCAAACATAATTCACATTAAATCAAAACTTCCGCTGCTGGTATCCGCTTTAACAATAAGCAGGACGAGACAATATTTTGTTATCAGGAGGGAGTGATAATAGCGGACAGTGCCACAAAATTGGGTGATTTTGGAATTAATTTAATCGATTAATATCCTTAATCAATAAAAATCATATAACCAAATTTGGAATTTTCTTCATCCTGACACGATATCATATGGTATGCGCAAGATTATGAATCTGAGAACATGACCCACGTTTTCCTTTGTTTACGTCGACCACGACACATACAAATCTCCAGTTTCTATATACTTAGTATACTACACCTACATAAGCTTTCTTCCATGCTACAGTTTTTGGATTGAATACTTATTTTTCTGCTTACTTCTGTTCCTCTTTAAACTGTAATGTGTAGTGTGTTATAATATTACCGGTTTATTGTTATATGTTAATAATAAGATCTTTTTCGTTTACTTATTGATTTGAATTTCGGTCTTGAAAAAAAAAACCTCTCACATATAGATCCAACATGCTTCACATATCTAAAATACATAACAATTCCCGTTCCTATAACTTTTTTACTTATATATTAAAAAACAAAATTAATAAATAATTAATCATTTATGAAATAACAGAAGCATAAAAGAAATATTAATCATCAAAAATTCCTTCTTACAAAAAATCTTTTGAATTCCAACCGCCACTTTTTTAATACCCATCCCTCTGGTAAGTTCATCGCTTGTTGCCAACATCTCACAATCCGCTTACAATGGAGAGTTTACCGAACAAAAAAGGTATACATATCGGCATGACCGACAAAAACTGGTGGTGAATGCCCACATTGGATGAATAATGTAAAGACTTTCGTCTGTTTTTGAAAGCAATTGAAGGTTTTTGTTTTTGTGAACTGATTGACATTTTGTCTCTGACCCAAACACCACGGCTGTGAACTGAGCTCTGATTGATGATTTTGTAAAATCGAACACATTGATCAGTATATCGTATGATCTATTATTATAAATTGTTTCTCTTAAACAGCATTGTGTGAGTTTCATTCCAAACCTTTTTCATATATACTAGTATATATATACTATATATATATACATATGATACTAAATACTATATATTTCAGAGCTTTTTTTTTTTTTTCGCGCTCTATTGAAAAATATAACATTATTTTAAATAATTTGATTGAATAAATTTTGAATCTATTAGTGGTCTTTTTAAAGCTCTAATAAAATTTTGTACACCTAAAGAAAATTACAATTATATATATATATATATATATTATAACTAATATAAAAACATCATCCATGCATGCAACATCCCATGTTTGTCTACCTTTTTATTTATATTATATATATATATATTTATATATATTATATGGAGGCACGTGGCTAGTGGTTAGAGTTGTGGAAAATGACTCTGTCGATCATGAGTTCAATTCCTATATGAAGCTGTTGCATATCACATAGCGCTAATACCCTTGGAAAGTATGAATCACATATATTCTCCCTCCAGCTATAGGTTAAATAGTAAGAGCAGATGGGCCCTTCAACCTTCAGAATCGATGCGTCCATTTTCCCCTGACTCTAACCACTAGCCACGCACCTCCTTATATATATAAATAAAAATAATAATAAAAGATAAACAAATAAAATAAACATACACGACGCGCGGTGTGCAACACGACCGCACACACACAACACCCAAATAAAAAACGACATAATCTACTCACATTTCCATACGCAATGCTCGCTCTCTCTTTTTCACACACAACATAAAAAGGTTGGACTTCTCAAAACCATTTATCCTAAGCGTCTCATAAATTTTCGAAATTATTTCCAGGAACGCCGACTTTCCATTCAAAACATTGTAAACAAAACCAATCACCTATCATCTATTCTGTGATAAATTTTACTTTTCCTTAATATCAACACAAGTGCCATGACAGAAGATCTACTAAAACAGCATTGAAACAACATGCAGCATTGCTGAATAAAATACCACTCATTATTTGAAACACTGTGTTTATTTTTCAACAGTTTCCCTGTATTACTACCAGTTGGATTCACTTCCATTTTTCTCCTTTATATATATATACTTATAATGATATATGTAATATATATATATTTATATATATTACACACATTAGTATTTTTATATATACATATATATTCTATAAGTTGAACAATACTCTTAGACAGTTAATCAATAGATTTATTTATATATAATAGGGACAATAATGTAGTACTATTACTTTAATAGATGGTCAACATTTGTTCATTTATAGCAGTGTTATGCAAATACTTTGGTAGAGAGTGGACCTAGAAGGAATTGCAATAGATGAAGTCAAAATCCTTGTTAAATTAAGCAGTGTTATGCAAATACTTTGGTAGAGAGTGGACTGTAAGGAATGCAATAGAGGGTCAAAATCTGTTAATTTATAGCAGTGTTATGCAAATACTTTGAGTAGAGAGTGACCTAGAAGGAATTGCAATAGATGGTCAAAATCTTGTTAATTTATAGCAGTGTTATGCACAATTTTTGGTATAGAGTGAACACTAGAAGGAATTGCAATAGATGGCTCAAATCTTGTTAATTTATAGCAGTGTTATGCAATACTTGTGAGAGGTGACACTAAGAGGAATTGCAATAGATGATCAAATCTTGTTAATTTATAGCAGTGTTATGCAAATCTTTGGTAGAGAGTGAACTAGAAGGAATTGCAATAGATGGTCAAAATCTTGTTAATTTATAGCAGTGTTATGCAAATACTTTGGTAGAGAGGTGGAATAGAAGGAATTGCAATAGATGGTCAAAATCTTTAATTATAGCAGTGTTATGCAAATCTTTGGTTAGAGAGTGAACTAAAGGATTGCAATAGAGGTCAAAATCTTGTTAATTTATAGCAGTGTTATGCAAATCTTTGAAGAGAGTGGACTAGAAGGAATTGCAATAGATGGTCAAAATCTTGTTAATTTATAGCAGTGTTATGCAATACTTTGGTAGAGAGTGACCTAGAAGGAATTGCAATAGATGGTCAAAATCTTGTTTAATTTATAGCAGTGTTATGCAAATCTTTGGTAGAGAGTGGACCTAGAAGGAATTGCAATAGATGGGTCAAAATCTTGTTATTATAGCAGTGTTATGCAACTACGTTGGTAGAGAGTGGACCTAGAAGGAATTGCAATAGATGGTCAAATCTTGTTAATTTTAGCAGTGTTATGCAAAATCTTTGGTAGAGAGTACTAGAAGGAATTGCAATAGATGCGTCAAAATCTTGTATAATTATGCGACATGTTATGCAAATACTTTGGAAGCAGAGTATCTCTCTCTTTTAGGAGGAGATATGCAAATACTTGGTAGAGAGTGGACCTAGAAGGAATTGCAATAGAGGGTCAAAATCTTGTTAATTTATAGCAGTGTTATGCAAATACTTTGGTAGAGAGTGAACTAGAAGGAATTGCAATAGATGGTCAAAATCTTGTTAATTTATAGCAGTGTTATGCAAATACTTTGGTAGAGAGTGGACCTAGAAGGAATTGCAATAGAGGGTCAAAATCTTGTTAATTTATAGCAGTGTTATGCAAATACTTTGGTAGAGAGTGGACTAGAAGGAATTGCAATAGATGGTCAAAATCTTGTTAATTTATAGCAGTGTTATGCAAATACTTTGGTAGAGAGTGGACCTAGAAGGAATTGCAATAGATGGTCAAAATCTTGTTAATTTATAGCAGTGTTATGCAAATACTTTGGTAGAGAGTGGACCTAGAAGGAATTGCAATAGATGGTCAAAATCTTGTTAATTTATAGCAGTGTTATGCAAATACTTTGGTAGAGAGTGAACCTAGAAGGAATTGCAATAGATGGTCAAAATCTTGTTAATTTATAGCAGTGTTATGCAAATACTTTGGTAGAGAGTGGACTAGAAGGAATTGCAATAGATGGTCAAAATCTTGTTAATTTATAGCAGTGTTATGCAAATACTTTGGTAGAGAGTGAACATAGAAGGAATTGCAATAGATGGTCAAAATCTTGTTAATTTATAGCAGTGTTATGCAAATACTTTGGTAGAGAGTGAACTAGAAGGAATTGCAATAGATGGTCAAAATCTTGTTAATTTATAGCAGTGTTATGCAAATACTTTGGTAGAGAGTGAACATAGAAGGAATTGCAATAGATGGTCAAAATCTTGTTAATTTATAGCAGTGTTATGCAAATACTTTGGTAGAGAGTGGAACTAGAAGGAATTGCAATAGATGGTCAAAATCTTGTTAATTTATAGCAGTGTTATGCAAATACTTTGGTAGAGAGTGAACATAGAAGGAATTGCAATAGATGGTCAAAATCTTGTTAATTTATAGCAGTGTTATGCAAATACTTTGGTAGAGAGTGGACCTAGAAGGAATTGCAATAGATGGTCAAAATCTTGTTAATTTATAGCAGTGTTATGCAAATACTTTGGTAGAGAGTGAACTAGAAGGAATTGCAATAGATGGTCAAAATCTTGTTAATTTATAGCAGTGTTATGCAAATACTTTGGTAGAGATAGAAGGAATTGCAATAGATGGTCAAAATCTTGTTAATTTATAGCAGTGTTATGCAAATACTTTGGTAGAGAGTGAACATAGAAGGAATTGCAATAGATGGTCAAAATCTTGTTAATTTATAGCAGTGTTATGCAAATACTTTGGTAGAGAGTGACATAGAAGGAATTGCAATAGATGGTCAAAATCTTGTTAATTTATAGCAGTGTTATGCAAATACTTTGGTAGAGAGTGGACTAGAAGGAATTGCAATAGATGGTCAAAATCTTGTTAATTTATAGCAGTGTTATGCAAATACTTTGGTAGAGAGTGACCTAGAAGGAATTGCAATAGATGGTCAAAATCTTGTTAATTTATAGCAGTGTTATGCAAATACTTTGGTAGAGAGTGGACCTAGAAGGAATTGCAATAGATGGTCAAAATCTTGTTAATTTATAGCAGTGTTATGCAAATACTTTGGTAGAGAGTGGACCTAGAAGGAATTGCAATAGATGGTCAAAATCTTGTTAATTTATAGCAGTGTTATGCAAATACTTTGGTAGAGAGTGGACCTAGAAGGAATTGCAATAGATGGTCAAAATCTTGTTAATTTATAGCAGTGTTATGCAAATACTTTGGTAGAGAGTGGACCTAGAAGGAATTGCAATAGATGGTCAAAATCTTGTTAATTTATAGCAGTGTTATGCAAATACTTTGGTAGAGAGTGAACATAGAAGGAATTGCAATAGATGGTCAAAATCTTGTTAATTTATAGCAGTGTTATGCAAATACTTTGGTAGAGAGTGGACTAGAAGGAATTGCAATAGATGGTCAAAATCTTGTTAATTTTATAGCAGTGTTATGCAAATACTTTGGTAGAGAGTGACATAGAAGGAATTGCAATAGATGGTCAAAATCTTGTTAATTTATAGCAGTGTTATGCAAATACTTTGGTAGAGAGTGAACATAGAAGGAATTGCAATAGATGGTCAAAATCTTGTTAATTTATAGCAGTGTTATGCAAATACTTTGGTAGAGAGTGGACCTAGAAGGAATTGCAATAGATGGTCAAAATCTTGTTAATTTATAGCAGTGTTATGCAAATACTTTGGTAGAGAGTGACTAGAAGGAATTGCAATAGATGGTCAAAATCTTGTTAATTTATAGCAGTGTTATGCAAATACTTTGGTAGAGAGTGGACCTAGAAGGAATTGCAATAGATGGTCAAAATCTTGTTAATTTATAGCAGTGTTATGCAAATACTTTGGTAGAGAGTGGACCTAGAAGGAATTGCAATAGATGGTCAAAATCTTGTTAATTTATAGCAGTGTTATGCAAATACTTTGGTAGAGAGTGAACATAGAAGGAATTGCAATAGATGGTCAAAATCTTGTTAATTTATAGCAGTGTTATGCAAATACTTTGGTAGAGAGTGAACATAGAAGGAATTGCAATAGATGGTCAAAATCTTGTTAATTTATAGCAGTGTTATGCAAATACTTTGGTAGAGAGTGATAGAAGGAATTGCAATAGATGGTCAAAATCTTGTTAATTTATAGCAGTGTTATGCAAATACTTTGGTAGAGAGTGAACATAGAAGGAATTGCAATAGATGGTCAAAATCTTGTTAATTTATAGCAGTGTTATGCAAATACTTTGGTATAGAGTGAACATAGAAGGAATTGCAATAGATGGTCAAAATCTTGTTAATTTATAGCAGTGTTATGCAAATACTTTGGTAGAGAGTGACTAGAAGGAATTGCAATAGATGGTCAAAATCTGTTAATTTATAGCAGTGTTATGCAAATACTTTGGTATAGAGTGAAATAGAAGGAATTGCAATAGATGGTCAAAATCTTGTTAATTTATAGCAGTGTTATGCAAATACTTTGGTAGAGAGTGAACTAGAAGGAATTGCAATAGATGGTCAAAATCTTGTTAATTTATAGCAGTGTTATGCAAATACTTTGGTAGAGAGTTAGAAGGAATTGCAATAGATGGTCAAAATCTTGTTAATTTATAGCAGTGTTATGCAAATACTTTGGTAGAGAGTGAACCTAGAAGGAATTGCAATAGATGGTCAAAATCTTGTTAATTTATAGCAGTGTTATGCAAATACTTTGGTAGAGAGTGAACCTAGAAGGAATTGCAATAGATGGTCAAAATCTTGTTAATTTATAGCAGTGTTATGCAAATACTTTGGTAGAGAGTGGACCTAGAAGGAATTGCAATAGATTGTCAAAATCTTGTTAATTTATAGCAGTGTTATGCAAATACTTTGGTAGAGAGTGGACCTGGAAGTAATTGCAATAGTTGGTCAAAATCTTGTTAATTTATAATAAATAATTTTTTATATGGAAATCTGATCACACTGATAGGCTAAAGTGATAATTCTTCAGGGCCGTAGTTGTGTCAGTGCTACTGTATGGCTGCACCACGTAGACGTTAATGAAAAACACCGAGAGAATAAGCTAGATGGGAGTTGCGCAAGAATGCTTCATGCGATCATGAACAAATCGTGGAAACACACCTCACAAGAAAGCAGCTGTATGGCCACTTGCCCCCCATCACCATTCAAGTGAGACAAACAAGACATGCAAGACTAGATTGCTAACTATTATACAATGATGGGACAGCATTTTTATCCAACCTGTTTGCCATGGGTAGGATGGAACACAAGATCGCAAGTATGGGGCATCCAGTGAGGATCGAATCCGCTATTTAGTATTAATTTTTGATTGGTTGCTTTTTTTTGATAAACAAAGAAATCGAGTTACTTACAATAGCTGTTGTTGCTTAAGTGGTCACTCAATTAAGGCTCAAATAGGCTCATTACTGCTTAAATTATATATATATATGAGAGAGAGAGAGAGAGAGAGAGAGAGATATGGGGCTGAGGGGCACACACATTTATATTTTCACTTCTTTTAGTCTGGTCAAGTATCACTGATGAGGAACGCCCCCAAGAGGATCTATCTCACCCTACTCACAAATGATATCTGATACGAGTAGACGTTATGTGTAGATATTTGCTTTACTTATCTTTCTCTGCCACTGACTGATACGAGTGTGGCAGCCAGTGAGAATCGTATTCACGTCAATAGAAATGATTTACGAGAGCTAGGACAGCAGACCATTGTTAGTGGGTTCGATTTTCACTTATTAGATGGATGGATTTTACGGCATGTCAACCCCTACTGGGTTATAATAAAACTCATAAGCGATGTTCTCCTGTGAAACACCGGTGTGGGCTGCCCAGCAAAGACTTACATTAACCAACTCTGCACAGATACCGGATGCTGCTAAAAGGACCTGTCAGGGGCAATGAATGATAGGGATGGTTGGTGAGAGATTGTCATGGATATCTGTGCTGCTAGCACATGATGACGATGTTATGCAAATATTTTTTTTCGCATCTTCGCTTCTTTCCCAGGCAATGCTAGATAGTCTTGCAAGACAAGTCTATAATAATACTGACCACTGGCTGTGTTTATAAATGGGAGTGGCCATTTGTCTGACCTGTCATTCAGCTGCTGAGATGGTGGTCAAGAATTGATTTTGTAAGTGTACTGACCATTCCCACCTCATTCTCTATTAGTCATGGCCATCTTGGTAGGCGTGGGATTTTCTGAATTTGCTTCTCGTCTTTTTTATCCAATCCTTGCCTTTACATTAGATACCAAAGATTCTGTAATATCCTTGTGACGTTATCATTAGCATAGACAGAAAGGAAACTATTCCATTGCTTTTATGGACTAATCAATGGCTAGGTACTTCTAAACTAGATGGGTCCCTAATAAAACCAAAAAAAAACCCTTCCAATGTTATTACTTTGAAAAGAGGCACTTTTGAACTAAATGGAGATTATATATATTTGAGACCCATCTGATGAGACGGAAATTTGGGGAGCCGGTTTAAATCAACTTAGATTTATATGGGCCCCAATTTTCGTCGAAATAAATTTATTATGGGATCACTGTATTGAGTTCTTCATTTCTTGATATATATATATATATATATATATATATATATATATATATATACGGGAGTAAATATGGAAAATAAATCCGACAATACTAAGAAATTACACACTTTAATACTCACACCTTAAAAGAGAATAATACCGTCTTCTTTTTTCAGACTTCAAATTTTAAACAGACTATCGCTTGCTTTTTTCTTGTTATTCTGTGATAAAATTTTTTTATCATCTTCCATATACCAACAAATGCCCTGAAGATGATCTAATTAATAGATCGAAACACTGCAGCATCGGCCAGTAAACTTACCACTCAACTTATTTAAACCTGTGTTTTTTCAATTTTTCTTAATATACTACATACCGTCGGATTCACTTCCTTTTATTTCACACACACACACACACACACACACACACACACACACATATATATATATATATATATATATATATATATATTAAGAAATTTGTAAAAACAAAATGTTCCGAAAATAGGATGAATTTATTTATCGATGTTTAAACATTTCGGTTTCTTTAAACCTTCATCAGGATGTATTATGGCGTGAAGAAATTGATGGATGTTTTATAGATGACAGGAGATGAAAATCTTTATAAAATATTTTTTGTTTTGTAAATGTATTTGTTCAGCGTTATATTTTTGAAAGACAAATCGCGATCCACGCACGTGAAGATGAAATTTTGTTGAATGCATTTCTTCGAGTTGCGTCACGCGTCATGACATCTTCGTGTGCGTGGATGTTTTATGGTATATCAACAATTGTGGGTTATTTAATGCCAAAGCCATCCTTGTAGAATCCTGGTACTATTTAACCTAGTAGATCCCAACGTTTTTGGTTTGGTTTGGTTTCTTCAATTGCGTCACGCGTCATGACATCTTCGCGTGCATGGATCGCGACTTGTCTTTCAAAAATATAACACTGAACAAATACAGTTACACAACAAAAAAGATTTCATAAAGATTTTCATCTGTCATCTATAAAAACATCCATCAATTTCTTCACCCCAAGATACATCCTGATGAAGGTTTAAAGAAACCGAAATTATTTTTGGAACCCTTTTTTTTTCAAATTTCTTAATATATATATATATATATATATTATGTGTGTGAAGAAAAGGAAGTGAATCCGACGGTATGTAGTATATTAAGAAATTGCTGAACAGCAATTTCAAAACATTTTTCAGGAGCAATCAGTAAACTGTGCTTTAGTGTAAATGACAGTTACTTTATCGAATAACACTGTTATTCGATAAAGTAACTGTTATTTTTTTCTCCCCCATCAGGGAGGATATTTACCTAACTGCTTAAAAATCCTTACCCTGATTGTTTACAGGGTGAATTCATTTTCCTTCATTGTAAATACCACATTAATAACACCACCAAGTGGCTATTGACATACATGAGAGATAATTACCTTTCATGTCCCCTTGCATCAAATAAGAGAACCGTGGCAAGTTAGGAATGTAATTGCCACACTTGTAACTTTTGTAATGAGATTTACATTGGTGGATATTTACCTGCTAAAAAATAACTGGCCTGATTGTTTACAGGGTGAATTGTAATTTTCCTTCTATGACTGAACTTTAAGCTCAATCTGTGTCTCCGGGTAACACTGTTTAAAAACATTTCTTATCATGCCCTACCCACAAAAATGATTCATTTCGCCCACAATGATTCAACCGAGGATTATCCATGATTACACAGTGTTGAAATATATTTTTTCAATCTTAATAAAAAAAAAGAAATAGTTATTTCAGGTTGTTGTTAATTCAATAGGATTTTTTTTTTTAAGTTTTAAAAACTTTAAATGAGAGAAACATTTCTATATGAAAGACGCATTTTTATATTAAAATAGTTTTTGTTTAATCAGAAGAGAAATGCAGATATGTTTATTTAAATGAAAATAGTTTTTATTTACAAAATATTTTTTATTTTTATTTAGATAAAAGGATGTCGGGACCAAGTAACCAATAAATAACTATTTTTTTAAATTAAAATTGAAAACTATTTTAGTATAAAAACGTGCCTTTGGGTTGTAAATATACATGAACAAACTTTTGAAAAATATCTTACAGTGAAATTCTAATGCAAAAAAAAATCGTCTGTTGTTTGTAAACAAACAACTGGGAGTTTAGGGTGAAAAACAAAAGGTGTTCCTTTCAAAACAGATCCCAGCTGGGGTGCTTATTGGTTACTTGGTCCAAAAATACTCTCTTAAATGGGAGTACCGATTAGCAAAAGTGTCTCATGTTTGAAGCAGCCTCAATTGAATCAGTACATTAACAACATGTCAGCATTCTTGGGTTATTTAATGCCACAACCATCCTTGTAGAAGAACAGTAGTGGTACTATTTAACCCATAGCTTGGGGATTAGCTTTTTAGACTAATAAGATCAGAGGGGTTTGATTTGGCTTCTTTGTTTTATGGTATATCAACCATTGTGGGTTATTTAATGCCAAAGCCATCCTTGTAGAAGAACAGTAGTGGTACTATTTAACCCAGTAGATCCCAACATTTTTGGTTTGGTTTAAGGCATATCAACCTCAGTGGGTCATTTAATGCTGATAAAGTATTGAAATAAATTCATTCTTAATGGATACTCAATTTTTTTTCTGAATACGTTTTTCTATTTAACCCATAGATGGGACCATAACAGGTACTACCAACCAGAGTCAGAGTGGACCAGGGAGCAATGGTGATGAAGGGGTGCTCCACATTTCCCAAACCTCCAAAACTAGAATCTCACCATCAGATAGAGTTTAACGTCATTCCCAGGACATGTAGACCCTCGGCCACCGCCTTCTAGCACCCATATGATAAAAAGGGTTGGGGTTTGCCATAAGGGCAATAGGGTTGGGGCAATCGTATAGGTGCTGGTGCTAGTGCTTGACATGACCAGCCGATTGATCGGAGAGGGACTCTCCAACCGCCCGTCTAGCCTAAGTAAGGTTCTAAGTGGAGTGTTGCATGTCATGGACTGCTCATCCACCAAGACTCTGTCCTTAAGCATCACGGGTCGCCACCTATGGCCAACAGGTGGCCCCATTTTGGGGAGTTTTACCGTTCTGCAGAGGTGCAGTCGGTGCATTCTAACACCCCAGCCAATAGGGCGGCCAACGTTTTTCAGGATAGCACTTCCTTTGCTTCACCCCACTTATACAAACACACAGTATTTTTATTATGCCCTACCCATAAAAATGATTCATTTCCCCCCCACAATGATTCAACAGAGGATTATCCATGATTACGTAGTGTTGAAATATCTTTCTTTACGTCCTGGTTAGGCAATTTAATCAGAATAGGACCAATCAGGGTTGGACTGAGTTGTGAAAAATCATTGTCCAATGCATTTTCATAGTAAAAATCATTGTCCAATGCATTTTCATAGTAAAAATCATTGTCCAATGCATTTTCATAGTAAAAATCATTGTCCAATGCATTTTCATAATAAAAATCATTATCCAATGCATTTTCTAGTAAAAATCATTGTCAAATGCATTTTCATAATAAAAATCATTGTCCAATGCATTTTTATAATAAAAATCATGTCCAATGCATTTTCATAGTAAAAATCATTGTCCAATGCATTTTCATAATAAAAATCATTGTCCATATATTTCATAATAAAAAATCATTGTCCAATGCATTTTCATAATAAAAATCATTGTCCAATGCATTTTCATAATAAAAATCATTGTCCAATGCATTTTCATAGTAAAAATCATTTTCAATTTTTTTATTGACGTGACCAGCCAATTGATAGGAGGGGGGCCTTTCCGACCACCAATCTAGCCCAAGAAAGCTTTCTAATTTGATATAATATTTTATTACATTAAAACTTAAATACTTGCAACCGGAGGGTGCATATATTTGCTAGTATAAATAATCTACAAACATATCTACTTGACCTATAGATCGTACCCTAATAGATACTACCACTCTGGGTAAGAGTGGACCTGGGAGATGATAAATATGATAAAAAGGGTTGGGGCTCACCATAATGGCAATTAGGTTGGGACAATCATATAGGTGCTAGGGCTTGATATGACTAGCTGATTGATTGGATGGGCTTACAGTTGGTAGATTAGAAATATGAATAAGAATAAAAAGTAAAATGATATCAGAATTAATTAGTGAGAAAAGAATATTCAAAATTTTCACACCTGTTTTTGTAATTTGGCTGAAGGCAACCTGTTAATAAGAGCATCTCAGATTTTCTTACCTGAAAAGAGAAAAGAGAAAATATAATTAAGATTACAATTACAAAAGAGTAATTAAAATTATAAAAGAAAAGGAGGAAGAAGGAAAGAAAGAAAAGGAGGAAGAAGGAAAGAAAGAAAAGGAGGAAGAAGGAAAGGGGAAAAAGAAAAAACAAAGAAAGAAAGAAAGGGATGAAGAAGGAAAAACAATGAGGAGAAAGAAAGAAAGAGAGAGAGAAAGAAGGAATGAAAGAAAAAGTGAAAGAAAGAAAGGAATGAAAGAAAAAGAAAGAAAGAAAGGATGAAGAAGGAATGAAAGAAAGAGAGGAAGAAAGGAATGAAAGAAAAAGAGGAAGAAAGGAATGAAAGAAAAAAGAGAAGAAAGGAATGAAAGAAAAAGAGGAAGAAAGGAATGAAAGAAAAAGAGGAAGAAAGGAATGAAAGAAAAAGAGGAAGAAAGGAATGAAAGAAAAAGAGGAAGAAAGGAATGAAAGAAAAAGAGGAAGAAAGGAATAAGAAAAAGGGAGGAAGAAAGAAAGGGATGAAAAAAAATGAAAAAACAAAGAAAGAAAAGGATGAAGAAGGAAAGAAAGAAAAACCAATGAGTAGAAGAGAAAGAAAGAAAGGGAGAAGGAAAGAAAGAAAGGGATGAAGAAAGAAAAAAAAGAAAAAAGAAAGGAAAACCAAAAGATGAAAAAGGGAGATAAAGAAAGAGAAGAAGAAAGAAAGAAAAGAAACAAAAAGAGAAAGAAAGAAAAAAGTAAAAAAACCCAAAACAAAGGAGATAAAGAAATTGCGGAAGAAAGAAGTGAAGAAAGAAAGAGAAAGAATGCAAGATGAATGAGGTAGATAAAGATAGAGAAGAAGAAAGAACTGAAGAAAGAAAAAGGGAAAAATTAAAAAAAAAAAAAAAAAAAACAGAAAGAAAAGGAGAATGAAATAAAGAAAGAAAGAACAAAGTTAACTTGAAAATTTAATTATCAAATCTACAAAAGCATTTTATTAAAATCACTTCCATTTATATTTCTTTACATTTATCTGAATAATTATACAAAAAATGTAAATATGAACGTTCAATGAACATGATTCCCTAACCTCTAGCCATAAAATTATCCTAGATGGGTTTGGTTTGGTTTGTTTTACGGCATATCAACCTCAGTGGGTCATTTAATGCTGATGAGAAAAATAAGTCAAAAAAGAAAAAAAAAGATGTTTTTTTTTTCAAGTATTTCTATTCATATGTTTTTATTATGATAATAAAAACCCAGCTGTATGGCCACCAGCCACCTATTACACAAATACTCCAGGTGAGGCGAACAAGACATGCTGGACACTGCTGGAGAAGCAAGGATGAACTCATAAGTGACGTTCTCACATGGATGGACACACCAGAGTAGAATGACCAGCAAAAACCTATGTCAATCAGTTTTGTGCAAATTCCAGATGCCATGCAGAAGACCTGCCAGAGGCAATGACCAATAGGGATGGTTGGCGAGAGAGAGTTATGAGAATCTGTGCTAACAGAACGACATGATGATGATAATGTATTAACAGAATCTGTTTTTTCTATTATAGGTATTGTGATACACCAGTATAGGCCGACTAGCAAAAACCTACATCAATCAGCTTTGTGGGGATCCTGGATGCCATGCAGAAGACCTGCCAGGGTAATGATCGATAGGGACGGTAGGCAAGAAAGAGTCATGGGAAACCATGCTAACAGCATCACCTGATGATGATGAAGATATATTAGCAGAATCACTTAGCATCTTTTTCTATTACAGGTATCTGTGCGGATTCTTGATGCCATGCAGAAGACCAGTCAGAGTAATGACTGATAGGGACGGTAGACAAGAGATAGTCATGGGAATCAATGCTAATACAGATATATCGCGATAAGTAGGTATTTATCTTCGCATGAGCAGGATGTGACACAAGGTCAATTTCTTGAGTGGAGTTTAACAGGTTTGAATTCAGAGTTTTCCTTCTCCTAGACTGGTTACCTAGCCAAATTTAAAGAACCCAGTCTACTCTACTATTTATCCATACCTGGAGGGAGAGTTGTTGGATGCATACCTTTCCCAAGGGTATTAGCACTATGTGAAATTTAGTGCGTCCTGGGACGCATGTATTTGGTTTGTATGAGTCCCTTGGAAATTTGTTGGGTCCCAACTAAAGTTTCTTAATACATTTTACAGTTTTATCCATGAACAACTAAAGCCATCTAACCCCTACCTTATACCCCATAGTTAGCAGGAAATGGTGGGGGGAGAAAAAAGAAAAACACTGGGATGTACTATTGTTTTTCCTTTTATCTTTTTTCAATCATTCTTTTATAATTTTTTAATTTAATCCATCCTGGGATGCACATATTTGCTTTGAATGAGTCCCCTGGAAAATTTATAGGTCCCAACTAAAGCTGTCTAACTCCTACCTCGTAACCTATCCTGTGTAATTCAGGAGAACACCAGTGATGCTGCTAGCTTTTTAATTTAGTGCATCCTGGGATGCATATATTTGACATCCTATACCACCTCATTCCACCCAGCCAGAAGTCACATTCATTTTCCTAATCTGCCCCAAGCGATAGCGTTTGTTTAAATGTAATATTAAACATATTTAGAAGTCTTTATTTTAAGGGAAATATCTCAGGTTAACTTTAAATGAAAAGGCCGTTTTTAGTCATTTATTGATAAATCCTTATAGGAATGGGGCTCTGGACTTGGAAAGCCTTTGTTTAAATGTAATATTAAACATATCTAGAAGTCTTTAATTCAAGGGAAATAACAGGTAACTTTAAATGAAAAGGCCATTTTTAGCCATTTTTTGATAAATCCTTATAGGAATGGGGCTCTGGACTTGGAAAGCCTTTGTTTAAATGTAATATTAAACATATCTAGAAGTCTTTGATTTAAGGGAAATAACAGGTAACTTTAAATGAAAAGGCCATTTTTAGCCATTTGATAAATCGTTAGAGGAATGGGGCTCTGGACTTGGAAAATTCTCAACAGGATGTTAAGAGTTAAATTGTTGGGTTTTTATTTATGATCTGCATAAACAACTAAAACCGTCTAACTCCTACCTTGTAAACTATCCAGTGTAATTCATTTCTAAAAAACTATTGAAGTGTATTTACAGTTAGCTAGAAATGGTGAGGGAAGAAAAAAGAAAAACACTGGAACGCATGGATACAATTTTACTGCATCCTTTTAGATTTTTATGCACCAGTAACGCAGGACGCGTACCTATCAGCATCTCTGGAAATGTAAACAGCCTCATCCAGAATTTGAACCCTGGTTGACAAAGCCATTTCCTCTGACTAACCATTACATCTCCAACCGCCTGTCTAGCCTAAGTAAGGACCAAATTGGAGTATTGCAGGTCATGGACTGCTCAACTACGGCCAACAGGTGGCCCCATTGGTGGAGTCTTACCCCTCTGCAGAGGTACAGTCAGTGAATTCTAATGCCCCAGCTGACAGGGCGGTCCTCTTAGAGGAATCCCTTGAGGTGGACTGTGACAAGCTTCAGCAATGACTTCGGTGACACAGAGAAATGTTTGCCTGATACAACGGAAAAATATTGGAGATTCCAAAAATTTTGACTCAGATGTCCAGAATGCCAACCATTGTCACAAAGAAGGAGACAAAATCGACCACGACTCGAAAGAGACTCGTCTCACTTTAATGGAGGAATTATTATGGGTTAGTTTAAAAGATAGAGAAATAATCAAATACCAACAAAAACAGAGACCCAGTCTCTTCTGTATATTTAAAATTAATAACCTTTGTTATTCTTCTTTTAAAAATTACTTATATCTGTTAAAATATTTTAAACCTGAAAACCTATGAAATAACAGAGGTGGTCTTTGGTGTAATAAATTTGGAAACTTAAATGTTTTTAGTGAACCTATAAGCGTATCTGAAGCTCGCTCGTACCTCAAATTTTAGCTCTCAACACAAAGTAAAAAATTGACAGAGTGACAGCTTTTTAACTTAGAAAACTTGAAAGTCAATGTATCACTGTATGTATAATATAGTGTGCGCTTATATGTGTGGAGAGGGGCATCAGGTATGGTGTTGGCGGACTACAGGAAGCATGGAGGCCTTGAAAGATGCAGTGTTTCAGCAGCCTACAACGGACGCAGGCAGCTTATTCCATGCCTCGACAATTCTGAGCGTGAAATTAATATGAAATTAAGATACACAAATTAATTTTAAAAAACCTTGGGAAATTTGTGACGAGTTTTTTAAAAAAATCAATGGAATAAAATATCTTTCCAATTTCTTGATGGTTATATAGTCTGAAACAGTTGTCTGGTTTTCATAAAGAGAAAAATTTTAATAACTTCTCTATTTTTTAAACAGACCAAAATAATTTAATGGAGGAATTATTATTGGTTGGTTTAAAAGATAGAGAAGTAATCAAATACAAACAAAAACAGAGACACAGTCTCTATTGTAGATTTAAAATTAATAACCTTTGTTATTCTTCTTTAAAGAATTACTTATATCTGTTAAAATATTTAAAACCTGAATTCCTATGAAATAACAGAGTTGATCACTACTAGATGAGGCTCAGTCCTAATTAGTGATCATCCTCCACACATTAATATATTCATTTATCATTTGTTTTGTTTTGTTTGTAAAAATGTAATATCTTCCTGTATTTTTATTTTAATGTGTAAAGATCCGAGAATATTTTGTTAAAATAAGTATTTTATTACGTTCTTTTGTTTTTCTTTAAGGAAATATTTATTATATCTGTTAAAATATTCTAAACCTGAAATCCTATGAAATATCTGAGGTGGTCACTTGTAGAATAGGCTCAGTTCTAATTAGTGATCATCCTCCACACATTAATCATTTGTTGTGTTTTTTTTTTGTTTTTTTTAAATGTAATGTGTGAAAATAAACATATTTCTTTCTTTCTATGAATGAAGATATATTTTGTAAGATAAAAATGAAGATGTATGTATATACAACAATAAAGATAGATGTATGCAAAAGAAATTGAAATACGGTCCAAAGTAGCGACAGAACTGATTTGGTATGAAATAACAGAGGTGGTTACTACTAAAATCGGCTCAGTCCTAATTAGTGATCATCCTCCACACATTAATCATTTGTTGTGTTTTTGTTGTGTGTAAAAAAAATGTATTGTGTAAAAAGGAGGAACTGGTTGGTTTAAAAGATAGAAAAGTAATCAAATACCAACAAAAAAAGAGACCCAGTCTCTACTGTCAGTACTAGAATAGGCTCAGTCCTAATTAGTGATCATCTTCCACACATTAAGACACTGAATAATCATTTATTGTGTTTTTTGTAAAAAAAAAAAAAAAAAAAAAAAAATAGAAAAATTAAAGTACCATTGGTGGGCCTGATAAAATGAATTGGTGGGCCGGATCCAGCCCGCTGGCCGTAATTTGGTGACCCTTGGTTTAAAAGATAGAGAAGTTATCAAATACCAACAAAAAGGAGACCCAGTCTCTACTGTATATTTAAAATTAATAACCTTTATTCTTTTTTAAAGAATTACTTATATAGATTAAAATATTTTAAACCTGAAAACCTATGAAATAACAGAGTTGATCACTACTAGAATAGGCTCAGTTCTAATTAGTGATCATCCTCCACACATTAATCATTTGTTGGGTTTTTTTTCATTTTTAAATGTAATGTGTGAAAATAAACATATTTCTTTCTTTCTTTCTTCTTTCTTTCTTTCTTATTTGATTGTACGAAGTGCAAATAGAGATTGTCTGTGGGTAGACTGCACAACAGAGGATTGTATAATAATAATCAATTTCTGAGAGAAAAACTGCGTAGGTAACAAACAGACTGACTGTTGTTCAGTTGAGGATCGACGTGTAACAGCTGTAAAAGAACAGGGCCTTGCAAAAGGTGAGAAAATGGGGATAGAGAGAATATGCGTTTGTGTAAGATATATATATATATATCACTTGTCAATATTATTTATCTTCTATAATTATCGAATTTTATGCGATATGCGCATTGTAATTGCCTTCAAGCAAAAATATAAATATTAATATATACTTTATTCAACAATGCTTCTAAAAATAAACAAACATCCCAAAATCTTATTTCCTTCGCCGAATAGCATAAAGCACCGTGTTTGTTGTTCACTTAGCGTTCCCTTGCCTCATATGGTAGAGACGTCCCAGTATCATTGACAAGTTAATTTCGCAGGAATTTCTCAGTGCTGTATCGGTGGCTGAGGCAGTGTAGTTTCTGACGATCCTGCTGAAGTCCCGGTTTCGATTTCTGTCGGAGGGAGATCGTTAGTATACATCGCTGATGAGACTTAATAAAGTCGAAACAGCTGCTGTACGATGTTCTACACACAGAGTAATTCTTTGCGAGATTCACTTGTCAATGTTATTTATCTTCTATAATTATCGAATTTTATGTGATATGCGCATTGTAATTGCCTTCAAGCAAAAATATAAATATTAATATATATAATATATATATATATATATATATATATATATATATATATATGTGTTTGTATATATATATACATATATAAAGGGCAGTTGTGTATATATGTCCGGAGGAAACTTCGAAAATAAAACAATTAACGACAAAGTAAATATATATATACACATTAAATATCACCAGGGCTTGGTTTTCTATACATATATAAAGGGCAGTTGTGTGTATATGTATGTCCGGAGGAAACTTCAAAAATAAAACAATTAACGACAAAGAAAATATATATGCACATTAAATATCACCAGGGCTTGGTTTTTGAGCAAAAGTAATAGAGATTTGATTTACATTCGTGAAGATAATTAAAAAATAAAATTTAAATGATAACAGCGTGGATTTTTTTTTTTTTTCATTTAATATTGCAGGTAGCATTTCTTTTCAGAGTAGCTGGATCAATGTAAGGTCTATTTTCTTTTACATAGGGATTTAAATGGGTCATTCCACGAGGATTCAACTCACGATTCAGTAATAATGGATCTGTGGGACTAACTTAAAAAAAATCCCTCTCTACCCAGGCGACGCCGGGTAACCGCTGCTAGTATATATATTATATTATATATATATATATATATATATATATATATATATATATATATATATATATATTTAAATAAAGATTTATTTTTATTTTTATAGTGTGTTAGAAGCATTAATTAACATGTAATAATATATTTTTGAAGGCAAATAATGCAAATTTATGTTGAAAAAAATATTTATTTAATTTTTTTTTTTCCTTTTTTTTTTCCTCTTAATATTTTCAGGATAGGCCCATCTTCAGAGAATTGAAAAGTTTCCATCTGTGTTTGTTAAACTCAACTGTGATATTAATCTGTTGAATGTTCTAATGTAAATTCAAACGCTCGGCAAAGATCATAAAAACTTTGTTAGATCCTGTGTTGCGTCTTGTTTTGCGGGAAGTTTTGAAAATCATTTCAGATATATTTTTTTTAATACTATAAAAATAATGAGGCCCTGCTCGGGGATATTCAAATAAAGATCTTATTTTATATATATTTATATATGTGAAATAAAATGGAACTTAATCCGACAGTATGAATATGATATATTGAAAAAACAAAGGATGATGGCTCATCAGGAGAGAATGTGCAAACCGTTTTGGGGCCTTCCTCTCTACGGTTTTAAAAAAGCAACATCGGCCCTCCTCACACATTTTATTTTTAATACAGACAGCACATTTTTTAAAAATAATTCCAACTTTTGACTAGCAGCGTTCTGTTTTGCTAACAGTCATTTCTTCCCGTTTTATTTTTGTTGAAGACCGATCCACGTGCGGTCGATGCAGATATTGTGAGGGTCCTCACATCAGTGAGGAGGGCCGATGTTGCTTTTTTAAAACCGTAGAGAGGAAGGCCCCGAAACGGTTTGCACATTCTCTCCTGATGAGCCCATGCATTTGTAAACATCCTTTGTTTTTTCAATATATCATATTCATATTTATATTTATATATATTTATATATTATATTTTTTATATATATATATATATATATATATATAAAAATATATAAATATATATATTTATATATATGTGAGTAAGATATGAAAAAAACAAAATGGTAAGAATGAAATAAAGTCTTTTATATTTTTCCTTTCTTCCTATCGAAACTACACTTAGTATACCTCTGCTGTCACAACTCTCTTTGAACCTCCATTTTCTTCCTCTCCCACCTCCACACTGAACCATCCAAAACCACTGTGCTACCATTCTGTCCATCTTAAATTTAGTTTGGTTTATTTTGTGGCATATCAACCTCAGTGGGTTATTTAATGCCAATAAAGTTTTAAAATAAATTCATTCTTTATGGATACTCAATTTTGTTTATAAACTCATGTTTTTCTATTCAACCCATAGATGGGACCCTAACAGGTACTACCACTCTGGGTCAGAGTAGACCAGGGAGCAATGGTGATGAAGGGGTGCTCCACATTCCCCAAACCTCCAAAACTGGAACCTCACCATCAGATAGAGTTTGGTTTGGTTTGTTTTACGGCATATCATACTCAGTGGGTCATTTAATGCCGATAAAGTTTTAAAATAAATTAATTCTTTATGGATACTCAATTTTTTTTTTATATACACATTTTGTATCTAACCCATAGATGGGACCCTAACAGGTACTACCACTCCGGGTCAGAGTGGACCAGGGAGAAATGGTGATGAAGGGGTGCTCCAGACCTCCAAAACTGGAACCTCACCATCAGAGTTTCACATCATTCCCAGGACATGAAGACCCTCAGTCACCGCCTTCTAGCACATATATGATAAAAAGGGTTGTGACTTGCCATAATGGCAATAGGGTTGGGGTAATCATATAGGTGCTAGGGCTTGACATGACTAATAGGGTAATAGCACGTGGTGTAATGGTTAAAGTCATGGGAAATGGACTCGTCACCCCGAGTTCAAATCCTGGACGTGGTAATTGCATTTCACTTAGCACTAATACCCTTGGGAAAGGTATGAATTCTACTCTCCCCCCAGCTATGGGTAAAATAGTAGGGCAGATTGGGCTCTTTAACCTTGGTTAGGCAACCAGTCTAGCAGAAAAACTCTGAATTCAAACCTGTTGAACTCTGCTTAAAAAATTGACCTTGTGTCACATCCTGCTCGTGCGGAGGAGTTGGTAAATATATATAGGTGCTAGGGCTTGACATGACCAGCTGATTAATCAAGTGGTTGAGCAGTCCATGATTTGCAATACTCCACTTTGGACTTTACTTAGACTAGACAGGCGTTCAGAGACTGCTCAACCACCTGGGTTCTATCTTTAAGCATCACGGGTTGCCACCCATGGCCAACAGGTGGCCCCATTGGGCGAGTCTTACTCTTCTACAGAGGTGCAGTCGGTGTATTTTAAAGGCCCAGCCAACAGGGCTGAATATGACTTTGTTTACAAAGGGTTATTATCAGTTACTTAAAACCATATTTCTATTATCTTATTATAATGGAGATTGTGGGTTTGTCTATATGTAACCGAAACTATGTTACTATACAAGTCACAATTCCCTTTGTTATTTACACCACATTCTCCATGATTTTATTTTTTTTATTTAAACCTCAATTATTAGTAAAATTGTTTTACATCATTAAGACTGTTGACAATATCTACACACTAATTACATGCAATTATATTTATATATACAACGAAATAGCGGATTACAGTGTGAATGGGAAGGCTAATTTGCATATTGATCTTAAAAAATTTGATTTTAATAAATATATGCTTAGTATTATTGATTTCTAATTGTTTGGTTTTATCTTATTGAATATGAGCAAAAATCTCGGGGATAAATCTTAAAAGAAATCCATTAACAAGAAGAAATAACTGTAATATTATTCTTTAATTCCTATTTTAACTAAATAGTTAAATTAGGAAAATTTACCACTGAAAGATGGGAGTAATGGAAAATGATGGAAGAGTTAGTTTCAAAGTTGTTCTATTTTCCGATTATACCCACTCTGTTCCAAATATTTTTATCTGAATTCTTATTCAGTTTCATTAGCCTTTCTAATTTAATATGATATTTTATTATATTAAAACTTAATTACTTGCACCTGGAGGGTGCATATATTTGCTAGTATATATTAATAAAACTGTTGTTATTGTTAACGGTGTGTTGTCTCATTCTTGTAGTAGCCAATAACTACGGCAGCACCTTTCCACTGATCTTCAGACCAGTCACTGATCTTCACACCTGCCAGCACGACATGAATATGATGATCTAAAGAACATAATCTGATAGTCGGGGATGAAACGGATAAAATTGTAAAAAAATAAAAAAATTAAAAATTAAAAAAATACTTTTTAATTTATTTGAAAAATTGTCTTAAGATTCAAGCCCTTAAAAAGGTCTCTTTTTAATTTATTTTAAAGGGTACTCTTTGGGGTACATATTTTGGAACCCAGATAAAACGCCCGAAAATCGTGTGCTAATTCCCTGATTTATTTTTATATGAGGCTTGATTTGGATTATTTGGATAATTGTCCTCAATTTATTGTCATCTGTACAACGTTTCGGCCGATGTGCCCTCCGGCACACAGTTTTAAGTGACAGTTATCTCTGGGCTGCAGGTTTAATTCTGGTTAAATATTACAGTCAGATCAGCAATTGTCTTAATTGTTGTTGGAATTCATTGTGGATATAAGGTGTGCTCTAATTCCCTACATGGATTTATAGACTAACTAAGGTCACGTGGGTTATTCTTGCAACCAATCACTAGCAAAGCTG
>CM042178.1:1306587-1316587 GCA_023376005.1 Doryteuthis pealeii
TTGAAACATCTTCACCTGATGAATGCATCGCATGAAACCAATATGGTTGTGAATGTTCCTTTGTCACCCAATAAATAGATATGTAAAACCTTTATATATTTATCTTATTATATTATATAACAGCTCTATTTTATATTGAGCACTCTACCAATAATACTGCCTTTGGTACACCATTCCAGCAAAAGCTGAAACAGTGACCATCTCACACTACAGTATATATATATATATATATATATATATATATATATATTATATATATATATATATATATATATATATATATATTACTATTTATATTTTTGCTTGAAGGCAATTATAATGCATGTATCGTATAAAATTCGATAATTATAGAAAATAATCTTGACAAGAGAATCACGCAAAGGATGGCTCGCCATGCAGAACACCGTACAGACTGTTTCGACTTTATTAAGTCTCTTCAGCGATGTATACTAACGACTCCCCTCCGACAGGAATCGAAACCGGGACTTCACAGGCATAGTCAGAGACCATATCCGTTCGAGCCATCCTTTGCGGGATTCTCTTGTCAAGATTATTTTCTATAATTATCGAATTTTATACGATACATGCATTATAATTGCCTTCAAGCAAAAATATAAATAATAATTTATTCAACGGTGCTTCTATAAACAAACAAACATCCAAAAATCTTATATATATATATATATATATATATATATATATATATATTCTTTGATATTGAGCACCCTTTACTTATAAATATAGCAAACTATATTATCAATATTAAATATTTTTATAAAAAAGAAGGTCCGCAAAATGTATTATATTCTCTGAAAAAATTTTTTTAATTCTTTTTATCTTACATATGCAACACGTGTTTCTGAACTGTTGTCTTCACACAGCCATTATTTCAAATCGGAAACGTTAATATTTCTGACGCCTCCCACCTGTCCTGAATCAACGCAAGATCTTTGTTACGTAGGGATTTTTTTAATCGGGCATCCTGCTAGGATCCAACTCTTGATTCGGTAATAATGGATCTGCGAGACTAACTCTTTTATTTTATTTTTTCTCTCCTTTTACTTTTTTAAAGTGAGGAGCTGATGGTAGGTGTGGCGCTCCACCTCAGATGCTAAAAACAATCTCCTTGGTCTAGCGCTAGTGAAAAGGGGGATAGACTCCCTCGCTGACTGGCTGATACCGACTTTATGCCGCCCCGTCGACTACTATATATAATTGAGTACCATAGTTTTTAAACAGACTTTGGCATAAAATACCCCAACAAGGGTTGACATACTGTAATACGAATCAAGTGGAGGTGCTTGGAGTGTAATGGTTACATGGTAAGAAATGGACCCAGTGAGACTAGTTCAAATCTTGGATACGGCTGTCTGCGTTTCACATAACGCTAGTACCCTGGGGAAATGTATGCCGCTAACTATTCTCCTTCCACGTAAATGGGAAGACCTATATATATATATATATATATATATATATTATATATATATATATATATATATATTGTATATGTATATGTATTTGTATAAGTATTAACTTACCGGTGGGTATAAGAACGATCGTTGGGAGCGCACAATATCCAGACGTTAAGGTTGAGAAAAAACAAATACAAAGTGCTCAATACAATGTAGAGCATAAATTTATTTAAGAATGGAAATGAGTAACCTACTCGAGTTTCATCGATAGATTCTTCAGGGTGTTATAACACCAAAGATTAATCGTAAACTCGATTAATTTAAAGTAACCCTGAAGAATCTATCGATGAAACTCGAGTAGGTTACTCATTTCCATTCTTAAATAAATATATATATATATATATATATATATATATAATAGAAAAGTTGCAGAAACACACACAACCTATCAAATATCGGACATATTCTGCCAAAATGATAATTCAATGTCTGAAGACGACAACAGATCAGAAACACGTGTCGCATATGTGTAAGATAAAAAGAATTTTTTTAAATTTTCTGAGAACATAATACATTTTGCGGACCTTCTTTTTTATAAAATATTTAATTTTCTCCCGTTGGAACCAGAACAACATTATTTATATATATATATATATATATATATATATATGGGAGAGGTAAGTGGAAATTAATCCGACAATATGTGGAGAAAGGCAGACAAACACGGGATGTTGTAGAAAATCGATGTTTATTGCAGGTAGTGATGTCGACGTTGTAACATTTCAGTCTGTTAGACCTTCTTCAGGACTTTAGGAATAGAATTCTTGTTTCAATGGTGAACATTTTTATACTGGTGAATTAGGAGGTCATGAATAAGGGGATGCAGGGTCAATTCACAATTGAACTCCATCCAACGTCCTGAAGAAGGTCTAACAGACCGAAATGTTACAACGTTGACATCACTACCTACAATAAACATCCATTTTCTACAACATCCCGTGTTTATCTGCCTTTCTCCACACACACACACATTATATATATACGCTTTATCAATGATATTGAGCATTCTTTACTTATAAATAAGGCAAGCCATATTATCAGTACTAGCAAATATATGCACCCTCCGTAGGGTGCAAGTATTTAAGTTTTAATGTAATAAAATATTGTATTAAATTAGAAAGGCTAATAAGAATGCAGATAAAAAGATTTGAAACAGAGTGGGGGTATAATAGAAAAATAGAAATGAAACTTTCTCTTCCATCTCTCCAGTCTTTCATTGCTGAATTTTACTTATTTAACTATTTAGTTAAATTAGGAAATAAAGAATAAAATGACAGTTATTTTTTCTTGTTAATGGATTTCATTTAAGATTCATTGGAGAGATTTTTGCTTATATTCATTAAAATAAAACCAAACAGTTAGAAATCAATAATACTAAGCACATATTTAATAAAATAACATTTTTAATATCAATATGCAAATTAGCCTTCCCGTTCACACTGCAAACCGCTATTTTTTGTATATATAAATACAAATGCATGTTATTAGTATATAGATAGAGAGAACACTAATAAAAAAGTGAAGCAATTTTATTAATAATAATTGAGGTTTAAATATAAATAAAATCATGGAGAATGTGTTGTAAATAACTATGTTAATTGTGACTCGATTAGTAATATAGTTTCGGTTACAGACAGAAAAACACACAATCTCCATTATAATAAGATTAATATTGAATATATCACTTGAGATATATATGCTCTATCTATGATATTGAGCACTCTTGACTTATAAATATAGCAAAATATGATTAATTTTGATATTATTTGTTTGTTTGTTTTTGTTTTACGGCATATCAACCTCAGTGGGTTATTTAATGCTGATAAAGTTTAGAAATAAATTCATTCTTAATTGATACTCAATTTTGTTTTATTCTTAATGGATACAATTTTTTTTATGAATACATTTTTCTATTTAACCCATAGATAGAACCCTAACAGGTACTACCACTCCGGGTCAGAGTGTACCAGGGAGCAATGGTGATGAAGGGGTGCTCCATATTCCCCAAACCTCCAGAACTGGAACCTCACCATCAGATAGAGTTTAACGTCATTCCCAGGACATGTAGACCTGCAGCCACCGCCTTCTAGCACCCATCTGATAAAAAGGGGTTGGGGCTTGCCATAAGGGAAATAGGGTTGGGGCAATCATATAGGTGCTAGGGCTTGACGTGACCAGCCGATTGATCGGAGGGGGTCTCTCCGACCACCCGTCTAGCCTAAGTAAGGTTCTAAGTGGAGTTTTGCAGGTCATGGACTGCTCATCCGCCTGGGTTCTATGCTTAAGCATCACAGGTCGCCACCCACAGCCAACAGGTGGCCCCATTTGGGGGGGGGGAGAGTCTTACCCCTCTGCAGAGGTGCAGTCGGTGGTAATATTATTTGTATATATTACTCGATGACCCAGTGATCACATCGGGTTTCTGTTGGAATTGCAATTCATGACAATATTAATACATCTATTTGAGATTAGAAGCGGCTACCCAGCATCACCTGGGTAGAGGGCAGACCAGAAAATGGTGGTGTAATGGTTAGCAAGTTAGTCTCGCAAATCCATTATTATTATGCACAATTTAATTTTTAGATATCTTCGTGAATATAAATCAAATCTTCATAATCTTTGCACGAAAAGCAAGAACTGGTGATATTTAATGTGTATATACATTTACTTTGTTGTTAAGTGTTTTAGTTTCGTAATTTTATCTGGACATGCACACTAGGGTAGGTTGATTTTAGAACTGTAACGTCTCCCATGTGGCAAAAGTTGCAAATTAACAAAGAATTCCCCCACAAAATATTTTTCTACAAAACTTTGCCTTCATTTGAGAAAATAGATTTCAATCTTTTAAAATATCATCCCCGTTACAGCTTAATTGATTAAGTAAAACGTAGCATATCGGAGGTGTCGTTGGTACGGGGGCATATTTTCAATTTGAATTCTATCTTATTTGTTTTGTTTAAAATGACAACAATTGGACACACGGCCTAGTAAAGGAGTTAGGTTAAGATAGTTCTAAGTGACAGTTATCTCTGGACTGCAGGTTCAATCCTTGTCAGGGGCAGCAATAACATAGAATAATAATTAACACAGCTTAACGCCTCTACCCCAGCTATGGTTAGCGGAATGAGAACAGGATACACATGTGGACTGAATAAAGGGTTAGGTTCAAAGTTCCGTGATGGCTCCCAATTACGACAAGAAGGTTCCTAATTACGAAAAAGAAGGTTTCCTGAGTCCGAGAAGGTTCCAGAGTCCGACAAGAAATACCCAAAGAAGGCCGGGGGACACATCGGCCGAAATGTTGTACAGATAACAATGAAGATAAGGACAATAGTCCAAATAATACTAACCATTTTTTTTTTTTTTTTAATGTTATCCCTGTTAAAAGTTTAATTAATGAGAAAAAAGCATATCTCGTTAATATGCTGCTTTCAGAGGTGTCGGTGATGATGGGGGGAATATTTTCAATTTGAATTCTACTTATATTTTATTTGTTTCATTTATTAAATAGACTGACCGACCATTAAGCAAATGAGTCTCGCAGATTCATTATTTTCTGTGATACATTTATTTTTCCCCAAATTCACAAAAGCCCTGATGAAGATCTACTTAAACACTGCAGCGTAGGCAAAATAAACATTACTCGTTTATGAACTTTGTGTTTTTTCAATTTTTCATAATCATACTGATATATAAGATTCACTCATTACATTAGTCATACTAGTATATAATAATACACTCATTACATTAGTTCATACTAGTAATATAAAATACACTCATTACATTAGTCATACTAGTATATAAAATACACTCATTACATTAGTCATACTAGTATATAAAAATACACTCATATACATTAGTCATATAGTTAATAAAATACAGCTCATTAACATTAGTCACAATACTAGTATAATAAAATACACTCATTACATTAGTCATACTGTATATATAATACGACTCATTACATTAGTCATCATCAGTATATAAAATACACTCATTACATTAGTCATACTAGTATATAAAATACACTCATTATTAGTCATACTAGTATATAAAATACACTCATGACATTGGTCATACTAGTATATAATACAACTCATAATTAGTCATACTAGTATATAAATACACTCATATAGTCATACTATATATTTAAAATACACTTCATATTAGTCATACTAGTATACTAAAATACACTCATATTAGTCATACTAGTAATATAAATACACTCATATTAGTCATACTAGTATATAAATATCACTCATATTAGTCATACTAGTATAAATAAATACACTCATATTAGTCGCATACTAGTATATAAAATACACTCATTTGTCTAAACTAGTATCATAATACATCATATTAGTCATAACTAGTATATAAAAATACACTCATATTAGTCATACTGATATATAATACATCTCATATTATTAGTATATCATCAATACATCATCATGTCAACAGTGTGCAACTATTTCGTGTATCATGATGATCTGTCGCCAGCACCTCTTCCTATCATTCATCGACTCTGGTAGTCTCTTCGCGCTGCAGCAGCATCCATACATAGTTTGGTCAATGTAGGTCCTGGCTGGGCGGCCACTTGCGTGTCCATGTGCTTGCTTCCACAGTAATTAACGCACTTAGGTATAACACCAATTACTATAGGCGCCATGTAGTTCATCATCTCATCATCATGCTTCATCAGCTTTATAGGATATTAGAAACCAGTGCCGCCTCCCTTATCATTGCCTGACTTTGATAGCTTTATGCGCTGCACGATTAAAGTTTGCGGGTAATACGGCCGAGAACGGAGGGCCCACTGATCAGTCCGTTTGTGGCTAGAGCGATGCTACCGAGCTCGTCTGCTTCGCAGTGCATCCATGTATTGCCGCAGCACGTGACGTATATTGCTAATAGGGCGGCATATTGGCTGCATACATGGCCGTTTTCTGTGTGTCACCTCCACGACATAGGCGACATCGCACATTATGCGTCGTGCAGCTAAGACCCACTAGCATGTTTAACTGCTATTGTAAATGGGTCCAGAGGTGGTGTTGCTTACGAGTTGCAACGGACAGTAAATGGTGACACAACCGAAACGGGACATAACCACAGCCTGGAGAAACGTCTCTTTAGCTTGTCGGGGAGCGGATTTCCATACGACTGATAATTTGTTGGTGGCCAACCATGCCTTTCCTATTCGAAGTGTTAACATCGCTTTCTGTGGATGAGATATTACTACCTAGGTATGTGAATTGTTCTTCTGACTTAAGAGACTTGCCGTCAAGTGTGGAGATGTCTCCTTGCTTTTTGAAGATCATGAACCTCAGTTTTATCAGAGTTCACATAAAGGCCGACTCATACTCATCTTATATATGGATTGTGTGTTTTTTCTGTCTGTAACCGAAACTATCTCACTACTCAAGTCACAATTCCCTTAAGTTATTGACATCACATCCTCACAATTGATTTCTTTTTTTATTTAAACCTCATTATTAATAAATTGTTCACCACATTATTAATACTGTTAAGCATCTTACATACACTAATAACACAACTTATGTTTATACTATCAACAAAACAGCGGTTCAATGTGAACGGAAGGCTTTTGCATATTGATATTAAATAAATCGAATTTAATAATATATTGCTTAGTATTATTGTTTTCAAATTGTTTTGGTTTTATTTTATGATATAAGCAAAAAATCTCTTCAATGAATCTTAAATGAAATCCATTAACAAGAAAAAATAACTGTCCATTTTATTCTTACTTACTCTTTTAAGTAAATACTTTAAATGAAAAAAATAACAATGAAAGACGAGAGTGATGGAAGAGTAAGTTTCAGTTGTTCTAATTTTCGATTATACCCCCCTCTGTTTCAAATATTTTTATCTGCCTTCTTATTTAGTTTCATTAGCCTTTCTAATTTAATATAATATTTGATTACATTAAAACTTAAATACTTGCACCCGGAAGGTGCATATATTTGCTAGTATATATAATTTCAATTTTTCATAATCATACTGATTCACTTATTACATTAGTCATACTGGTATATAAAATACACTTATATTAGTCATACTGGTATATAAAATACATATTAGTCATACTGGTATATTACACTTACACTTATATTAGTCATATATAAATACACTTATATTATAATATAAAATACACTTATATTAGTCACACTGATATAAAATACATATATAAAAATACACTTATATTAGTCACACTCATATATAAAATACACTTATATAGTCATCATATATAATACACTTACATATATAAAATACACTTATAGTCAGACACTCACACTCATATATAAAACACTATATTAGTCACACTTATAAAATACACTTATATTAGTCACATTATATAAATACACTTATATCACTCACACTCATATATAAAATACACTTATATTAGTCACACTCATATATAAAAATACACTTATATTAGTCACACTCATATATAAAATACACTTATATTAGTCATACTGGTATATAAAATACACTGTTATATAGTCATACTCATATATAAAATACACTTATATTAGTCATCATATACACTTATATTAATCATACTCATATATATAAGACTTATTACATTAGTCATACTAGATACACCTAGATTATCTTTGATCTTTAAAAATAAAAATGAAAATTTCATCACCTCAAGAGAAAGTAACAAATATTTTTGCTTGTTACAGTATAAAAATGAAAGAGACAAATAAAAACAATCCAATGGAATTAATCCCTAAAAATAGGAGATTAGGATTAACATAGATTATCAGAAAGAGAGAGAGAGAGAGAGAGAGAGGGGGGATACCTCGGCTGCACACTTTAGACAGATTAACTGACAGAAATAATAATGAAAAAAGTAAATAGAGAAGGGGGGAAAAAAAGAAGAAGTCTTTCATCCCTCTACAGATACAAACTTTAAAATTAGATTAATTACAACAACCTAATTTTAATATAAATATAGAATAGTACCCATAAAAAATGACATATATATATATATATATATATATATATATATATAGTGTGTGGTGTGTTTGAAATACGCTAGACTTAGCACAGGGTGGCGTCGTCAGTTATGTTATTGGCTGGTTTCATAGGGGGGTTTCGGTTCTTCCAACATAATACCCCCCTCAGCCAGCCAGACCCTGTTGGAGACGATCAAACTCCATCACGCCACCCTTGTGCAACGCCAACAAAAAAACTTATAATACGTCAACGCGATCCTCGAACTCTTTATATCTGAATAGCCAATTCTACAACCAATCGTTGATAAGAGTAATTGTTATAAACAGGATTGTGCGACTCAGACATTTTCTTTTTAATAAATGCATTGGCATGGCTAGGATGTTACTTAGAAGAAAAACGCGTTGGATATACGAGACTGAAAGGAATGTAAGTTGTAACAATTGAGAAGTCTTTTTTTTTTTTTTGGTTTTTTTTCATAGTAGCAATATACAAATTACTCCATATTCAATTTGGTCGAAGTTGAATATGGAATTTAAACTTAAAAATTTCTTTTTTTTATATATATATATATATATGTTAGCAAAGTACCTAGTACTGGACTAATTTTTTTTAGGAACACCACTGAGAAAGGGAGAAAACAGGAGTAAGAGAGAATAAGAGGAAAATGTTTTATACATTTTTTTTTTTACAATGTTTGTTTTCTAAGGAAATGCTTTTTTTGCTTACATTTAAAATATCATTTCTAAAAATGTAATCCTAAACTTGTTTTAAAATATAATTTTATTTGAGAGAGATGAACACAGACGTGAGAGAGAGAGAAAGGAACAGACTGGGTGAAAGAAAGAGTACCTAGCCTGTTGAGTTAAAGTGAAATGTATTAGTCTAATTCATTTCCTTTTTGACCCAATTTTTCCTTACTTTATTTGTCCTTACAGTTCTAGAAATTGGTTGATTTTTGTTTAATTATTAAATTATATCACTTAATAAGTAAAAATCAAAAAACAAATTTTGTGTGTTTCTTAGTTAGAAACACACTAATGTGTCTGTGAGATTTCAAATCAGAATGACATCTCTTTTCGGAGTTATAAGTCGACACGTACATACCAGAAACATTTTTTTATATATGTGTGTGTGTGTGTGTGTGTGTGTGTGTGTGTGTGTGTGTGTATTTGGGCAGCATTCTTTCATTTTATACATGTAGAATTAAACAAAAGGCACGTCTCCTGTTTAACAATTTTATTGATGATCTTTTCAAGCTTTCTGGCCAACTTTTTTTACATTTAGATGAAATCCATAGATTAGTCTACTAAATTTCATATCCCAAGTACTTTTGGCACTTCGAAGTGCCATCATCAGGGGTGATGTGTTAATGTTCCACTTTTTTCAAGTTTGTAGTAGCGAGAGTAACTAGGAGGGGAACTCGTAGAAAGTACTTGGGATATGAACTTTGGTGGACTAATCGACGGATTCCATCCAAATGTAAAAAAGTTGGCCCGAAAGCTTGAAAAGATTGTTAATAAAATTATTCAGCTCTGGGTAGA
>CM042178.1:1321587-1406587 GCA_023376005.1 Doryteuthis pealeii
AGCAAATATATGCACCCTCCGGGTGCCAGTATTTAAGTTTAAATGTAATAAAATATTAGATTAAATCAGAAATGCTAATGAAACTGAAGAAGAATTCAGATAAAAAGATTTGAAACGGAGGGGGTATAATCGGAAAATAGAACAACTGAAACTTACTCTTTCATCACTTCCGTTTTTCAATGCTAAATTTTCCTAATTTAACTATTTAGTTAAAATAGGAAGTAAAGAATAAAATTACAGTTATTTCTTCTTGTTAATGAATTTCTTTTAGGATTTATTGAAGAGATTTTTACTCATATTCATTAAAATAAAACCAAACAATTAGAAATCAATAATACCAAGCACATATTTATTAAAATCAATTTTTTTAATATCAATATGCAAATTAGCTTTACGTTTACACTGAAAACTGGTATTTTGTTGTATATATAAATACAATTGCATGTTATTAGTATTTAGGTGAGGCCAACAGTATTAATAATGTCAAACAGTTTTATTATTAATTGAGGTTTAAATAGAAATAGAATCCTGGAGAATGTGACGTAAATAACTAAGGGAATTGTGACTTGAGTAGTAATATAGTTTCGGTTACAGACAGAAAAACACACAATCTCCATTATAATAAGATATATATATATATATATATATATATATATACTAGACAACATCATGTTTTACCAACAACTTTGCTATTTATTTGTTTGGTTTGTTTTGTTTTACGGCATATCAACCTCGGTGGGTCATTTAATACCGACAAAGTTGTGAAATAAATTCATTCTTAATGCATAATACAATTTTGTTTATAAACTCATGTTTTTCTATTTAACCCATAGATGGGACCCTAACAGGTACTACCACTCCGGGTCAGAGTGGACCAGGGAGCAATAGTGATGAAGGGGTGCTCCACATTCCCCAAACCTCCAGAACTGGAACCTCACTATCAGATAGAGTTTAACGTCATTCCCAGCACATGTAGACCTGCAGCCACCGCCTTCTAGCACCCATATGATAAAAAGGGCTTGGGGCTTGCCATAAGGGCAATAGGGTTGGGGCAATTATATAGGTGCTAGGGCTTGATGTGACCAGCCGATTGATCGGAAAGGGCCTCTCCGACCGCCCGTCTAGCCCAAGATAGGGCCAAAGTGGAGTATTGCATGTCATGAACTGCTCATCCACCTGGGCTCTATCCTTAAGCATCACGGGTCACCACCCATGGCCAACAGGTGGCCCCATTAGGGGAGTCTTACCCCTCTGCAGAGGTGCAGTCGGTGCATTCTAACGCCGCAGCCGACAGGGCGGTTTGCTATTTATATATATATATATATACTAGACAAAACGTGACACGTTGGGTCACCCATTCAGCTCTGGGTAGATAATTGAGATTAGGGAAAAAGGAGTTAGCAAAGCAAATAAATTAAAAAATAAATAAATAAATAAATACAGCCAGACGAAGTCTTAAAATCATTTTGGAATGTTTGACCTCATAAGCTACAGGTTGCTGGTTGTGAAATTTAATATAGAAATACATTTCAAATCCTTCCCGGCTCTCTCTCTCTTTCTTTCTACTCTCCAGAGAAACTAACATTATATAATGAGGAGGTAGTCAAGAGGGAAAGAAAAAGATAGACACAGAGTAAAGTAAGAGATTGGTCGGTTTTTGACTTAATTGCAAAATATGACTAATTAGAACCAATTAAAACAATTTTTTTTCAAACATAATTCAATCCTAAAAGTAAGGAATAATTTAGTATAATTTTCGTGTCATTAAACTAAACAGTAAAAAAAGACTTTAGGAAGTAAAAGTTGATTTAACTCAGCTTTAGTATAATAATAATAATATATATATATTCGGATTCACTTCAATTTTCAATTTACACACACATATATATATATATATATATATATATATATATATATATATATATACTTCCATATGAGTGAAAAACTTAACAACCAGACACTTGGCTATTATAAATTAATTTATTTCAAGTGCCATAAATAAATTTGAGTAAATACATATTGACGCCAAATTGTATTGGACGTTGCCTTTTCCTTTGAAAATATTAGCGGTATGGAGAGAAAAAAACTTATGATCAGTCTTTGTTCATGTCTGCATCTGGATCTAGAATCTCCTGAGACTAACAGATGTTTCTATATCTATCTGGTTTGGGGCATTTAAATTCTAAAATTACATAGGTTTTGCATCATTTGTTATATATATATATATTATAAAATGGGTACAAGAGATAACCTACTCGAGTTTCACCATAAGGATCTTCAGGGTTAAATCCACTGAGTTAATCGAGACACCGATTAATAGCAGTCGATTTCTACTTAGTATTGAGCACTTTGTATTTGTTGTATCGCTGACTTACCTCTCTGAATTCTACACTTACTAACCAACGTGACCAAATTCACCGGTAAGTCAACTTTTCCTTCATAAATATATATATATATAAGTAAAAAAAAGTAAGTAAAGTCGTCGGAGCGGCCTAAAGTCAGTATTAGCCAGTCAGCGAGGGTCTATCCCCTTTTCAATAGCGCTAGACCAAGGAGATTGTTTTTTAGCATCTGAGGTGGAGCGCCACACCTACCATCAGCTCCTTACTTTACTGCACAGATCCGTGCTACTCATAATGCTGAGTTGGCAAGGACCGGTATCGATCTAGGAACCTTGTGGTTTCTAGCCGAACGCTCTACCGACTGAGCTAACCCGGCCCTATATAATATTAAGAAAAACTTAACAAACCGTCCTCCTGTAATAATTTATCTCAACCAGAAATTTAAAAAAATTTTTAAATTTAAAAAATCTTAAAATATTCTTAAGATTATTTTTTCTTTTTTTTTTTTTTTGTAAAACCCGTCTGATAAGACTTGGTTTTTTAAGAATTTAAAAATTAAAAAAAATTTTTTTTGAGTTTCTGGTCGAAATAAATATCTTATCAATGTAGGTCCTCTGCACAGCATCTAATATCCACGCAGAACTACTTATCAATGTAGGTCCTTGTTGGATGGACCACATTGGCATGTTCATGTGCTGGTTTCAACAGGAGTTTCATACAGGGTGCGTCCTTTTTAATTTCATATCTTATAATGTATATTTTCTTTATTATTTTCTTTAATTAATTTGCTAAATCTTCATTTCTTTTCAGATATTTTATACAACCATGAGATTAACAAAGGAACAGAGAGTAAAAACAATTCAATTGTACTAGCAAAACAATCAAAAATGGTGCTGAAACCGAAAAGATTGTTATCAGCTGAATTTAACATCACAAGGGTGCAAAGCCGAAATATCACAAACTTGATTAGAACATTTGAATCCACCGGAAGTGGAAGTGATGCTCAAAAAAGAGCGGGGTAGGCCAGTTGTTGCAACAAGCTTAGAAAAATCCAATGAACTACAAGAATCGTTGCTGCGTTCTCCTCAAAAATCCAGTAGGCGTCTTTCTACAGAGTTAGCAATTAGTGATAGGAGTGTTCGTAGAATGTTGAAGAAGTTAAAGATGAGACCTTATATTCCATGTGCGCTTCAAAGTTTGCATAATGGAGATCAAGATAGACAATTGCAATTTTGTGAAATCTTTATGACTAAAGTTAACGAAGATGTAAAGATTAAAAGGCTTTAATTTTGTTCCACTTAAACAAAGGGTGTTACTGATGCCGCACCCTATATATCTTATTATAATGGAGATTGTGTATTTTTCTGTCTGTAACCGAAACTATATTACTACTTATGTCACAATTCCCTTAGTTATTGATATCACATTCTCCATGATTGTAGTTTTATTTTAAACTCAATTATTAATAAAATTGTTTTACATTATTAATACTGTTAACCATATCTACTCACTAACAACATGCAATTATATTTATATATACAACAAAATAACGGTTTACAGTGTGAAAGGAAAGGCTAATTTGCATATTGATATCAAAAATGTGATTTTAATAAATATGTGCTTAGTATTATTGATTTCTAACTGTTTGGTTTTATCTTAATGAATATTACCAAAAATCTCTTCAATGAATCTTAAATGAAATCCATTAACAAGAAAAAATAACTGTCATTTTATTCTTTACTTCTTCTTTTAACTAAATACTTAAATTAGAAAAAATAACAATGAAAGACAAGAGTGATGGAAGAGTAAGTTTCAGTATTTCTATTTTTTTATTATACTCCCTCTGTTTCAAATCATTTTATCTGCATTCTTATTTAGTTTCATTAGCCTTTCTAATTTAATACAATATTTTATTATATTAAAACTTAAATACTAGCACCCAGAGAGTGCATATACTTGCTAGTATATATAATATAGAAAAGTTGTAGAAACACACACAATCTATCAAATATCGGACATATTCTGCCAAAATAATAACTCAATGCCTGAAGAAGACAACAGATCAGAAACACGTGTCGCGTATCTAAGATAAAAAGAATAAAAAAATTTTTTCTGAGAACATAATACATTTTGCGGACCTTCTTTTTTATAAAATATCAAATTTTCTCCCGTTGGAACCAGAACAACATTTATATATATATATAAGAGATTTATCCAAAACTTGGTAGTAAGGGATGATTCTATATGTGATTTCTAAGATCCACTGTACTAATATTGATGATCAGTATGTATAAATACAGTGAATCTTTAAATCACTGAAGAGAGCTCAATGTATAATAACCTTTTAGATTATATACAGAGCAATATTTATCATAGAAAGGAAGGAAGAACTCAACACCGTAATTCCATAATAAATTTATTTCGACCAAAATTGGGGCCTATATAAATCTAAGTTGATTTAAAACGGCTCCGAAATGTTTAAGCGTTGATAAATAAATTCATCTTATTTTTGGAACACCTGTTTATTTCCAATTTCTTAATATATATATATATATATATATATATATATATATATAATATATAGATAGATAGATATGGCATTCAACATTGGGATTGTCACAGTATATGCCAATCTTTTTAATCTTTGGCCCAAATATATAAGAATTTATATATATATATATATATATATATAGAGAGAGAGAGAGAGAGAGATATGTGAAGTATCCAAAACTTGGTAGTAAGGGATGATTCTATATGTGATTTCTAAGATACACTGTATTATTATTGTATGATCCAGTATGTATAAATACAGTGAATCTTTAAATCACTAAAGAGAGCTCAATGTATAATAATCTTTTTTTAAAAAAATTTTTTGTGAAGAGGAAGATTCTACATTGGGAAAAATTTTCTGTTATGCAATTCAAATTATTGTTGTCTGCCTATCTGATGAGACTTTATTTTGAGGAACTTTGTTAAATGAACTATGGAAAAACTCGTCAGACAAGAATTGTCTGTTGAGTTCAACAAAAATTCAAGAAAAAATGCTGCCAATATATACTATATATATATATATATATATTATATATATATATATATAATCAGAGTAAAGTCATCGAGGTGGCCTGAAGTCGGTATCAGCCAATCAGCAAGGGAAAAATTTTCTGTTATGCAATTCAAATTATTGTTGTCTGCCTATCTGATGAGACTTTATTTTGAGGAACTTTGTTAAATGAACTTAGATTTATAAAGGCCCCAATTTTGGTCGAAATAAATTTATTATGGAATAACGGTGTTGAGTTTTTCCTTCCTTTCAAAGATATATATATATATATATATATATATATATATAACCAAAAATAAAATTATGTAAATATAAATAAGAGATGTACTAAATTTTGATCACATAGAATATACATATATATATACATATATATGGGTAATTCCATGTCAAATTTTCAAGGCCATGTCACCCACCCACTTCAATTTTGTACAGGTGTGGACTATGTTAAAGTTAGACAATCCCCAGAATTTGAGCTTCCAATTCCAAAAATTGGCAGAGTTATGTCGATTTTTAACTCAACAAATTTGAGAGGGGGTCACGAAAAATGGCGATTTTTTTGTAATCTATTTCTGTTTGTAAAATGAGTTCTAGTGCGTCACTACACCTAAAAATTGGTTTATAAAAGCATTTTTGCCAGTGGAATCCAAAAATGCATTTTTGGATTCCTCGGGCAAAAATGCTTTTATAAAAAGGCTGTAAGTTAACCAATTTTAAGTTATTGATGATTTATGATTTTTCATAGCAAGATCAATATCCCGATGTGGCACTGCATCTATGACAAAGATTTTTTTTTCTATTATTATCTATCGAACATTATTTGTACCAAAAAGATAGTTTGGTTTTTGCTCAGAACTGAAGCTGTACAAAATTTCAGAAAAATTGAAGTGGGTGGGTGACAATTTTACTTTTTCTGGATGATTTGACATGAATTGCCCCCCCCCCATATATATATATATATATATATATATATATATATATATATATATATATATATATGGGAGTAAATATGGAAAATAAATCTGACAATATTAAGAAATTTGAAAAAACAAGTGTTCCGAAAATAGGATGAATTTATTTATTGATGTTTAAACATTTCGGTTTCTTTAAACCTTCATCAGGATGTATCTTGGGATGAGGAAATTTATGGATGTTTTATAGATGACAGGAGATGAAAATGTTTATAAAATCTTTTTTGTTGTGTAACTGTATTTGTTCAGCGTTATAATTTCTTCACCCCAAGATACATCCTGATGAAAGTTTAAAGAAACCGAAATGTTTAAACATTGATAAATAAATTCATCCTATTTTCAGAACACTTGTTTTTTCCCAATTTCTTTATATATATATATATATATATATATATATATATATTCTTTCCCCATAACATTCTTATAAACTTGTGAGCCCCTCCTCCTCCTAATTTCTACTGCTACTGTTTGTTTAAAAAGAAACAATGCAAACACCTTTCCAATTCCACACCTGATGATGGCACTAAGTAGTGCAGAAAGCGCTAGTGTTAAAACCTTTGGTGGATTCATACACCAATTCCATTCGGATATTTAAAAAGATGGCCCAAACGATTAGAAAGGATCAAACAAAAACTCGTCAGACAAGAATTGTCTGTTGAGTTCAACAAAAATTCAAGAAAAAATGCTGCCAATATATACTATATATATATATATAATATATATATATATATATATATATATATATAATTAGAGTAAAGTCATCGAGGTGGCCTTAAGTCGGTATCAGCCAATCAGCAAGGGAGTCTATCCCCTTTTTACTAGAGCTAGACCAAGGAGATTGTTTTTGCATCTGAGATGGAGCGCCACACCTACCATCAGCTCCTTACTTTACCGCACAGATCCTTGTGCTTCTCATACGCTGAGTTGGCGAGGGCCGGTATCGAACTAGGATCCTTGTGGTTTCTAGCCGAACGGTCTACCGACTGAGCTAACCCAGCCCTAATTCTATTAGTAAACCCTTGCATTAAGAAGGCAGAATACACACGCTTTGTATTATTAAGAGATAAAGCAGTGCTCTTTATATATAAACCAAAACTTTAAATGATTTTAATCTTGTTAAGAAAAAAAATCATTTCTTATGATTATTCTTTACTACCGCCATGAAATTTCTTAATTTCCTCTGCCCCCTTATTTATTTCCCGTTGCAATTTCTTTTAATATATTCATCCTTTCTTTTTGAAAGGCAAGAAATATCCAATGATCTTGAAAGATGTCTAATCGACTGGTGCAAATGGTAATAGTAGCTAATGTCTTCCCATTTTCAACCCATAAAAGTATCGATTTTCTATCCAGAACGGCATCATTCCATTATAACAAGAAATGAGCATGAAAAGCTGCGGAGTAATTACAGATTATAACAGGTATTAAAAAGTGTTTTTCGAAAGCAAATGCACAGAGGGAACCAGTAAAACCAATGATCTTGAAAGATGTCAAATCGACTGGTGCAAGAAAACTTAAGCAAATGGTAATGGTAGCTAATGTCTTCGCATTTTCAGATTCAACCAGTTACGATCATTCCCACTGTGAATTTGTTACATAATTCATGGGTAGCCTATGAATTATGTCTGTAAGTTTAGTTAGATTCCCATAATGGTGCAAGAGAACTTAAGCAAATGGTAATGGTAGCTAATGTCAATGAATTCTAACGCCCCAGCCGACAGTGCAATAGCTGGAGGGAGAATAGTTTAATGCATACCTTTCCCAAGAGTATTAGTGCTATTAACATATCCTACTTGTGTGGTAGGATTGGTAAATATATATATATCTATAAGGTGTTGTTGCCTCCTTATCCAAATTAAGGAAAATAGGGTTTGTTACATAATTCGAGGGTAGCCTATGAATTATGTCTGTAAGTGTAGTTAGATTCCCATAATGGTGCAAGAGAACTTAAGCAAATGGTAATAGTAGCTAATGTCTTCCCATTTTCTATCCAGAATAGCATCATTCCAATATATTCAAAGTAAATATGTATATCCCAGGACCCAATACATCAAAAAGCTATCAGCATCACTGTATGTATTGACAATTTTGGGTAATGTGACGTAAGCAATGACATAGTTTCGGTTACAGGTAAATTGAGACTGAATCTCCATTATTAATAGATTAACTTCAATGAATTACCGTATTTGGTGGCATATAGGACGCACCTTTTTTTCCAAAATTTTGGCTCAAAAAATTGCCCAGCGTCTTATACATCGTAAGTGAAGTTTGAGACCTCCTGTAGCCCTAAGCTCCTCTTCTCTATGAAGCTCACTATGTTACATAATCTATGCGGTTGCATAAGATTATTGTCAATCCTCTGTATTTCTAAAGAGATGGCCCTTTTCATATCACGGGCGGGACTTTCCATAGAATAGTACAGAAAGCCTGCCAAATTACGTGAAGTCACGTGGGACCTGGTTGGGTCCTCAGTTTCAGTTTAGACGTCAGGCAGAGGAGATGTCCTGCCTTAACTGTAACTCACTCTGCATACGCGCGCTATGTTAGTCAGATATTTAGTTACATGAAATGTTTAGTTAAGTAAATAAAAAGCTTAAGAAAATAACACGGTTTTGTGGTTGGTGAATGTCTTGGTAACAAGACTGATCTAGAAGAAGAAATGAGTTAAGTGCGACCGACTGACCAAGACGAAATCCAGATGTTAGAAGAGACGCTAGAAGAACTGAAGATATCAAAGACGCCAGAAGAAGAATAGAAGAAAGTAAAACAACTAATTTTCGTGTCCGATGTTTTGTTATTATTATTATCATTACTAATACTACTGATGAGTTTTTCACATCAGCGTCAGCTGATGACCTTTCACAGGAGTCTGAGAGACAACAAGTTTCCTCAGATCTCCAGGACTCTTCTGAATATTCTGGCAGATTGCAGCAGTGCAGTGTTCTGAATGGTTTAAACCCTTCCTCTGATTTCCAAATTTTCCAAACCCTTTTCTAATCCTTTTGGGACTGTTCCAAGTGCACCAACTACAATTGGTATCACTTTCACTTTCATATTCCATAACTTTTTCAGTTCTCTGGCAAGGTCCAGATATTTGTTCATTTTTTCATTTTCCTTTAGCTTCACCTGTGATCTGCTGGCACTGCAAAATCCACCAGTTGACAAGTTCTTTCTTTTTTGTTTATCAACACTAGGTCTGGTCTTCTTGCTGGGATACGGTGATACGTTTTTATTTCAAAGTCCCAGAGAATTTTATGCGTTTCGTTCTCAAGAACAGATTCTGGTTTATGCATATACCATTTTTTTGCATGATCAAAATTAAATTTTTTGCATAATTCCCAGTGGATCACCTTCCCAACCCAGTCGTGTCTAGTTTTGTATTCTCGTTGTGCTAGTTTGCTACATTCGCAGAGTATATGGTTTACAGTCTCATCTCTATTCCCGCAAAGTCTACATTTACTATTTTGTTGGGTCATTATTATTATTAATTCTATTATTATTATTATTATTATTATTATTATTTCCTGCTATTGAGATGTCTTGTGTATGCTTATTGCTTGCCTGTACTGCCAAATTGCTTTTATACAGCTATGTTTCTGCTGGTGTAATGCACAGCCAGACTGTTTTCAACAATATATGCTTAAATACACTAAAAAAATTTTTTTCATCTTCTATGCCGTTAAATACGGTAAATCAAACCAAAGTTTATTTCTAAAAGGTAAACACAAACCTTGGGGAATGGTGGGGGGGATCTCAGTCAGGTGAACTAGTTATTGATCTAATGAAATGAATAAAAAAGCTTACCTGTAATTAACATTATTTTAATCTTCTTTAAGAGGATTTCCATTTATAAATCTGCACCTAATGTGCCTGACCTTAAAACTTTTTACAGTAAATCTGAGATCATCTCGGAGAAAGTTAGGCACCTGTAATGATCTATTAAAAAGAAAAAATACCTTACTGTTTCTCTGAATTTTTGAGAGGAGGCTTGATTATTTGGATTATTCGGACTATTGTCCTCATCTTTATTGTTATCTACACTATTTCTCTGAATTTTTTAGATGAGGCTTGATTATTTGGATTATTTGGACTATTGTCCTCATCTTTATTGTTATCTACAATATTTCTCTGATTTTTTGAGATGAGGCTTGATAATTAGTATTATTTGGATTATTCAGACTATTGTCCTCATCTTTATTGTTATCTGCACTAGTTCTCTGAATTTTTGAGATGAGGCTTGATAATTTGTATTATTTGGATTATTCAGACTATTGTCCTCATCTTTATTGTTATCTACACTATTTCTCTGAATTTTTGAGATGAGGCTTGATAATTAGTATTATTTGGATTATTCGGACTATTGTCCTCATCTCTATTGTTATCCACACTATTTCTCTGAATTTTTGAGATGAGGCTTGATTATTTGGATTATTCTGACTATTGTCCTCATCTTTATTGTTATCGACACTACTTCTCTGAATTTTTGAGATGGGGCTTGATAATTTGTATTATTTGGATTATTCAGACTATTGTCCTCATCTTTATTGTTATCTACACTATTTCTCTGAATTTTTGAGATGAGGCTTGATAATTAATATTATTTGGATTATTCGGACTATTGTCCTCATCTCTATTGTTATCCACACTATTTCTCTGAATTTTTGAGATGAGGCTTGATTATTTGGATTATTCTGACTATTGTCCTCATCTTTATTGTTATCGACACTACTTCTCTGAATTTTTGAGATGGGGCTTGATAATTAGTATTATTTGGATTATTCGGACTATTGTCCTCATCTTTATTGTTATCTACACTATTTCTCTGGATTTTTTAGATGAGGCTTGATAATTAGTATTATTTGGACTATTGTTCTCATCTTTATTGTTATCTACATTATTTCTCTGAATTTTTGAGATGAGGCTTGATAATTAGTATTATTTGGATTATTCGGACTATTGTCCTCATCTTTATTGTTATCTACACTATTTCTCTGAATTTTTGAGATGAGCCTTGATAATTAGTATTATTTGGATTATTCAGACTATTGTCCTCATCTTTATTGTTATCTACACTATTTCTCTGAATTTTTGAGATGAGCCTTGATAATTTGGATTATTTGGATTATTTGGACCATTGTCCTCATCTTTATTGTTATCTGTACAACGGTTCTGCCGATGAGCCCTATGGCCTTCTTCAGGTATTTCTTGTCGGACTCGGGAACCTTCCAATTGGACACATAGCCTAGTGGATAAAGGAGTTAAATTAAGACAGTTCTAAGTGACAGTTACCTCTAGACTGCAGGTTCAATCCTGGTCAGTGGCAGCAGTAACATAGAATAATGGTTAACGCAGCTTAACACCTATACTCTAGTTATGGTTAGCAGAATGAGAACAGGATAGCCCCGTGGACTGGGTTAGGTTCAAAGTTCCATGATGGCTCCCGATTCCGAAAAGAAGGTTCCCGATTCCGACAAGAAATACCTGAAGAAGGCCAGGGGGGACATTGGTCGAAATGTTGTACAGTTAAAAAATTAAGATGAGGACAATAGTCCGAATAATACAAATAATACCTTACTGTTTACTGATGAAATCTAATCGAATGGTCCTCTAACTTATTTTCTCATTTGAGCAACTTCAATGTTTCTTTAAGCAATAATGGTGCATATCGCATAAATGCGTCCTGGCCTCCTGCCCTAAAAAACGCTAAGCGGTTCCTGCTCAAAATCCAACCTGCACTACTATTGAACTCCCTAGCTGTTTGAAGGGTATTTTTCCTGAGAAGTTAATGTGATATGAAAGCGATATTTTACCCCCCCACACACACTTTTCTCGACAAGTAAATGTAAATATTATAACCCCTACTTCTTTAAAATATTTTTTTAGCAGTTTAAAGGCATTTTTATCGACAAAAAACTTTTTTTTTTTAGTGTTTTGAAGGGTTTTTTTATTGACAAGTAAATGTAAATATTTTATCCCTCCCGCCCTTTAAAATATGGTGAGGTTCCAGTTCTGGAGATGTGGGGGAATGTGGAGCAGCCCTTCATCTCTATTGCTCCCATTTACACCCAGACCCAGAGTGGTAGTAGCTGTTAGGGTCGCATCTATGGTTTAAATAGAAAAAAAAATGTGTTTATAAAAAATTTAAAAAAATGAGTACCTATGAAGAATGAGCTTATTTCAAAACGTTGTCGGCATTAAATGACCCACCGAGGTTGATATGCCAGCATTAAATGACCCACCGAGGTTGATATGCTGGCATTAAATGACCCACCGAGGTTGATATGCCTTAAAACAAACAAAATCACTCACAATACTTTTTGAACACACCTTGTAAATATGAAAATACTTGTACGAGTATATGTGTGTTGGATTATTTTCTATATGAGGTGTGCTGCAATACGCCACTTAAATTTATAGACTAAGCGAGTTCACATGGTTTAAACCTCAGCCAATCAACAGCCCGAGTGCATGGCTGGTTGACTACTTAATCACTGATACTGACAGACATCCATTTGCAATCATTGATGAAGGACCTGTAAGACTGAGGAGCAGCAAGGAAGGAACAACCAAAGGATTCTTTACCAAGGATCGTGCTCTGCTTAACACAAAGGATCTCCGTCTGCTGGACCAGCGCTCTTGCTTGAGCCCTAAAGGATGGCCACTAAAATTGTAAAAGGTTATGGGCCCAGCACACTTCGACTGTGCGACTTAATTGACCCACTGAGGTTGATATGCCGTAAAACAAACAAAATCACACCTTGTAAACATGAAAGTACTTGTAAGAGTATATATGTTGAATTTTTTTCGTATATGAGATGTGCTGCAATACACCACTTAAATTTATAGACTAAGCGAGGTCACATGATTTAAACCATGTAAACATGATGAAAATACTTGTACGAGTATACGTGTTGGATTATTTTGTATATATATATTTACCAACCCCTCCGCACGAGCAGGATGTGACACAAGGTCAATTTCTTAAGCGGAGTTCAACAGGTTTGAATTCAGAGTTTTCCTTCTCCTAGACCAGTTGCCTAACCAAGGTTAAAGAGCCCGGTCTGCCCTACTATTTATCCATAGCTGGAGTGAGAGTAGGATTCATACCTTTCCCAAGGGTATTAGCGCAAAGTTAAATGCAATTATCACATCCAGGATTTGAACTTGGGGCGACGAGTCCATTTCCCATGACTTTAACCATCGCACCACGCGCTTCCATGTATATATGTCATCCATAAACACATGTTTCGACATTTACGTCTCATCAGTGCAGAGAAACCCGACGGAATTTATGTTTCTGTTCTTATTTGTATATAGAAATAACAGCTCCTTCTTTGGTTGATTGCAGAATCTTCTGTGAAGAAAGCCACCTTCCCAATTCAAATATAAAGTCATAGACTCTGATAAAGTGTTTTCTTCATACATAGGTAAGAGTCTTTTGTCTGTAAATAGCAAATGTAAGTAATATCAATAAGTGAATCTTTTTCTCCCTCCCTTTCTCTTCTTACCCCACCCCCCACCTGTAGACACTTGGGCGGAAAAAAAAAACAAAAGACCAAAACAGCCAACATTTTTATTGATTATCAGTCTCTTGAGAAGTGGCTCTTACTTGTCCCGAACAAAAGCAATCCATATACTCTTACAAGTATTTTAGTACTTTCATCATGTTTACATGGTTTAAATCACGTGACCTTGCTTAGTCTATAAATTTAAGTGGTGTATTGCAGCACACCTTATATAGAAAATAATCCAAAACACATATACTCTTACAAGTATTTTCATCATGTTTACATGTTGGTGTGTGTGTGTGTGTGTGTGTGTATATATATATATATATATATATATAAAAAAAATCAACCTCGTCCACAATAATCAATCGACGTAATTTGCGGTCCAAAAACATAACAGCAAGAAACGTCTTCACATAAACACCAGAAGAATTATTAGCAAAATAGCCTGAAACCTGGGTAGTTGCCTATGGAAAACAATTATATTTAAAAAATTCAACAAATAAATAAAGCTCCTACAACTTTGTGGTTGAGCACTGTGATTTCTTTGTTTCATCTCATAATTTTTTTAAAAATATCTATATATATATATAAAAAAAAAAAACGTTCTGTATCTCTCAGTCTATTTTTTTTCTATCTTTCTAATCCTCTTAGTCATAATATCTGGGGGGTGGTGGTGGCTAGAACTCCACCCCTCCCCTAACATAAGCACAACACCAATATTATGTAAATACAAAGTGTACAAGTGGGTGACTCGCTTTGATAAACACATTCACATATATATATTTTGTTAAACTCTACTGACGATTCTTGTCCAACGAGTTTTTGTCCGATCCTTTCTAACTGTCTCATCTTTTTAATGTCAAGGTGGAATTGGTGTAGCAATCCACCAAAGGTTGTTTCTTCACGATCGCTTTCTGCACGTGTTTGTGCCATCATCAGGTGTGAAACTGTAGGAATGTTTCCGTTGTCTCGCTTTTAAAATGAGCAGTAGCAGTAGGAATTAGTAGTAGGCAGAGTTCACAAGTTCCGTTTAAACGAACAGTGGTAGTAGAGATTTGTAGGGTTGGGGGGGCTCACTAGTTTGTAAGAATGTAAAGGGGAATGGTGGAAGGAGGATTGGTGGGAAATTATATGCATTTGAGGATATGTTGACTAGTTTCAAAGTTTATCTTGTTTAAGATGGGTTTGTTTTGTCTGATATATAGGGCTTCAATTATTTGAAGCTTTTGTTTGATTTTTTTCTACACCAATTCCACTCTGACATTAAAAAAATAGTCAGACAGTTAGAAAGGATTGGACAAAAACATGTCCGACAAGAATCGTCAGTAGTGTTTAACAATATATATATATATGTCATCCACAGACACGTGTTTCGATGTTTACATCTCATCAGTGCAGCTCGACTTTTTAACATCTACTTTTAGGCGGGAGCGAAACCCGACAGAATTTATGTTTCTGTTCTTATTTGTATATAGAAATAACAGATCTTTCTTTGGTCGATTGCAGAATCTCTGGGAAATCATTTTTATTATGAAAATGCATTGGACAATGATTTTTACTATGAAAATGCATTGGACAATGATTTTTATTATGAAAATGCATTGGACAATGATTTTTATTATGAAAATGCAATCGACAATGATTTTTACTATAAAAATGCATTGGACAATGATTTTTATTATGAAAATGCATTGGACAATGATTTTTACTATGAAATGCAATCGACAATGATTTTTACTATGAAAATGCAATCGACAATGATTTTTACTATGAAAATGCATTGGATACTGATTTTTACTATGAAAATGCAATCGACAATGATTTTTACTATGAAAATGCAATCGACAATGATTTTTACTATAAAAATGCATTGGACAATGATTTTTACTATAAAAATGCATTGGACAATGATTTTTACTATAAAAATGCATTAGACAATGATTTTTACTATAAAAATGCATTGGAAATTATTTTTACTATAAAAATGCATTGGAAATTATTTTTACTATAAAAATGCATTGGAAATTATTTTTACTATAAAAATGCATTGGAAATTATTTTTACTATAAAAATGCATTGGAAATCATTTTTACTATAAAAATGCATTGGAAATCATTTTTACTATAAAAATGCATTGGAAATGAGTTTTTTCCTTTAGAAATGTAAGTGAAAATGATTTGATCCACCAGCCTAGTAAAAAAAAAAAAAACAACAAAAAAAAACCCCCAAACAAACGTTCTATATATCTCTCAGTCCATTTTTTTTCTATCTTTCTAATCCTCTTAGTCATAATATGTGGGGTGGGGGTGGTGGTGGCTAGATCTCCACCCCTCCCCTAACAAAAAGCACAACACCAATATTATGTAAATACAAAGTGTACAAGTGGGTGACTCGCTTTGCTAAACACATTCACTCAAGCAGAATCGAGAGCAGCTGCTGGAATGTTTAATATACTGGCCACTGACTGGGGCATTTGCTAATTATTTCTAGAGAACATTATGAAGGCCTTTGAATGATTAATGGAGATATATATATATATATATATATATATATATTAGTATTATTTGTTTTATTCGGATTATTGTCCTTATCTTCAGTTTTATCTGTACAATGTATCTGATTTGAATGAGTCCGCCAAGGAATTTAATGGGTCCTAACTAAAGTTTCTTAATAAATTGCAGAGTTTTTATCTATGAACAACTAAAGCCATCTAACCCCTACCTTGTACCCTCATACAGTGTAATTTGTTTCCAAGAAAATATTGAAATTGTATTTACAGTTAGCTGGAAATGATGGGGGAAGAAAAAAGAAAAACTCTGGGACGCATGGATATGATTTTTCTGCATTCTTTTAGATTTTTATGTATCACAGGACATGTATCTATCAGCATGTGTGTGTGTGTGTGTAATATATATATATATATATATATATATATATATATATAAAGTAAGTAAAAGTAAAGTCGACGGGGCGGCCTAAAGTCGGTATCAGCCAGTCAGCGAGGGAGTCTATCCCCTTTTCAATAGCGCTAGACCAAGGAGATTGTTTTTAGCATCTGAGGTGGGGCGCCAAACCTACCATCAGCTCCTTACTTTACCGCACAGATCCCTGTGCTACTCATACGCTGAGTTGGCGGGGACCGGTATCGAACTAGGAACCTTGTGGTTTCTAGCCGAACGAAAACACACAATGCTGTTAAAATGAAAATATTTTATATCATATTCATAGCTAATATTGAACAATATTTCGATTTATAAAAATCATCTTCAGAGCTTGTTTTTAATCCGGACTCATCGAGAGAGAAGCAGAAAATAATTTAAATTCAAAACGAAAAACATTGATGTTCCAAACAGCGTGCAAGTCATGCGATCGTTTCGTTTTTTAGCACATCTGCTACACGTTTCTAAGCCAACAAAATAATTGTATATCTTTAGTGTATAATAGTTTTTGAAAGAAGAAGACATATTTCAAATTCAAAACCATTTCACGACTGGTTTTTAAGATCTCAACCATTGGACTCATCTGATGATTGGATTACCATGAAACTTCAAGTTATGAGTGTAAATCCATAATATTACAATTGATTATAAATCTGCTCTGCTTTATTAGCATTGAGCACCTTTTCATGCCAATACTTTTCTCATTTTTTCATTCTCTATTCATTATATATATATATATATATATATATATATATATATATATAGAATGGAAATGAGTAACCTACTCGAGTTTCATCGATAGATTCTTCAGGGTTACTTTTAAATTAATCGAGTTTACGATTAATCTTTGGTGTTATAAACACCAGAAATGTAAACAAGCGTTCCTCTACTAAATTTAAGTCCCATTCCAACGGGCATGTTTATAACACCAAAGATTAATCGTAAACTCGATTAATTTAAAAGTAACCCTGAAGAATCTATCGATGAAACTCGAATAGGTTACTCATTTCCATTCTTAAATAAATTTATGCTCTACATTGTATTGAGCACTTTGTATTTGTTTTTTCTCAACCTTAACCTCTGGATATTGTGCGCTTCCAACGATCGTTCTTATACCCACCGGTAAGTTAATACTTATATATATATATATATATATATATGCTTAAACAGTCTATCAACCCAAAGGGGAGAGAAACCAAAATGGAACCATAAAAATGGTAAAGACTTACCTGTTCAAAGAACTCCTCCATAAAACCACCTCCGCTATCCACTTGGACAGCCACTTCTTCGACATCCTCCTCATCGCTTACAGCCTGAAATGCAAAACAAAATATTCATTTAACTTTTTACAAATAAATAAATACCTACGATTTTGTGTAAAATTGATGTGTAAAAATATTCAAAATATTTGTTTGATTATTACATGCACGCAACATTTTATTTGAGAGGGACGGGGCTCAGTTTTTATTTCAAATTGTTTTATTTATTTATTTTTTTACCCCTTAAATAAATATGAGGATTTGTCTTACTTATGATACAAACCCTCTGACATTGAATTTTTAACTCTCACCCTCTCAGGCAATGTTTTTCAAGAATTAATTTTTACGACGCCCGGTGGGTGTTTTCTGTTGCTAGTAAAATTAATGTTCATTCAAAAAAAGTTTATTAAACATTTTTGGAAATACTGGAAAGTAAAAATGTTCCTAAGACAAAAGTTGATAACCATTTTAGTCTCGGTAGTTGGTCGGATATGGGGTTGGGATCAAGCGACTGTTAATGTAGGGATTGGCAGGGTTAGTGTCTTTAGTCATGTTGACGGGGTGGGGACACACCTTCCTAGCAAGTCTTCGAGCAAGCGGTGCTTGAACAAAGTTTTCAGGGACATCAAATGTCAATTTCAACTCAGTTAAAGTAAGTGTTCTTTTTACGGTGTAAATACTCCCCACCCACTTCTGGAAATAGTGGCCATTTTGACGTTTTGTCATCCCGGATTCCTGCCCTAATTTACGCTATGTTTTTAATTGGCGGCATGACATAATTCTAGCCAAATATAGATATTTTCCGAGTCGTGTATTTCACATTTTATCAGCGAAAAAAACCCAAAAAAAACACCCAATACGAGTCTAGGTAAAAAAAATCATACATAAGTGAATAGTCCAATTGGGCACATAGCTTAGTGCAGCGTTCCCCAACCTTTTTTTGCGCCACGGATCGGTTTCATCAAAGACAATATTTTCACAGACCGGCCTTCATATGCTCCGGCCTTCATTTGCTTGATAATTATTAATGACGTAATCTAATAATAAATCATCCGCGGTGGTCTTATGTCAAATGCAAATATCAACAGACAATAAACAACGTTTTGTTCATAAATTAATAATCAACAACATCTGTGTAAACAAAAATATTTATTTTAGAACGAAAATCCTTTCTAATAAGAAATAATTATAATAAAAAAAAACTCGATTCAAGTGACAATACTGATCATTTCTATATAAAAGAGTGAACGAGTGAATCAAATAACAATAATGACAATTAGTGAGAGCCCTGAGATTGTTTCTCTGCAACGATCCGGTCCCATCTCGGAGACATCTTGGGAGACAGTGACACAAATTCAAAGGTTCTGTGCGGCCCGGGACCTAATGGCCTGCGACCCGGTGGTTGGGGATCGCTGGCTTAGTGGATAAAACGAGTTAGGTTAAGACAGTTCTAAGTGACAGTTATCTCTAGACTGCAGGTTCAATCCTGATCAAGGGCAGCAGTAACATAGAATAATAATTAACACAGCTTAACGCCTCTACTCCAGCTATGGTTAGCGGAATGAGAACAGGATACCCCCAAGGACTGAATAAAGGGTCAGGTTTAAAGTTCTGTGATGGCTCCCGACTACGACAAGAAGGTTTCTGATTATAACAAGAAAGTTCCTGAGTTCGAAAAGAAGGTTCCCGAGCCTGACAAGAAATACCTGAAGAAGGCCGTAGGGCATATCAGCCGAAACGTTATACAGATAACAATGAAGGTGAAGACAATAGTCAGAATAATGCAGATAATACTAAACAGTAGGTTTTCCATCCAGTGTGAGAGGCGCATTTGCTGGCTTGAAATAGAAAATGGCCACATTTAGTAAAAGTCTCCCGATCAGTAGGTAGACTTATGCTTTAAAGATGTCTGCGGGAGAGACATGAGGATATGCCACATTGACACAAACACTTGGGAGGTAGATGTAGAAAATCGAGCGTCCGGGCACCTTAATGTTTGAAGAATAATCAAGCTAAGTTCCAATTACTGTCGAATTGCTAAGACACAGCAACAGGATGGGATTGTATTAAGTTACAACCGCTTGTTGCCGTGTCTTACCAATTCGATGGTAATTGGAACTTAGCTTGATTATTCTTCAATGTTAAACAAGGCATGAAGAGGAGTGAGGGGGAGAGAAGACTAGCCTCCACAGCAAAGAGAGCCAGAAAAAAGCAAAGCAGCCCCAGAAAGCATCAAAGTTTGTGTATATATATATATATATATATATATATATATATATATATATATATAATCCCCACCTGTCAGCTTGGCAGTCGAGGTTTCAAGTCACACACGAAGCAGTCTCCCATGTCTATAACCTTACTGATGAGACCTAATAGGTCGAAATGTACATACAGGGATTGACATTTTCTCGATTTGTTTAGCCTTACATTTGAACATATATGCCCACCTAAATTCATTAATTATTAATTAATTAATTTTCAAAATTAGGTAGGACTTCAATTAAGCACATATCCTCCACAAATTGTCGGCTAAAAAGGCCATATAAAAAATAAACACATTGTTTGTTTACTTACTTTCATATATATATAAGCGATAGATGGGTAAAGAGAGAGCTTTCATTTAAGAGGAGGTCTCTAAGAAAAATAATTAGCGAGAAGCCATGTTGCTGCAAATGTAATTAATCATACACTATTTAAATCTCCAATGATTAATGAATCATTTGTTTTACTTAAATATATATATATATATATATATATATATATAAGCGATAGATGGGTAAAGAGAGAGCTTTCATTTAAGAGGAGGTCTCTAACTAAGAAAAATAATCAGTGAGAAGCCATGTTGCTGCAAATGTAATTAATCATACAGATTAATGAATCATTTGTTTTACTTAAATAATTATACACATCTAATTAAGCTTTACTTATTAGTTTTCTAGGTAGTTTCTTCACGCTGGAGATGTAAAATAATTTCATGGCATTATTGCTTAATTAAGGCTACTAAAATCGGAGTACCTGTTACATAAATTAAATGCTTTCTTTATAAATACTAGCAAATATATGCACCCTCTTGGTGCAAGTATTTAAGTTTTAATATAATAAAATATCATATTAAATTGGAAAGGCTAATGAAACTGAATAAGAATGCAGATATAAAGATTTGGAACAGAGGGGGTATGATTGAAAAATAGAACAACTTTGAAATTAACTCTTCCATCATTTTCCATTACTCCTGTCTTTCATTGGTAAATTTTCCTAATTTAACTATTTAGTTAAAATAGGAATTAAAGAATAATATTACAGTTATTTCTTCTTGTTAATGGATTTCTTTAAAGATTTATCCCCGAGATTTTTGCTCATATTCAATAAAATAAAACCAAACAATTACAAATCAATAATACTAAGCATATATTTATTAAAATCAAATTCTAAGATCAATATGCAAATTAGCCTTCCCATTCACACTGTAATCCGCTATTTTGATGTATAGATAAATACAACTGCATGTTATTAGCATGTGGATATGGTCAACAGTCTTAATGATGTAAAACAATTTCATTAATAATTGAGGTTTAAATAAAAATAAAATCATGGAGAATGTGACGTTAATAACTAAGGGAATTGTGACATGAGTAGTAATATAGTTTCGGTTACAGACAGAAAAACACACAATCTCCATTATAATAAGATATGAACCCCCTCATCCTTATTTTTAATATGGATTAAATGGATTGTTAATTATATTTAATATGGATTAAATGGATTAAATGGATTGTTAATTATATTTAATATGGATTAAATAGTATCACTGTTGTTCTTCTACAAGGATAATACACCATTAAACAAAGAAACCAAAACAAACCTATCTATCTATCTATCTAATAAGCTTAAATAAGTCTGGCACAAGGCTATATGGGTAGAAATAAGCGATTTGCTCTTTTATTTAGTTGGGTCTCACACAAGACTACACAAATGAAAACACACCGCACTATTAACCCGTGAGGCATGTTTTGTAAATCGGTACCCGAGTTCAAATCCTAGGTGAGGTTTTTTTTCCTGGTAATGTTAATAAATGAAAAAAAAAAATCCAAGCTGTTATCATCAAAATTTTTTTTTTCAATTATCTTCACGAATATAAATCAAATCTATTATTTTGGCTAAAGAAAAACAAGCCCTGGTGATATTTAATGTGTATATATATTTACTTTGTGTATGTCTGGAGAAAACTTTGAAAATAAAACATACACACAACTGCCCTTTATATATATATAGATTAGTCTATGAAATTATGTACCTATATAAATAGTAAGTTATGGAAGCATGTGGTGTAATGGTTAGAATTGTAGGAAATGGATTCGTCGACCCGAGTTCAATTCTTGGACCAAGCTGTTTGCATTTCACATGGCGCTAATACCCTTGGAAAAGGTATGAATTCAATTCTCCCTCCAGCTATGGGTAAATAACAGGGCAGACTTTGCTATTTAACCATGGCTAGGTAACCAGTCAAGGAGAAGGAAAACTCTAAATTCAAATGCTTTATTTATAATTTGGTTTGGTTTGTTTTGTTTTACGGCATATCAACCTCAGTGGGTCATTTAATGCCAATAAAGTTTTGAAATAAAGTCATTCTTAACGGATACTCAATCTTTTTTTATAAACTCATATTCTTCTATTTAACCCATAGATGGGACCCTAAAAGGTACTACCACTCCAGGTCAGAGTGGACCAGGGAGCAATGGTTGGGGCTTGCCATAAATGCAATAGGGTTGGGGCAATCATATAGGTGTATTCCAACCTGTTAAACTCCGCTTAAGAAATTGACCTTGTGTCACATACGGCTCGTGAGAAGGGGTTGGTAAATATATATATATATATATATATATACACACAAAAATAAATAAATAAATGAAGAGCCCAGTCTGCCCTACTATTTACCCATAGCTGGAGGGAGTATGGTTGGATTCATACCTTTCCCAAGGGTATTAGCACTATGTGAAAATGCAAACAGCTTTGTCTAGGATTTGAACTCGGATCGACGAGTCCATTTCCTATGACTTTAACCATTATGCTATGCGCCACCATGACACCACAAACATCAGATTGTACTTAACTATTACATAACTACAAATAAGAGTGATTAATATCTGGGACAGAGCATATACACTAAGTTGGTTGGCATGACAACCCTTTGTGGGCTATTTATTTATTCTTTTTGTATATATGATTTATAAGCGAATGGTTAAATATTGGTTTATTTTTTTATAAGACCAAACCAATATTTAACTACAAACTACTTGCAGCATTCCCAGTTGTTTTTTTTTTATTTGAGGTTATTGTTGTTTAATCACATTAGTTATAAAAAATATATCGGTGTAGTGGTACCTAACGTCTACCCATCCATCTCACAGGAAAATGGTTCTCGAACAACAGTCGTAGTAAATAAATAGATTTAATTGCCATATATTAAGGAACATACATTAAAGAATTAGAAAAAAATGGAACTGCATATAAAAAATTATAAATAGGGAATTACTTTTCAATCACCCTGTAGTTGTTAGTGTTTCTCTGTGTGCTTGGTTGATTGATTGATAGTTTTTAACGGCATATCAACCCATCTAGGTTTATTTTATACCCCGAGTATCACATTCATTGTACGTTCATATTTACATTTTTTTTAGTTGTTTCATAAAACAAAGTGAAACACAGTCTCGTCCAGGATTTGAACTCGGGTCACAGGTTCCATTTCTTAAGACAATAAATGTTACGCAATTGCGCCTCCCTATCTATTTTCCGCATTGTATGTATATTTAACGACCCCCTCCTCATGAGCAGGACGTGACACAAGGTCAATTTTTAAGTAGAGTTTAGCAGGCTTGGATTCAGAGTTTCCCTTCTAGATCAGTTGCTGTAATAAGGTTAAAGAGCCCAGTCTGCCAAACATATATATATTTAACTACAAACTCAAAATGAGTCTAGTCTCTTCAGATAGATTTTACAAAATACGGGGAAAATCGAATAGAAAAATATTCACCATTGAATTCTGTCCGAAGTAAAGAAACACAATTGTTTGGTTTGGTTTGGTTTTGTTTTACGGCATATCAACCTCAGTGGGTCATTTACTGCCGATAAAGTTTTGAAATAAATCAATTCTTAATGGATAATACAATTTCTTTTATAAATACATTTTTCTATTTAACCCATAGATGGGACCCTAACAGGTACTACCACTCCGGGTCAGAGTGGACCAGGGAACAATGGTGATGAAGGGGTGCTCCACATTCCCCAAACCCCCAGAACTGGAACCTCACCATCAGATAGAGTTTAACGTCATTCCCAGGACATGTAGACCCGCAGCCACCGCCTTCTAGCACCCATATGATAAAAAGGGGTTGGGTCTTGCCATAAGGGCAATAGGGTTGGGAAAATCATATAGGTGCTAGGGCTTGACGTGACCAGCCGATTGATCGGAGGGGGCCTCTCCGACCGCCCGTCTAGCCCAAGATAAGTTGAGAAAGATGTGTATATTGAGGAAATCTGTGAGCTTGTGTGTGGGGTGCATGTGTTCACGGGGCCGGGTTAGCTCAGTCGGTAGAGTGTTCGGCTAGAAACCACAAGGTTCCTAGTTCGATACCGGTCCCCGCCAACTCAGCGTATGAGTAGCACATGGATCTATGCGGTAAAGTAAGGAGCTGATGGTAGGTGTGGCGCTCTACCTCAGATGTTAAAAACAATCTCCTTGGTCTAGAACTATTGAAAAGAGGATAGACTCCCTCTAGATCCTGGAAAAAAAAATTTTTCATTCCTTTCATGTGTATTAATAAATTGGTAGAATTAATAGTAAGATTAGGGTACTTGCTACTCGCATAAATCCCCAAATGGGTTAAAAGGGGGCTCCTTAGCCTTGGACGGCAACCCATTAAAGTCAAGGAAAAGTCCGACACAAAAACCTCTGCTGCCTTTCAAGGAAAGGCTAGGGGAGTAAATTGGTAGAATTAATAGTAAAAAAAGACAATGAATTTGACCATCCCTCACAGCCTATTGCTTGGCATAAAATAACCCTGGATGGGTTGGCATGCCATTAAAATCAATTTAACTATTTTCCCATAGCTTGAGGGAGGGCAACTGAAGGATGCCAACATTTTTTAAATCCTTGAAAAAAAGGCATAACAATAAATTTGACCATCCCTGATAACCACGCGTTTCCAGAGATTGCATAAATCCCCAAATGGGTTAAAAGGGGGCTCCTTAGCCTTGGTCGGCAACCCATTAAAGTCAGGGAAAAGTCCAACACAAAAACCTCTGCTGCCTTTCAAGGAAAGGCTAGGGGAGTAAATTGGTAGAATTAATAGTAAAAAAAGACAATGAATTTGACCATCCCTCACAGCCTATTGCTTGGCATAAAATAACCCTGGATGGGTTGGCATGCCATTAAAATCAATTTAACTATTTTCCCATAGCTTGAGGGAGGGCAACTGAAGGATGCCAACATTTTTTAAATCCTTGAAAGAAAGGCATAACAATAAATTTGACCATCCCTGATAACCACGCGTTTCCAGAGATTGCATAAATCCCCAAATGGGTTAAAAGGGGCTCTTTAGCCTTGGACGGCAACCCATTAAAGTCAAGGAAAAGTCCGACACAAAAACCTCTGCTGCCTTTCAACGAAAAAGGCTAGGGGAGTAAACCCCGAAAACAAATCGGGAGCAGGAGTCCCTAAGGTGGTGTGGTGTGACGCTGAAATCCAGTGCTACCCATCAACTCCTGCGACACTACCATTGCCAAATCGCATTGTGCGTGCATCTATTAATTATTACTTAAATAATTATTTCAAATATTTTGCATATAAATTTTTACACAAAATCATAGGTATTTATTTATTTGTAAACCTTTTAAAAAGGTGAGAGTAAAAAATAATTTTAAAAATTGCCTACTCAAATTTTGAGCTGTTTTTATTCTACAAGGTTGAGTAAAAAAGTAATGCCATTTTGTTTAGGACAGGTATAATTACCAACACAGGAACATGTATCATACATCAAAATGAAGCTGGTCCTCTGTGGATCACATCCTTACTTCTCCAAATAGGTGTGTCAAAAAGTAATGCCATTTTGTTTAGGACAGGTATAATTACCAACACAGGAACATGTACCATACATCAAAATGAAGCTGGTCCTCTGTGGATCACATACCTACTTCTCCATATAGTCACCATTTCTCTCAATAGCAATGTTCTACCTTCGAATGAGAGCATGTATCCCTGCCACGTAAAATTCTGTGTACTGTTCTTTGAGCCGCCTCTTCACTGCAGATTACACTTCCTCATCTCACCAGATTTAGCACCTTCAGACTATCATCTCTTCATGAAAGAGGATTTGAAAGGAAAACATTATTCCAGTGAAAAATTGAGTTTAAAAAGTTTTCTTCCAAACAATATCGCTACAAACATTTCAAAACTTTGCCGCTGTAGCGATTGTCTGCAACAGTTTGGATTGATGTTGGGTCCAGAAGAGTTATCGACCCTTGATGCAGGTTTCTGCCAATAGGTGGTGAGAGTATTTAGGCAGCAGCCTGGAAATTCTGAGTTCTCTTTCTTCTGGGACCAGCAAACACTTCACATGGTGTAGACGTTTGTGCCCGGACGAAAAAGAAAGGACGATTTTCTTCTTCTTCCGTTTCTTGTCCCGGGGGTGGGAGAGTCACATCCGTTTCTGGTCAAAACCCAGAACTTCCGTTTTTATTTTAAAATCTATTTCTGTGGTCATTCATTGGTCAATTGCTGGCACCCCGTTGAGTGTTAACTCTTCCAAATTTTAACCCTTGTTCTTATTTCATTTCTTTTTCCAGAAATCCGAATACTGTTTTATTTTTCAATTCCCGAATTTCTCCGTAGACCATAATAATTACGATACACTATTGTGTAATCAAAATATCATAAGAAACAAAATGATGCGAGTCAAATTCCAAAGGAAGGCCCCCCCCCCACACATTAAGGCCCCCCCACATTGATTAAGAGATTTGTTCCAGTTAAGTGGCTGACACTGTTGCTGCCATTATACTAGGGCAAGTCAAAAATTTTACAATATTTCGGTACGTGCTAGTTTACGGCATGTACAGTTGGTAAAGTGGGGAGCGGATGGTAGGTGTGGTGCTCCACCTCAGATGCAAATCAATCTCCCTGGTCTAGCATGTATAGTTGGTAGACATCTGCCTAGTAGTAACCACAAGGTTCAGGGTTCGATACTGGCCCTCACCAACTCAGCACATGAGTAGTACACCGAGGTTAATCTGATCTCTATGCGGTAAAGTGTGAAGCTGATGGTAGGTGTGGTGCTCCACCTCAGATGCAAAACAATCTCCTTGGTCTAGCGCTAGTGAAAAGGGGATAGACTCCTTCACTGTCTAGCTGATACTGATAGTAGATCACTCTGCAGATTTTACTTTAATATATAATGAGTCTGAATCAGTTCAAGTCATGGTAGTAGGTACCCATAGTAGTATGAGCACCAGGATGTTAGGCATTGCTTTACTCTTGTTAGTTTATTGGTAATTTAATGCTGTATCATGTCATTTTTATAAACAAAGGACTCGGGTTGCTTAGAGTACCTGCTATTGGTGGTCACCCAGTAAAGTATCGAACAGGCTTATCGCTAGTATTATTTGGATTGTTCTGACTATTGTCCTCATCTTCATTGTTATCTGTACAATGTTTTGGCCGATGTAACCTCCGGCCTTCTTCAGGTATTTCTTCTCAGACTCGGGAACCTTCAAATACCTGAAGAAGGATGGTGGGCACATCAGCCGAAACGTTGTACAGATAACAATAAAGATGAGGACAATAGTCCAAATAACAAAAATTATCAAGCCTCATCTAAAAAAAATCAGAGAAATGGTGCATGAAGAATAATTAAAGTTCCAATTACCATCGAACTGGGAAGACAAGGCAGCAAACGGTTGTAACTCAATACAATCCCGAATGCTACAAAGTCCACTGCAAAATGACAGACTCCACAATGTCATTCAAATCAAGCAGTCAAGCAGCCAATCAGAACTCAAGGAATGGAATCACCCAAATCACCCAGATTCATGGATGGATCATTCTTGAGTCCTATTTATACCAGCTGTCTTGGACACTGCTTGAGTTGTTCTTAGCTGCTGTTATTCAAACCAACAGTAGGCTAACTGACTTCAATAGTGCAGATAACAATAAAGATAAGGACAATAGTCTGAATAATACAAATTATCAAGCCTCATCTAAAAAAATCTGAGAAATAGGCTTATCACTACTATTATCTGCGTTATTCGGTCTATTGTCCCCATCTTCATAGTTATTTGTACAACGTTTCGGCCGATATGCCCTCCAGCCTTCTTTAGGTATTTCTTGTCGGACTCGGAAACCTTGTTGGACTCGGAAACCTTCTTTTCGAACTCGGGAACTTTCTGGTCATAATCAAGAGCCATCACGGAACTTTGAAGGTTCCCTAGTTCGAAAAGAAGGTTTCCGAGTCTGACAAGAAATACCTGAAGAAGGCCGGAGGGCATATCGGCCGAAACGTTGTACAGATAACAATGAAGAAGAGGACAATAGTCCGAATAACGCAGATAATCCAAATTATCAAGCCTCATCTCAAAAAATCTGAGAAATAGGCTTATCACTGTTTAACTTTGCTGTTTTCAGCAGTGGAGACTTACAGGTTACAGTGCACTTTGTACAGACCACTCAGCAACCAGGATCCCATCTTATGGCATAACATGTCACCATTCAAAGCTAATTGCCGATAAAATGTTATTTTTTCATTACTATTTTTTTCAATCTTAAATTGCCTATAAGATGTTCTTTTTTAATTTTAAAAAAATTTTAAACTGCCTATAAAATTTTATTTTCTTTAAATATAAATGCCTATAAAATATAACATAAAAATATAAATGCTTAAAAAATATGTTATAAAATATAAATGCCTATAAAAATATAATATAAAAATATAAAAACATAAATGCCCATAAAAATATAAAAATATAAATGCCTATAAAATATAATATAAAAATATAAATGCCTATAAAAGTATAATATAAAAATATAAATGCCTATAAAAATATAAATGCCTATAAAAATATAATATAAAAATATAAAAACATAAATGCCCATAAAAATATAAAAATATAAATGCCTATAAAAATATAATATAAAAATATAAATGCCTATAAAAGTATAATATAAAAATATAAATGCCTATAAAATAGAATATAAAAATATAAATGCCTATAAAAATAGAATATAAAAATATAAATGCCTATAAAAATAGAATATAAAAATATAAATGCCTATAAAATCTAAGAATTTTTATTTATTTCAAACTGCCAATAAACTGTTATAATCTGTTATTCAATAGCCTATAAAACTGCTTAATTAATCACAACATTTTACATTTTCACCTTTTTCTTTTCTTTCTCCGCCCAAGGTAAAGAAGGCCGGCCATAAGCGTGGGAGGAGGCACTGTGTTCAAATTGGAAGAGTTAATTGGTTCAGAGTAGAAAACCAGTAGTCCCAGTTGGAACAGATTTTTTCATCCACATTCCTCTCGCTGAACCAGCGATATTGTTTTCACATTTATTGATTTTTTTCTTCCCATGAAGAATATCTTCAACACAACAAATGGAAATTTAAAGATTGAAACAAAACAATTGGACAATAATTCAATTGTATCCAAAATAAGAACAATATTTACATTGTTTCTTTATTGAAACAATTTGAGTTTCTTATTACTATTGCCAAATAGCAAATAAGTGCTAATATAAGGGTATTTGCCTGCTCATCCCACTTATGAGGGCTGGACACAAGGTCTCGTTTTTACGTGGGCACATAAAAATTGCATCGATCTGGGGGGATAGCCCCCTTAGATCGATGCTATTAATTGTACTTTACCGGTTCAGAGGCCGAAGCACACTGAACCCCCAGCCGAGGCCGGGTATAGAAGGTAAGGGTATTTGCCTGCTCATCCCACTTATGAGGGCTGGACACAAGGTCTCGTTTTTACGTGGGCACATAAAAATTGCAAGGATCTGGGGGGCATAGCCCCCTTGGATCGATGCTATTAATTGTACTTCACCGGTCCAGAGGCCGAAGCACACTGGACCCCCAGCCGAGGCCGGGTATAGAAGGTAAGTCTCAAAGTATAGTAACTGGAACAGATACTACACTTTGATCCTCCCTTAAGTGTAAAAAACAAAAATAATTCAAATGTAAGAGGGTTAAATCGAACTTAACAGACCTAAATTCCACCATCGTATTTGGTATCGTGACCAACACAGTTTCACAACCACGGTGGGTCATTTAATGCGGGAAAAATTTGAAAGATTCGTAGTGATAGTTTGAGAGAACATTATTTAAAGTCAAAAAACTTGACAAAGTAACAAAAAATGTCTTGTAGTTTATTTGATTAATCATAAGCAAAGCCCAAAGAGAAGCCCTTAGAAGAACTCAACTCCTTGATGTGACCATCCGATTGATCAGAGGGAGCCTCACCGACCACCCGTCTAGCACAAGATAGGGCCAAAGTGGAGTATTGCCAGTCATGAACTGCTCATCCATTTGAGTTCTATCCTTAAGCATCACAGGTCGCCACCCACTGCAAACATGTGGCCCCATTGGGGGAGTCTTACCCCTCTGCAGAGGTGCAGTCGGTGCATTCTAACGCCTCAGCCGACAGACGGTGCATATATTTGCTAATCATTTGTTGGTATCCTGTCTGCGAAAAACGATGGAGCTGTGACCAAAAGTTTTTTTTTTTTTGGGGGGGGACAACATAGCCTAGGCGGTGTGATATGGAGGATGTGCTGTTGCCCCCTCTCCACACTGCCGCTGTTGTCCAAAGGAAAGGTAAGAAACCAATGCAGTTTTGCAACGGCAGTGTCGCAGGAGTTGCTGTGTAACGTTGAAGTCATTATAACTGGTTTATATCAATGAATAAAATCATACGGTCATATCAAGTGTAAATTCAACTGGAGACTTTAGTATAGTTTGACCGGCCGACTCCAGTTACTGTTTATGTGCTTCTGACTTTGACTCCAGAGCTGTGCCCGGGGCTCCCTATAAAAAGGAGCACACTGATGAGACTAGGGTTAATACTGGACTCATCACACATCCCTAAAGTTCTTGGTGCCATTATAATATGTTGCCTACCTTTTCGATTCTGTCATAGTATGTATTCTGTCATAGTATGTTTTTATTCTGTCATAGTATCCTTTTTGATTCTGTCATAGTATGTTGCCTACCTTTTCGATTCTGTCATAGTATGTTGCCTACCTTTTCGATTCTGTCATAGTATGTTGCCTACCTTTTTGATTCTGTCATAGTATGTGCCTACCTTTTTTCTGTCATAGTATGTGGCCATATAGTATGTGGCCTACCTTTTCGATTCTGTCATAGTATGTGGCCTACCTTTTCGATTCTGTCATAGTATGTTGCCTACTTTTTCGATTCTGTCATAGTATGTTGCCTACTTTTTCGATTCTGTCATAGTATGTTGCCTACCTTTTTGATTCTGTCATAGTATGTGGCCTACCTTTTCGATTCTGTCATAGTATGTGGCCAACCTTTTTGATTCTGTTATAGTATGTGGCCTACCTTTTTGATTCTTTTATAGTATGGTGCCTACCCGGTTTGAATGTACCCCACCAAAGTAAGAGTATATTTATAGATATAAGTAGAAGACAATTTATTGAAACTAATTATTTTTCACATATATTCAGTTTCAAGAAATGCTATTCAGTCATAAGCTGTATATAGTAATTAAGATCTATTTAATTCTAAGATATTCTAAAATTCTGAAATAGGGTTAGGGGTTAGCAGTTATTATTATAACCTTATAATATGCTTTTTATGGTAGGCTACATACTATAAAGAAAAGAGACATGATTTCAAAGGCCACATACTATAATGGTACCAAGTTTTCTGTCAATGTTGTAGCATGAATTATTGACAAATCTTGTAGAATTAGGGGCCATTGGCCTTCAAATCAGAGCCTAGGCAGGTAGGTTTCTGTTGGAAAAATACCAGACTGTTGGTAAAGGCGGGAATCTCGCACGTCACGTGATTTGACTAGTTAGGAAGTCAGTTTCAACCTAAATGGAACGCAGAGCAGAGGTGCGACTGCGAAGTTGACACTCCACGCGTGAGAAATGGGCAATACAGAAATAAATCTTTGATCAAGGAAAAATGTCTTGTAGTTCATTACCGCATGCCTTAAAATGAAACCTTTTTGAGACAGCAGCCAGACAAGAACTTAGTAAGAAGATAGAAGATTAGACACGATGACAACCGGCCAAAAGAAAGAAGGAAGGAAGGAAAGGAAAAGGAAACAGCTACTAGACGAAGAAGATAGAGAGAATGAAGTATGTAAGTCACACACAACTCTGTCTGTATTTACTCTCTCTCTCTCTCTCTGTTACATGAGTCCACTCTCTTGATTATAAAGCCGCAATGGGATATATAACAGTCAGAGGTGCCAAAAATAGCGGTATCAGTTGAAGTTTCTATGTTCAGTCTACACAGACCTGCTTAATATCCTCATCTTGGTTGTTTTAGTCATTGCACCTTCCTGCTCATACTTATGGTGTCTGTATTTACTCTCTCTCTCTCTCTCTCTCTCTATGTTACATGAGTCCACTCTCTCGATTATAAAGCCACAATGGGATATATTGAAGTCAGTTAGTCTACTGTTGGTTTTAATAACAGCAGCTAAGTCCAACTCCAGCAGTGTCCAAGACAGTTGGTATAAATAGGACTCAAGAATGATCCATTCATGAATTTGGGTGATTTGGGTGATTCCATTCCTTGAGTTCTGATTGGCTGCTTGACTGCTTGATTTGAATGACATTGTGGAGTCTTATATATACTCTGTCATTTTGCAGTGGACTTTGTAGCATTCGGGATTGTATTTCAGTTACAACCGTTTGTTGCCTTGTCTTCCCAGTTTGACGGTAATTGGAACTTTAATTATTCTTCAGGATATATAACAGTCAGAGGTGCCAAAAATAGCGGTATCAGTTGAAGTTTCTGTGTTCAGTCTACACAGCCCTGCTTAATATCCTCATCTTGGTTGTTTTAGTCATTGCACCTTCCTGTTTATACGTATTCCTGCCTGGTGCCAGGTTCTAACTCATGAGCCAGATATCGGAGTCAAAGTTTGTGTAGCTTTGCAGAGGTAAATTCAAAAGGACTTACCTTCGCAAAGAAATTTCTAAAAGCCTTTTATGATTTGGTTGAAATAAATTTATTACAGAACGACGGTCTATTGAGTTTTTCCTTTCTTTCATAGGTAAATATTGCTCTGTATTTAATCTAAATTATAGATTATTATGCATTGAGCTCTCTCTAGGGATTTATTAAAATCCTTGTATTTGCAACTACTAAAACATGCAATAATTATACAGTGAGATTTTGAAGATCCCATGTAGAATCATCCCTTACTACCAGTTTTGGATACCTTACACACACACACACACATATATATATATATATTTATGAAATTAATATTTAGAAAAAACAAACACATGATGTTAAAATTCACTGGCAGAAATCTGTTTCGATCCTTTATTGAAGTGGTCTTCATCAAGAGCGATGTGTGTATGATGGAGAAACGGTGTGAGTGGACCATTATAAGACGAAAGTGGTACAGATGAAACGTTCTAGTTCATAGCCGGAATTTTTTTTATTTTAAAATTTAAAATTTTAAAATTTTGAAAATGCATATTCTGTTTTGAAAATAAAATAAAATAAATCTTATTTTATTTTAATAAATCAGAAGCATTATAGTCCACAAAGAAAACTCAAAAGAGTTTGATGTAAATAGGTATAAAAATGTATATGAAAGTATCAAAAAGTTCAAAAATCCCAGCGTTGCAAACCACGATAGTCACCAAAGATGTAGATATCCAGGTATTTTTGTTTTTTCAAAAGACAGAATGAAAACTACATCTCCGGTGACTATCGTGGTTTTATTTTAATACATTTAAATTTTACATTTCAAATTGTTTTATTTTTTAATCCTTTAATGAATTTGATGATTTCACTTACTTAGGGTACAAACTCTATAACATTGAATTTTTTACTCCCATTCCCTCAGGCAATATGTTTCAAAAATCTATTTTTACATTTTATTTTATTTTTTATTATACTTTAGGATTGGAATGAAAATCTTGTTCGCTTCAAAACCTGTAAAATTCTATGCTAATGGCATAAAATAACTTCCAGAACATTGACAAAGATGGGTGGACCATAAGGGAGACTGTCTTGTGGTTAATCAATGCATGCCCTTAAAAAGAAGCCCTTAGTTAGAGACAGCAACCAGACAAGAACTTAGTACGAAGATAGAAGATGAGACAAAACGACTGGCCAAAGAAGTAAAGGAAAGCCACTAGACGAAGAGGATAGAAAAGAGAATGAAGCAAGTAAATCACAACGCTGTTTTGATTTTGTTCTTGTTTTACGGCATATCAACCTCAATGGGTCATTTAATGCCGACTACGTTTTTGAAATGAATTGGTGATAATGTTTAATTTTCTAAAGGTTTTTTTTTTTGACATATACACACATATACACACAATAGGAGACAATGATCTGTGATTTGTTCTTGTTTTACGGCATATCAACCTCAATGGGTCATTTAATGCCGACTACGTTTTTGAAATGAATTGGTGATAATGTTTAATTTTCTAAAGGTTTTTTTTTTTGGGACATATTTTTTGTGAATGAAACTTTTAAATGATTTTTTTTAACATATATTTTTGTGTTTTCATTTTTTTTGGAAGATTTTTAGATATTGTTGTAGATATGTGCTTCTTTTATGAATCCGAGTAGTTTTTCTGGGTTTATTTGGTAGAATATCTGTTTTAGATTTGTTGTTTGGTAGTATTTTTTTCGTATTTGTTTTAGGTTGCTACATTCTGTTAATATGTGTTTGATTGTGTAGCGTTTTTGGCATGGTATGCAATATGGGGCTGCTTCTTTTTTGAGGAGGTATGAATGGGTAATGTATGAGTGTCCTATTCTTAGTCTGGATAACGCTGTATCTGTCATGTATCTCTCCATGTTATACGAGTATACTCTCTCGTTTATATATACCCGCAATGAGCTATATAACACGACAAAGCAAATATATATATATACACATTCACTATCACTAGATCTTGCTTTTTGTGTGAAAATAATGAAGATTTGATATATATTTTTTAATCCCCCACCTCAACCTAGGTGACGCTGGGTAGCCACTTCTAGTCATAAATACCAGTGTCACAATTTCTTTTATCTTCTTTTTCTTTTCTTTTTTCGTTCTCATTTTCATTTCTTTTTTCCCTTTTTCATTTCTTTTTCTTCCCTTATAACATATTTTATGTATTTTATATATAATAGGAAGCGTGTGGTGTTAAAGTCATGGGAAATGGACTGATCGCCCCGAGTTCAAATCCTGGACGTGGTAATTGCAGGGCTTGATATTAACGCTGTCCCGGGGACGATAAAAATTACATCCGGAACGATCAATACGTCATCCGGGACAGTTTGCTGGGGACGGTAAAAAATTTTCCTAAAAGTTAGTACTACATTCCAATATTGGCCGTCTAGTGATTGCCCGAATGCTGACCTAAAAAAAACGGTCTAGTTCTAGACTTAAAATTACTAATGGCAACAACACTGGAAAATTGGAAATTGGAAAATGTCTGCATAAAGATGGAAATAGAATAAATTTTAGTTTATAAAATTTTTATTTTATTATTCTTGATTATAAATAAATGTTTCTGTCAACTGCTTCAGCTTTTCTTAATGTTTTATTACATGTTATTATGCTACTGATGACTGACAAGTATAAATGATGCTAATGAATTAAACAAAAATATTTTGATTTCAGGACGGTCCAAACCCCGTTTGGGACTTCCCAAAACCCATTTGGGGCGGTTGATAATTTTTGTTCGGGACGGTCATGAAAAAAGTCAGTGTTGGGACCTGGGTAATTCATTGCATTTCACTTTGCGCTAATACCCTTGGGAAAGGTATGAATCCTACTCTCCCTCCAGCTATGGATATATAGTAGGGCAGACTGGGCTGTTTAACCTTGGTTAGGTAACTGGTCTGGGAGAAGGAAAACTCTGAATTCAAACCTGTTGTACTCCACTTAAGAAATTGACCTTGTGTCACATTCTGCTCATGCGGAGGGGTTGGTGTGTGTGTGTGTGTGTGTGTGTGTGTGTATATATATATATATATATATATATAAATAAATAAAACCTATTTTATGACATCTTTGACCTGACTCTTGTCATCAGAAATATTTACATCTATAGATTTTTAACATCATCAAATTTACACCGGTGACTTTGCAAACAATTAATGCAATGATCAACCTAATGCCCTTCACTATATATGTGTTTACACTTACTCTGATCATTATAATTTAATCTGGTGGGGAAGTTCCAATTTTGGAGCTCTGGGGAGAGTGAAATACCCCTTCATTGCCATTACTCCCAGGCCCACTCTGACCTGGAGTGGCAGTACCTGTTGAGTTTGCTTCATCTTTTTGAAAATTGTCCACCAGCTTCTCTTTCTCTTCTTCTTGCACTTCCTCTTCTGCTCTCTCGACACTGTTACTGAAGAACAAAAATGCAGTGTGTCGTTCAGGCCAAAATAGGTCGCTTTTATAGTCAAATAAAAGTTGCAATGCACCATGGGTAAGTAAGTAAAGTCGTCGGGGCGGCCTAAAGTTGGTATCAGCCAATCAGCGAGGGGGTCTATCCCCTTTTCACTTGCGCTAGACCAAGGAGATTATTTTAGCGTCTGAGGTGGTGCAACACACCTACCATCAGCTCCTTACTTTACCGCACAGATCCCTGTGCTACTCATACGCTGAGTTGGCGAAGACCGGTATTGAACTAGGAACCTTGTGGTTTCTAGCCGAACGCTCTACCGACTGAGCTAACCCGGTAGTCACCCATAATTCCTTATAACCTCTATAAAAAGTCCATTCTGCCCCCTCCAATTTCTTGACACTTCTTACTCTGAGTGGGCATAATGGCGTACCACATTCCTTCTCCCTCCCCCCCCCCGGACCACATTCCTTTTCTTGCCAGGGAGAGTTTCGCAGTCCAGTCATCTAGGTCGCTTTGAGTCAGGTAAGTTTGACTCATTACTACACTTTTTTTGTCACCCAAAGACAAAAACATAGCCCAAGGGAGATGGACAAATACAGAAATTTAATCCCGGTCCAAAGGGTGAATTAGTGATGTAAGTAAATAAGAATCCAAAAGTCATCGGTCACAAAAGATTATATGATGAGATTTAATCAGAACAATGACAATCTGAATTTATTTATGACTAGAAGCGGCATCCCAGCATCATCTAGGTAGATGGATCCTCACAGGATGACCCATTAAAATCTCTAAGTAAAAAAAAAAAGACCTTGCATTGATATAACCACTCTGAAAACAAAAAATTAATGTCTACTGTTTAAAATATTAAATGCAAAAAAAAATTCTGTGCCGTTTTATTTAAATTTCATTTTTAATTATCTTTATAAATATAAATCAAATCTTCATTATTTTCACCCAAAAAGCAAGATCTAGTGATATTGAATGTGTATATATATTTGCTTTGTTGTTAATTATTTTATTTTGATAGTTTCCTCCAGACATACATAGACAAACTGGCCTTTATATATTTACTTTGTCGTTAATTGTTTTATTTTCAGTTTCCTCCAGACATACATACACACAAACTGTCCTTTATATATTTACTTTGTCGTTAATTGTTTTATTTTCATAGTTTCCTCCAGACATACATACACACAAACTGCCCTTTATATATTTACTTTGTCGTTAATTGTTTTATTTTCATAGTTTCATCCGGACATACATACACACAAACTGCCCTTTATATATTTACTTTGTCGTTAATTGTTTTATTTCATAGTTTCATCCGGACATACATACACACAAACTGCCCTTTATATATTACTTTGTCGTTAATTGTTTTATTTTCATAGTTTCATCCGGACATACATACACACAAACTGCCCTTTATATATTTACTTTGTCGTTAATTGTTTTATTTTCATAGTTTCATCCGGACATACATACACACAAAACTGCCCTTTATATATTTACTTTGTCGTTAATTGTTTTATTTTCATAGTTTCATCCGGACATACATACACACAAACTGCCCTTTATATATTTACTTTGTCGTTAATTGTTTTATTTTCATAGTTTCATCCGGACATACAAACACACAAACTGCCCTTTATATATTTACTTTGTCATTAATTGTTTTATTTTCAGTTTCATCCGGACATACATACACACAAACTACCCTTTATATATTTACTTTGTCATTAATTGTTTTATTTTCATAGTTTCCTCCGGACAGACATACACACAAACTGGCCTTTATATATTTACTTTGTCGTTAATTGTTTTATTTTCATGGGTTTCCTCCGGACATACATACACACACACAAACTGCCCTTTATATATGTATAGATAAAGACAAATAACACTGTATATATGTGTGTGATGGTTAGCGGAATGAGAACAGGATACCCCTGTGGATTGAATAAAGGGTTGGGTTCAAAGTTCTGTGATGGCTCCCGATTACGACAAGAAAGTTCTGGAGTTTAAAAGTAAGGTTACCGAGTTCGAGAAGGTTCCCGAGTCCGACAAGAAATACCTGAAGAAGCCGAAATGTTGTACAAATAACAATAAAGATGTAGATAATAGTCCGAATAATCAAAATAATACGGATTAAAATACATTTGAGAATAACATGATATAGTATTAGAAATCAGTAATAGCAAATAATCATTTATTAAACCCATTTTGTTAAAATCATTATGCAAATTATTCCCACCATATACTATGTAAATCTTTATTTCTTGGATTTTAGATGCATTTATAATATGGGCAGTTTTACGGCAAATCAAATTCAGCTAGATTTTAATAGAGAAATCATTGATGAATAGGATGCTAATTAAGATTAAATCATGACTATTTCATAATCGTTCAGAATATAACTTAAATAAGTAAGGAAATCATGATGTCAGTGGTGATGTAGTTAAACTATACACTAAGTTGGCGAGGGCCAGTATCAAACCAGGAACCTTGTGATTACTAGCCAAACGCTCTACCGACTGAGCTAAACTGACATCTCCATTATAATAAGATTATAAATTATTACCATATGGGGGGGGGGGACATCAGGATTGTTTTTTTTATTTTTCTTATTTATACATAAAAACGTAGGTTGATTTCTAAATTTCATTATCTAGGTCAGAAAAGCAAAGTTTGAAGGGATTAATGGCCATTAATTTCTATACTTTTACAATATAAGCAATTAAAAAATATCATATACTATCCAGAAACAAAATTTGTCTTGCATAGGGTTATCTTAGAAAAGCAAAGTTTTACTATCCAGCAACAAAATAGTCTCATGCAGTATAATCAAATTATAATATAAAACAAGTTTAAAGTTTTAATGTAATAAAATATATTAAATTAGAAAAACTAATTAAACTAAATAAGAATGCAAATAAAATGATTTGAAACGGGGGAGGGGGGTATAATTGACAAATAGAACAACTTTCAAACTAACTCTTTCATCATTTTCCACCACTCCTGTCTTTCATTGCTAAATTTTCCTAATCTTACTATTTAGTCAAATTAGGAAGTAAAGAATAAAATTAGTTTTTTCTTCTTGTTAATGGATTTCTTTTAAGATTTAATGAGAATGCAGATAAAAAGATTTGAAACGGAGGGGTGGGGTATAATCAAAAAATAGAACCACTGAAACTTACTCTTCCATCACTCCCGTCTTTCATTGCTAAATTTTCCTAATTTGACTATTTAGTTAAATTAGGAAGTAAAGAATAAAATTATAGTTACTTCTTCTTGTTAAGGGATTTCTTTTAAGATTTATCCCCAAGATTTTTGCTCATATCCATTAAAATAAAACCAAACAATTAGAAATCAATAATACTAAGCATATATTTATTAAAATCAAATTTTTAAAATCAATATGCAAATTAGCCTTCCCGTTCACACTGTAAACTTCTATTTTGTTGTATATATAAATACAATTGCATCTTATTAGTATGTAGATAAGGCCATCAATATTAATAATGTAAAATAATTTTATTAATAATTGAGGTTTAGATAAAAAATAAAATCATGGAGAATGTGATGTTAATATCTAAGGGAATTGTGATTTAGTTTCGGTTACAGACAGACACCAAATCTCCATTATAATAAGATCGTATATTACCACATGGTGGTTAATTAGGAATTTAGTGGTGATTAGGTGGGTTATGACAAAAAAAAGGTTAGGAACCCCTAGACTAAACAGTTGTCTCCAGGGCCACGGAATCAGTACATAAATCATTTGACGCCGACTCCTCTATTTTGGGGCACCCCGACTCGGACTCCTCTACTTTTGGGGGCACCCAGACTCGGACTCCTCTACTTTTGGGGGCACCCAGACTCGGACTCCTCTACTTTTGGGGCACCCAGACTCGGACTCCTCTACTTTTGGGGCACCCAGACTCAGACTCCTCTACTTTTGGGGCACCCAGACTCAGACTCCTCTACTTTTGGGGCACCTATGACTGACCACTCTTTATGTAATCGTAATTTGATTGACTTGGTTTGTCAAACTCCGCTACGTTCTCTCACAACTCTACACTCTCCGTCCGGTTATTTCCTAGTTGAGTAACATATTACAGGGTGACCCAGAAAAAACAGAACCCAAATTATTTATTTTCCCATTAAACTAACCCACCCCCTAGTTGAATAACATAATATTACAGGGTGACCTAGAAAAAACAGAACCCACAAATTTTGTAATAAAACTGTTAATTCTAATTTTTCTTTTTGTTTTGAAGTTGGGGTTTAGGGTTAGTTTAATGGGTAAATAAATAAATAATTTGGGTTCTGTTTTTTCTGGGTCACTCATGAAATAACCCTCTGTCCAATGTCCCTTTCTTGCAATCCCATTTCGATCACACGAGTTCGCCTTCACGAAATCGAAAATCTTCTCCCAGACATTTGTTTTTATAGTCATCCACCCCTCCCCACAATGCCTCTCACTTCCGGTCTGCACTCTATATAATGAGAGTCATTCTCAGGCACCATTTTGCCTTTGGCCACCCATGGCCCACTAATATATACGGCCCCATATGTCATATAAACAGGCAGGATTCTAATAGGCCGATTCGTTTTGTAATCAATTTATAACTGTTTAAAAGAAAATGTTAAAAATATACAAACTTGTTGTCTTTTTTCTTCAGAAATGTAATAATAAAAGATTGTAAACAAACCAACAAAAAATAATTTAAAAAATTGTGCAATTATAGAAAACAAAACAGATTGTAGGGGATTATCTTCCCTTTGCCAGGAAGAGTTATCTTCTCGCTGCGTTGCTGTTTGTTCCCACTAGGGGATCTCTGGTATTTAAGCACGTTCATTCAAACGCTGCTTCCTCTTTTAGCTGGATCTTCTAACGAACTGATATGGGCTAGAGTCTATCTACCCCCCTTCTCGGTGGGGCTTTGCCCCCCCCCTTACATTACTGTAAGTCCTTTATACAGCATGGACTATCCTTTAGTTCCATGTCTGTAACATTTATATGTTACGTACATTTGGGTATCTTGTTTATACCTAAATATTGTATATGTATTTACATGTTCTATTACGTTCCTGTACGTTATGTATATTATCGTTTCCATGTGCTGTTATATATATTAAATGTTTTGTATCACAACGTGTCGGAGCTGTTATTCAATTAATGTCATTAAATCTTACAAGATCAACAATTTATCTATGATTTCTGGTTATATCAGAAAAAAAATGTGAAATTTATCAGGAAAAATATGTGAAATTTATCAGGAAAAATATGTGAAATTTATCAGGAAAAAAATGTGAAATTTATCAGAAAAAAAATGTGAAATTTATCAGAAAAAAATGTGAAATTTATCAGAAAAAAATGTGAAATTTATCAGGAAAAATATGTGAAATTTATCAGGAAAAATGTGAAATTTATCAGAAAAAAAATGAAATTTATCAGAAAAAAAATGTGAAATTTATCAGAAAAAAAAATGTGAAATTTATCAGAAAAAAAATGTGAAATTTATTCTCGTCATGTTAGGCAATGATAGTGACGATACTACAAAGAAGCAGTATTTCTCGAAGAGAATTTACGGTTCCATCTAGCCAAAATGTTTGTGCTTTAAGATTTTTCAACACATTAATAGATGTATGTCCGGATGAAACTACGAAAATTAAACAATTAATGACAAATAAATATGTGTACCCATTAAATATCACCGGTTCTTGGTTTTTAATTAAAAATTAGGAAAATTCAATTTATATTCGAAGATATTTACAAATGGATGTATACATAGAAATAGCATTGAAATTCCTGAGGGCAGAAAATATACCCTATAGACAATACCTCAGGGTAGACGTGTTATCTGTAGAATTCAGCACCATTATTTGCCTGGGGTGAATATTGTCCGATTCAAGATCTTTTTCAACACTTGATGTCAATAGACACCACTGAAAATATTATATATATATATATATATATATATACACATACTTGAAACGTCGAAACACAGTGTCTATGGATGACTTACTATATGCTCCCGTAACCTGTTAGAGCTCTTTAGGAGTGACTTTAATAAACTTTCACCGCGAGCATAACGCAATGATCATCTGTTTACAGATTTGATCACTCTGGTGATTGTAAAATATATACATACATACATACATACATATATACATACATATTTATATATATATATATATATATATATATATATATATATATATATATATACAAACACACAGAGTGTTTCAGAATAATTGGTAGAACTTCATAATCTAATAACTTGACCAATTTTTATTCCAATGACTTCCTATTTTAACAGTATGCGCAGAAATGTCTCAAAATTCATCGTTTAATATTTTATGTGTTTTTTCTTTTCAGGTATAAAAATGTCATTCACTACAAAGGTTTGTCGGTTTCAGCTAAACAGTGAGGGAGTCTATCTCCTTTTCACTTCTGCTAAACCAAGGAGATTGTTTTTTTATCATTAGCAAATCTCAAAAGTAAACAAATACACTAGGGTCCCCCACCCCACCCCAGGGTCCCCCCTTTACCCAGGTATCGTTTGATAACCACTTCAAGTTATCAATATCTATCTCATATATTTTTTTTATTGTTGTACCCATTTAATATATCAGCGGTTCTTGCTTTCTGTACAAAACTTAGGAAAATTCGATTTGTATGCGAAGATATTTACAAATTGATGTATACATAGAAATAGCATTGAAATTCGACTTAAAAATGTCCATTGACTATAAAACGAATCGGCCCGTTAGAATTCTGCCTGCTTATGTGACATGCGAGGCCGTATATATTAGTAGGCCGTGGGCGACCGAGGTAAGTGAAATTTCCATCTTTTTTATCTTATTTTGTTCTTATTTCAACTACAGTAATTAAATGATTATGGTCTACAAATAAATACAAAACCATGATTTTTTTTTATAACATATTTATAAGAAGTGTGCACTGTATAACTTTACAGACTAAACTAGGGCCATATAAAATATAAATTCAACTCTATAATTTAACCAACTCTGACTTAGTTGTTTTTTTTTTTGCTTCCGACTACACGACCACAACTCCACTACAGGGCAAATTTTGTAATTTATGAGGAAGTGCGTCCCGGTCTCCTGCCTCAAAAATTGCTACACGGTGACTATTAAAATTACAACCCGCTCAGTCTATTCAAAACTATCCATCGGGCCGGGTTAGCTCAGAGCGTTCGGCTAGAAACCACAAGGTTCCTAGTTCGATACCGGCCCTCGCCAACTCAGCGTATGAGTAGCACAGGGATCTGTGCGGTAAAGTAAGGAGCTGATGGTAGGTGTGTTGCTCCACCTCAGACGCCAAAACAATCTCCTTGGTCTAGCGCTATTGAAAAGGGGATAGACTCCCTCGCTGACTGGCTGATACCGACTTTAGGCCGCCCCGACGACTTTACTTTTTTACTTACTTTAAATACTAAGGTTTTTTTTTTTATTCGTGTTTGTTTAATGTCTTGTTTTTAGTTTAAATAAACAAGAATTACGACAAAAAAAAAGCGACCCCCCCCCCCAAATAAATTAACTTGTCGAAAATATCTATCTCCATTTGTTCATATCTATCTATATTATTTTGTTTGTTTATCTATCTATCTATCTCAGTCTATTCCAAAGTATATATGATTCATCTTCATATCTAAACAAGAATTACAACAAATTACAATAAATAAACAAGAATTACGACGAGCTGGGGTTGTTATTTTGATAGTCACCGAGTAGCAATTTTTGAGGCAGGAGACCGGGACGCACTTCCTCATAAATTACCCAACTTTTTTTTTAAATCCAATAATTCTGTTACTCTTCAGTGTACTATTTGGCATCAGCCCAGAGAGACTGGTTTTTTTGGGGTTTTTTTTTGGGGGGGTCAGGACACCGGCCATCTCTTTTATTATGCAAGATGTGTTTGAGGAAGTGATACTGGCTTTATGACCCATTACTGTGTCTGCCTCAAGAAGCAGGTGATATCCCTCACAGTCACAGATGCAAACTATGCTGATGACCTCGCACTTCTTGCAGATACACTGGCACAGGTTGAGTCACTACTACATAGCTCGGAGGAGGACGCAGCAAAGAACATCGGCCTCTATATGAACTCTGATAAAACTGAGTTCATCAGTTTCATAAAGAAAGGAGACATCTCCACACTCGACGGTAAGCCCCTTAAGCCAGTAGAACAATTCACAAACCTAGGTAATAATATCTCATCCACAGAAAGTGAGGTTAATATATACGAATAGGAAAGGCATGATTGGCCACAAACAAATTATCAGTCATATGGAAATCCGATCTCACTGACAAGCTAAAGCGACAATTCTTCCAGGCTGTGGTTATATCAGTACTGCTGTATGGCTGCACCACTTGGACCCTAATGAAGCGCCTTGAGAATAAGCTAGATGGGAGCTGCACAAGAAAGCGGCGTGCAGTCTTCAACAAGTTGTCGAAACAGCACCTCACGAGAAAACAGCTGTATGGCCACCTGCCCCCCCCCCATCTCACAAACCATCCGAGTAAGACGGACTAGGCATGCTGGACACTGCTGGAGAAGCAAGGATGAGCTCATAAGCAACGTTCTCCTGTGGAAGCCAACACATGGGCATGCTAATGTGGGCCACCCAGCAAGGACCTATATTGACCAACTATGTGAGGATGCTGGTTGCTGCACAGATGACCTCCCAGGGGGCAATGAATGATAGGGAAGGTTGGCAAGAGAGTGTCATGGATACCCGTGCTGCTTGTGCAACATGATGATGATGACTGTGTCTGCATAAGCTTGATTCTCAACATCAATATTGTTTTGCTTTGGCTTGGATTATTTATTTAATAGCACTAGCAAAAACACACCCTCCGGGCAGTGTAAAAATACATTTTTGAAACATATTGACGGGGGGGGGTTAAATAAATTAAATAAAACATTTATTTTAAATTAGATACCTACTTAAAAAGCATCCAAATTCCCTCCACTGAGATATTTGTTTTGTTTTACGAAGAGTAGGGACCTCCAAAAAGTTTCTAAAAATTTCTGATTTAATTATTCAAACTTTTATCTTTAGAGAGAGGAGGGGTCGACCAAGTAAAAAAATATTCCCCCTAATATATTTTAGAAAAAAAAACTATATTTATAATTCCAAAATTTGATTCCTTTGCAAATGTTAAATTATAATCGTATCTATTTATCGAATACAAATAATTTGCACATACTTATATAGTCACTAGTATACCTATCTAATACTAATAATTCATACAGAATTATAAGGTTTCTAGTAACTATTAATAATTATAATATTTTTTTGTTTTTTGTTTTTTGCACACAGTTATATGGTGTCATGTATTTCTATCTAATCGTATTAATAATGGAGATTCGCTTCTGGTTTTTGTCTGTAACAAAAACTACGTCACTGCTTACTTCCCATTACCCAAAATCGTCATAACATAGAATAAATACACTCAAAATTTTAAAACATGCAACATTAGACAGTCCTCATTGTTTTTAAAACAAGTTTTAATAAATACATGACTGGTATTATATATCTATATATAGTTTTTTTTTTATTTTAATACATATTTAAAGTTTACATTTCAAATTGTTTTATTTTTTAATCTTTTAATGAATTTGATGATTTTACTTACTTTGGGTACAAACTCGCTGACATTGAATTTTTAACTCCCACCCCTCAGGCAATATGTTTCAAAAATCTATTTTTACATCGCCCGGAGGGCGTTTTTTTATTTTCACAGTACTAATAATTTACATGTGTCACATCCTGCTTATGCAGAGGTGTTGGTAAATATATACATACATTTTGACTTGTATATTTCAGCAAAATACACTGTGTCCCTAATCTCATTTCATAATGCCTTTGGGGATGAAAAGTATGTATTTACCCAACCCCTCCAAAACAGGCAGGATGCAACACAAGGTGAATTTTTAAGCAGAGTACAGCTAGTTTGAATTCAAAGTTTTCCATCTTGTAGACTGATTATCATACCAGGGCTAAAAGAGCCCAGTCTGCCCTACTATTTACCCATAACTGAGAAGAGAAGAAATGGATTCATGCCTTTTGATGATGAAAAGTAGTGGTGTATGATGTTTATTTGCATAACATGGCTAGTGATGAGACGTGTACCCGGAACATGGCTAGTGATGAGGCTCCCATTTTGGAGCTATGAGAAGTCTCGATTCCAACTGACTTTTTTTTCGGAATCTAACAAAATCTCACAAATTCCACGTGTTCTCAGTGATAAACTTTGACCTGCCACATGTCTGTTACGTACCCCCGCAAGTGTACGATACGTTCGTCATCCAGAGTGCCGTCAATAGCGGGGACCGTTACATCACATAGGGACAAATGCCTAAAAGCTTAAACAAACAATTATTCGCTTATATATATATATATATATATATATATATATATACGTGTCAATAGGAAGTCAGATGGACCATTAAAATAAGCTAGAGACTTAGAATAAAGATAAAGTATTGTGATAATTCCACTAGAAGACAAAATGTCTGGCTTTATACAAAGTTGAAAGGTAGTTAAGAATGTAGATAGTAATAAAAAGGTACCAGGGGTCAATTCTGTTGGTGGTCTTTAAACAAAGAGATTTCAAATCTCGCGGGGGTTGACGAAATCTCGGATGAGATTTGAAACGATATTTTAGGAGTGACAGAGGGAAAATTTGAAAAGGGTTGACCGAGGAAGTCAGTTAGAACTTGGAAACCGAAGAAGACAGATCACGAAAAATAGAGGTCCTGACTTGTCTGAGGGTGGACCCCTCCCCCTCTCGGCTCGACAGAACATAGCAGCAGTGATAGGAAGAATGACCGAGTCCATTTCCTGCGACTCTAACCATTAAACTGCTCGACTCCAGATGCTGCTAACATGTCAAACCTGATGTAATTGTAACTCAAATATTTTTTCAGGGACTTCTCTTTACAGAAAAAGGGACTTCTCTTTTAGCATCAAAATTATATTTTATAGAAATTTTATAAAAATAAATTAGTTAAATTAGTGTCGATAATTTGGATTATTCGGACTATTGTCCTCAACGTTATTGTTATCGACACTATCTCACTGAATGTTTGAGATGAGTCTTGCATTATCTGAGTTATTCGGACTATTGTCCTCATCTTCATTGTTATCTGCACAACGTTTCGGCCGATACGCTCTCTGACATTCTTTATGTATTTCTTATCAGACTCGAGGGACCATATGACCTTTAGGCACCCCTTTTGCGATCTTGTTTCATAAGGATATTTTTTCCATTTACACCGTTAAAATCCGGTTAAATGATGATGATAATAATAATAGGGAAAATGTAAAAATATTCCGTACACAGAGAGATTTTTACGACCTTCATCAGAGTGAATTTTTTATTTATTTATTTATTTTTTTGAAACGGACAGAAACATGTGTAAGTGATATCGATTAAAAGTGATATCGATAAAATTCATTTTTATCCATCTACATTTCTTTTCTTTACTTATTGAATTCAAAGTTTTCCATCTTCTAAGCTGGTTATCATACCAGGGCTAAAAGAGCCCAATCTGCCCTACTATTTACCCATAACTGAGAAGAGAAGAAATGGATTCATGCCTTTTGATGATAGTAGTAGGATTGGGTTACTTACTACTCACATAAATCCCCAAATGGGTTTAAAGGGGTTCTTTAGCCTTGGTCAGCAACCCATATAAGTCAAGGAAAAGTCCGACACTAAACCTCTGCTGCCTTTCAAAGAAAGGCTAGGGCAGTAAACCCTGAAAACAAATCAGGAGCCGGAGCCCTTTATTGAAGTCAGTAAGTCTACTGTTGGTTTGAATAACTAAGTACAACTTAAGCAGTGTCCAAGACAGTTGGTATATATAGAAATCAAGAATGACCCATTCATGAATTTGGGTGATTTGGGTCATCCCATTCCTTGAGTTCTGCTTGACTGCTTGATTTGAATGACATTGTGGAGTCTTATATATATCCTGTCATTCTGCAGTAGACTTTGTGACATTCGGGTTTGTATTTAAGTTACAACCGTTTGTTGCCTTGTCTTCCCAGTTCGACAGTAATTGGAACTTTAATTATTCTTCACCCCTAAAGTGATGTGATGCATCAACTCCTGCGACACTACCGTTGCCAAACTGCATTGGTTCTTTATCTTTCCTTTGGATAACAGCGGTAGTGTGGAGAGGGGGGATTTGCTGCATGGGCAACAGCTCATCCTCCATATGAACCTGCCCAGGCTATGTAGTTAAAAAAAATAAATACTGACACTACTCCATCGTCTCTCGTAGACGGAAGGCTACCAACAACTAATAATTTATACAGAATTATATGGTTTCTAGTAAATCCGACTATTCAATAATTATTATTATTTTTTTTTACAGATATGTGGTATCGAGCATTCCTATCTAGAAGTGATAATTTGCATACAGTTATATGGTTTTAGGTATTCCTATCTAATACCTGATGGGCCGGTCTAGCTCAGTCGGTAGAGAGTTCAACTAGGAACCACAAGGTTTCTAGTTTGATACCAGCCCTCGCCAACTCAGTGTATGAGTAGCACTGGGATTTGTGCGGTAAAGTAAGGAGCTGATAGTAGGTTTGGCGCTTCATCTCAGTTGCAAAAACAATGTCCTTGGTCTAGCGCTAGTAAAAAGGGGATAGACTAACATGCTGTTTGGCTGATACCGACTTTAGGCCAACCTGACGACTTTTATCTAATACTAATAATTTTCAAACAGATATTTGATTCATAGATAAGGAGCTCATAACAGAGTCAGGGTGGACCTGGAAATAAGTGCAATGGAGGGGTACTCCACATTAGTATCATATCCAGAACCCCCCCCCTACACACTTTTTTTTGAGTGGGTGGTCTTAAACTTCTGCAGGGGACACAGTCTTTATAGTCTAAGCCCTATCAACATCATACTGATGGACAAACATACACAGGACGGTGAAATCGGAACACAAAACCTTTAACTCCGACTACTCCATTTTGGGGGCACCTAACACTCAGACTACTCCATTTTGGGGGAACCTCTCATTCACACTACTCCATTTTGGGGGAACCTCTCATTCACACTACTCCATTTTGGGGGAACCTATCATTCACACTACTCCATTTTGGGGGAACCTCTCATTCACACTACTCCATTTTGGGGGAACCTCTCATTCACACTACTCCATTCTGGGGGAACCTCTCACTCACACTACTCCATTCTGGGGGAACCTCTCACTCACACTACTCCATTCTGGGGGAACCTCTCATTCACACTACTCCATTCTGGGGGAACCTCTCATTCACACTACTCCATTTTGGGGGAACCTCTCATTCAGACTGCTCCATTTTGGGGGAACCTCTCACTCAGACTGCTCCATTCTGGGGGAACCTCTCACTCAGACTGCTCCATTCTGGGGGCACCTAACACTCAGGTGCCCCCAGAATGGAGTAGTCTAACACTCAGACTACTCCATTTTGGGGGAACCTCTCATTCAGACTCCTCTTCATGTAATCAACTGATTATGGTTCTACAATATAAGAGGCATGATTTTTTTTAAAATTGGTTAGAAGATTTACCAATATCAAAATTTAAAACAGAAATTTATTTTACTAAGACGTTTACTTAACCCATAGATGGGACCCTATCAGGTACTACCACTCCGGGTCAGAGTGGACCAGGGAGCAATGGTGATGAAGGGGTGCTCCACATTCTCCAAACCTCCAGAACTGGAAACTCACCATCAGATACAGTTTAACGTCATTCCCAGGACATGTAGACCCTCAGTCACTGCCTTCTAGCACCCATATGATAAAAAGGGGTTGGGGAGGTTGCCATAAGGGCAATAGGGTTAGAGAAATCATAAGTGCTAGGGCTTGACGTGACCAGCCGATTGAAATATTTTGTGTGGTAATTAATATGCAATCTTTCACCACATGGGGGAGACGCTACAGTTTGTATGTAGCGTGTGTGTATGTGTATATATGTGTGTGTGTGTGTGTATATATATATATATATATATATATATATATATGTGTGTGTGTGTGTGTGTATATATATATATATGTGTGTGTGTGTGTATGTGTATATATATATATATGTGTGTGTGTGTATGTGTGTGTATATATATGCAACCTTTCACCACATGGGGGAGACGCTACAGTTCTAAAATCGACCCACCTTACTGCACAGCCCTGGACATAGCGCAGGGAATAACATCTTTGGTGGACTTAAATTATTTTTGGAAAAACATTAAAAAAAAAATCGACACAACCACTTGTTGTTGGATTTGAATCCATAAATGTCTGGCAGTCTCCCCCCACCACCCCCAAACACACCTTGTCGGAAATCATTACATTTTAACAGAATTTCCTTAATATAGTTACTCACTACCCAAGTTGAATTTGGCACTAGGCCCACTTATTATTATTACTAAACATAGCTTTAGTTTGGCACGAAGCCAAAAGTATAGGCTGCCCAGTGAGAATCAATCTCACTACCAATGGTCTGATGGCATCTCTCATGTTATCAAGCTAGGCTATCATTGGTAGTGAGTGTGATTCTCACTGGGTGCCCCATACTTCTGGCTTTGTACGAAACTAAAAATTAATTGGCACCTCATGTTATCAAGTGAGGCTATCATTGGTAGTGAGTGTGATTCTCACTGGGTGCCCCATACTTCTGGCTTTGTGCGAAACATTAATTGGCACCTTATGTTATCAAGCTAGGCTATTAAATAAGTTTAGCTTCACACAAAGCCAGAAGTACTGGGTACTTAGTGAGAGTCTCTAATCTGTCTCTCTCTCTCTTTCTCTATCATCTGAGGACTCTCTCATTTATATAACCGATGTTCGATGTTCAATGTGGTGTTACGTTGTAATATTCACGGCACTAAAACGATACATGTACCGTAGTCCTTTTTTCTTTCTTGGTACTAAAACTCCAAAAGTCACCGTGCTGGAATGGTGCCGATAAAAAATCATAACACGAGAAACATGTCGTCACAACTGCCAGCCTTTATTAACGTGCTCGTATAGTGGGCTCCTACCAGGGAGGAGGAAAGGCAGAGAGAAAGAGAGAGAGAGAGAACACTACTAGATTACTGGGCTCTCATGAGGTCCGTACCATACCACCGCCGCCGGCAAAAAGAGGACGAACCCTTTCTTTTCTCCCCCACGTCACCACGTGACTTCCGGTCAACACCCGACTTCCACTTGCGGTCAATTCTCCGTTCGGGGTTACGCTACGGTCATACCATCGCTCTCCTCTTTTGGGTCATCACTATTTTTTAAGCCTTTGTTATTTATTCCTCCTCCTTCCATTAGTAGTCCTAGCTCACAAAAGTCAGGAATATACCCATCTTGCAACAGTGGCTATATAAAATTTACGATATTTAGTGCCATGACCAGGATTGTGGGACCATGAGATGGTTCAAATAGGTTTGGTTTGGTTAAATTCATTCTTAATGGATACTCAGTTACTTTTTAAAAACACATTTTTCTATTTAACCCATAGATGGGACCCTAACAGGTACTACCACTCTGGGGTTTGGTTTGTTTGGTTTTATGGCGTATCAACCTCAGTGGGTCATTTAATGCCGATAAAGTTGTGAAATAAAGTCATTCTTAATGGATAATCAATTTTTTTAATAAACAAATTTTTCTATTTAACCCATAGATGGGACCCTAACATGTACTACCACTCCAGGTCAGAGTGGACCAGTGAGCAATGGTGATGAAGGGGTGCTCCACATTCCCCAGACCTCCAAAACTGGAACCTCACCATCAGATAGAGTTTAACGTCATTCCTAGGACATGTAGACCCTCAGCCACCGCCTTCTAGGACCCATATGATAAAAAGGTCTAAGGCTTGCCATTAGGGCAATAGGGTTAGGGCAATCATATAGGTGCTAGGGCTTGACGTGACCAGCCTATTGATCAGAGGGGGGGGGGCTGTCCAACCACCCGTCTAGCCTAAGTAAGGACTAAAAGTTAGAATCAGGCCGACTCCGTGAGCAAATTAAAAACATTCTAGGCCTCACAATCCTGAAATGAGTCACATTTTTTCAACTTTACTCCTAGAGGTCGTAGCCCAGCATATCCTACCATTTTAGAATCAGGCCGACACTGTGAGCAAATTAAAAACATTCCAGGCTGAATAATAATTGAGAATATAATGTAAATAACTCAGATAATTGTGAAGTTGGTGGCGAGGTAGTTTCGGTTACAGACAGACATACAGATAATCGCCATTATTAGATAGGAATATTTGATACCATATAACTATGAACAAATTATCAGTATCAAATTCCTGAATTAATTTCACATAAGTAGGGGGGAGGAGGAAATATGCCGTTAAACAAATAAACCAAACGCAAACTTAATATTCAGAAAATGGCATTTATAATTAACCTTAATCAAAAAAAAAAAAAAAAAAAAAAAAAAGATTCCGTAGGATGCCTAAGTTTTAATCATCTCAATGATTTATCCTAATAAACTTTTAATTCAATTTCCTGAATTAGTCGCATTTGAAATTGTCAATATTTTATATTGATCATTATTAATCTTACACTTACTTTTTTAGTTGCATCATCAATTATCTGATTTATTAACCATATTAAAAATTTCTAATACAGCTAACACCATTTAGAGAATAATAAATTGAAATTGGCCAATAAGGTAGGTCGATTTTGGAACTGTAACATCTCCAACGTCAAGAAAAGTTGCAAATTAACAAAGAATTACTCACAAAATATTTGTCTTCAAAATTTTGCCTTCGTTTGAGGAAATAGATTTCAATCTTTTAGAATGTTATCAATGTTACAGCTTAATTAACTCTTAATGTCCTATACCACCTTCATTCCACCCGGCCGGAAGTCTCATTCATTTTCCTAATCCACCCCAAACCATAGCCTTTGTTTAAATGTAATATTAAACATATTTAGAAGTCTTTGATTTAAGGGAAATATCTCGGGTAACTTTAGATGCAAAGGACATTTTTAGCCATTTTTTTTATACATCCTTATAGGAATGCTCTGGACTTAGAAAATTCTCAACAGGATGTTATGAGGTAAAAAAGCAGCATATTGGAGGTGTTACAATTTTTTTAAACTAAACGCTCAAAAATTGGTGCAAGTTTGAAATCTACTTTTTGGTGTCTGTACTTATCATACCAATACCCAACTTTCCTGGGGTCAATCTTTTTGATATTCAAAAAAAGTTGAAAATCGACCTACCCTAATACACATATTGTTGCATAGCCCTTCTTTACCGGCACTAAATAGGTATATGTTATATACTTCTCTTACTTCTTACTCTGGTCGTATCTTCTTTTGGCCGGCTTTGCTATTCTGATCGTCTATCTTGGTCTGGTATATCTTCTAAGGTCTCGTCTGGTCTTCTATTCAGGATTCTGGGTCTGCTTTCTGTTGGTAGGGATTTCTTGTTATCAGAAGCTCTGTGTCATTGTTTGTTTTTAGTAATAAACACAAGACTTCGATTTACAATGATGTTACTTTATTCGTAGATCCCCAGACCAGACAATGCACGCCGATCCTTACATCTTGCTAGCTCGGTTTCTATGTTCTAACTGACTAAGTTACTTACTTAGTATCCTTCAACCGGAAGGGCCTCTATCGGGGGTTCCGTTTCTCACGGTTTATCCCCAGAACGCAAGGTGAGATCGAGGTCAAGCGCCGTCACTCACCCTCAAGGCCATCAGCTGTACTAATATGATTTCTACACTATTGTCATAATCATTAGGTATCTAATGATTATGTAACAATATATGTGAGGGTCAGCTGAAAAGTTCATAGACTGACCAAAATACTCTCATTCATTTTTTTATTGAATTCTTTTCTAATTTGACAGGTCAAAAAAATCAAAAGTTAGAAAGAAAGAAAAAAAAATCAAATATTTTACAAGTCATGAGAAGTCGTACATTAGCTAATTGCAACTGTCAGTTTCATGTTTTTTTTTTTCCTGATAATTTTCAGGTGATAATGAAAGTTTTTCTATTTCAAACTCATTGTACATTTATCTTCTTACATCTTTCAGAAACATATACAATAAGTTTGAAATAGAAAAACATTCATTATTCACCAGATGATTGTGAAAATTTAAAATGACATTTGCAATCAGGGACGAATTTGTAAGGGGGAAATGAGGCAATTGCCCCAGGACCCCCTACTATAATTATAAAATTAGTTTTTATTATTGAAAATATAATGGTGCAAGCTGGAAAGAATTATATCACTTTATCCTATGATACAAACTGAAAAATATAATAGAGGTTATTCTTACAGTCAATATAATTCAGAACATATATATTTCTTATTTTTTCATTTTACTTAATTTTTTATGTACCTAATTTAATTTCTATTGAGGCAACTTGATAGGGCTCCCAAGGTCTAAATCCAGTGCTGGTTGCAATTAATAGAATTTTATTTATATATATATATATATATATATATATATATATTAAGAAATTTGAAAAAACAAGTGTTCCAAAAATAGGATCATTTATTTATCGATGTTCAAACATTTCGGTTTCTTTAAACCTTCATCAGGATGTATCTTGGGATGAAGAAATTTATGGATGTTTTATAGATGACAGGAGATGAAAATCTTATTATAATGGAGATTGTGGGTTTGTCTGTCTGTAACCGAAACTATATTACTATCCAAGTCACAATTCCCTTTGTTATTTACATCACATTCTCTATGATTTTATTTTTATTTAAACTTCAATTATTAATAAAATTGTTTTACATCATTAAGACTGTCGACCATATCTACATACTAATAACATGCAATTGTATTTATATATACAACAAAATAGTGGTTTACAGTGTGAATGGGAAGGCTAATTTGCATATTGATTTTAGAAATTTGATTTTAATAAATATATGCTTAGTATTATTGATTTCTAATTGTTTGGTTTTATCTTAATGAATATGAGCAACAATCTCGGGGATAAATCTTAAAAGAAATCCATTAACAAGAAGAAATAACTGTAATATTATTCTTTACTTCCTATTTTAACTAAATAGTTGAATTAGGAAAATTTATCAATGAAAGACGGGAGTAACGGAAAATGATGGAAGAGTAAGTTTCAAAGTTGTTCTATTTTTCAATCATACCCCCTCTGTTCCAAATCTTTTTATCTGCATACTTATTCAGTTTCATTAGCCTTTCTAATTTAATATGATAATTTTATTATATTAAAACTTAAATACTTGCACCCGGAGGATGCATATATTTGCTAGAATTTATAAAATCATTTTTGTTGTGTAACTGTATTTGTTCAGAGTTATATTTTTGAAAGACAAGTCGCGATCTACGCACGTGAAGATGTCATATATATCATATAATGAATTTGTAGACACGCCATCAATATCATTCACAACGCACTGAAAGGTTACCTTATTATATATGTGCACAGGAAATAAGTTTTTGTGAAAATATTTGGAAAAAAATTCAAGAAAGAGACGAAAATATTTTTCATACATCCTAATAACAAGTTATCAAAAACATAAATAGAGATCATAATGTGGTTAAAAAGCAAATTTCTAATTTCAATCATTTTTGAATGAGTTATAAAAAGAAAATAGTAGCTGTAGCTGGAAATATCTAAATTAAGGGCCGTTAACTTTAAAATCAAAGGGTCTTCATGGAAAATTACCGGTGACTATTATAACCCTTTGACCCTTTAGTTTGGGTGCCATGACAGACATGTGATTTAGTTAGCTATTCAGATTCGACCAGATTTTGAAAAAGGGTAGACGTGATTGTCTTCTCTCCCGGGGTCCAATCTTATCCCCGCAGTGGAATGAATGAAATAGGGGCTAAAAAAAAACTTGATCAAGTAAAACCAAGTTTTGTGGTTTGTTGAATAATTAAGACAATGATCAGCTCTGCTCAGCCCAGCAGAAAAATTAGCAAGGAAGAAAATCAACCCCCAACAGATAGAAGTCAACTAGACAAGATGGCGGCCAGACAAGAGAGAAGAAGAAACAAGTAACCAGCAAGCAACATATTCATCTCTCAATAACATCAAGAACGCGCAAAACAAAACGGCCTCAATGGTGTCATGGACTGTCAATTCTATTCACTGGTCATTCCAAATCTGTATTTACGCACTCACTTTCTCTCAAAAAATCTTTTATCCGCAAAAGTTACACCAAGTGCCTACCAATTGGTTACCAATTTTCGTTTCAAAAGACCAGTTCATATGTGTAGCGAATTTAATCCCTTGCTTGATAGCCCTGTGGGGACTATCTTCCCTTTGCCAGGAAGAGTTATCTTCCCGCGGTGTTGCCGTTTGTTCCCACTAGGGGACCTCTGGTATTTAAGCACCTGATCTGAACTTCTCTTCCTCTTTTTTAGCTAAATCTCCGGTACGAGCACATGGGTTAGACTACTGTCTACCCCTTTCTCGGTGGGGCTTCGCACCCCCCTCCTTGTAAGTGATTTCTATGTACGGACGCTCCAGTCCTTTTATGTATGTATGTATGTTTATGTACACTATCCTATTCTATCTTCTATTATTTATGTATCTTGTTTATTCATGTGCTGTATTATATAAAATGTTTTGTCTCTCAACCCTTGTCGGAGTTGTATGTTCAATATTGTGACTTTGAACCTTACAGCCCTATTATGGTTAAATCGAACTTAACGGACCTAAATTCCACCATCGTATGTCACCCCACCGAAAGAAAAAAAATGCCAAAAAAAAATCAGGGAATTAACCGAATTTAATGAAATTTTCAGTGTTGATATATTAATGAATAAAAGATATAATGCACCAGTTATTTTATCTAAAAACTTTTACATTTTTTCAGGTCAGTTAACTTTGAACTACGTGTCTTTGAGAATCTGTGTTACGCCTCAAAGATATGTGGCTTAAAGTTAACTAACCTGGAAAATGTAAAAGTTTTTTTTTTTAAATAAAATAACTAATCTATCTCTTTGTGTTACGTTTTTATAAGGCCATCCTTTAGGCTTCAAGCAAGAGTGCTTGTCCAGCGGAAATCCTAGGTAATCCTTTGGTAAAAGAATCCTTAGTATTGTAAGTTCGTCAATGATTGCAAATGGACTATGAAAGTATCAGTGTTTAAGTAGTCAATCTGGTCTGGATTATGGCTGTTGATTGGCAGAGGAATAAACCACGTGACCTCGCCCAGTCTATAAATTTAGGTGGGGAATTGTAGCACACCTTAAATACAAATTATTCCAACACTATCTCTATATTATATACCCGAGTCTGGCAGAAGGGTATACATGGTATACAACAACTGTTCATCAATTCGGATGATGTTCCCTCAGGCCTTCTTCAGGTATTTCTTCTCTGACTCTGGAACCTTCTTGTCGTAATCGGTAGCCATCACAGAACTTTGAACCTAACCCTTTATTCAGTCCACAGGGGTATCCTGTTCTCATTCCACTAACCATAGCTGGGGTACAGGTGTTAAGTTTGTGTTAATTCTTATTCTATGTTACTGCTGCCCCTGACCAGGATTGAACTGGTAGTCTAACTGTCACTTAGAACTGTCTTAACCGAACTCCTTTATCCACTAGGCTATGTGTCCAATTGGACAATCCAGTGTGAATCAAATAGAAATTCCTGAAGAAGAGAGAAGTGAGAGAAGAGAGGAAAGGAGAAGAGAGAGAGAGAGAGAAGAGAGAGAGAGAGAGGAGAGAGAAAGAGAGAGGAGAGAGAAAGAGAGAGGAGAGAGAGAGAGGAGAGGAGGAGAGAAGAGAGGAAGAGAGAAGAGAAGAGAGAGAGAGAGAGAGAAGAGAGAGAGAAGAGAGAGAAGAGAGAGAGAGAAAGGAGACAGAGAGAGAGAGAAGAGAGAGAGAAAGGAGACAGAGAGAGAGAGAGAGAGAGAGAAAGGAGACAGAGAGAGAGAGAAAAGAGAGAGAGAGAGAGAGAAAGGAGAGAGAGAGAGAGAGAGAGAAGAGAGACAGAGAGAGAGAGAAAGGAGACAGAGAGAGAGAAAGGAGACAGAGAGAGAGAGAGAGAGACAGAGAGAGAAGACAGAGAGAGAAAGAAGAAAATAAATAAATTTCTGTTCTACTAAGAAGAGCTGTTTAACTGAAATTAACTCCAAGTGTCTCTCCAAAAATGAGGATTTTCTTTCTTAACTCCAACCCATTTAAAAACGGTCTTCAGTCGCCATTAAACTCCAATGTTAAGTTAAGTCCTATTTAGATAATTTATATTTGAATTAACAGCAACTAACTAAGTGGGGGTACTCTATAATTAGCATTAGTCGCCTGCCTTGGGAAATTATAATGATTGGGTTGAGTGCAAAAGCAGACCCCTACATTATCAACTTGCTAATTGGACTGGAAATTGATTCATTCTTATTTACCCAGTGGATCATTCCATGTCAATTCACCAGGGCGTTACACCCACCGACACTAAATTACTAGAAATTTGGCAAAAATGTTCCCCTTCATGAGTTAGGAAAGTGTGCCAAATTATTTTGTGTAAAACCTTACCGTTCTGATTTTAGATTATATAGGGGGATATCATTTTCCTATTTTGCCTCTAAATTAAGGTCATGTGTTGTCGCAGAATCTCAGTGATATTTTTTTTTTAATTTAAAAATACTTCCATACATTAAATATTTCTGAAATTTGGTATGTCGGGCAAATAAGGACTGTAGAATCCAAATATCCAACTATTTTAACCTTGTACCCAATAGAAAATTTTATTTTGATCACCCAAATGCATGACTCCAAAATCAACAACTTTTCACCTATGCAGCTTAAGGTCAGTTTCTATGAAATACGTCCTCTTCAATTTTCATAATATTTTTTTCTTAACATCTACTATGTCTGCCTAAGTTCAAAACTTTAGAAGATATGATGCCAAGTTCAGACCTATGTATGTGCAGGATTTCAGTGAAGTCTCAAACTCAGTCACTAATTCAATTCAAATCTTTTTATATGGATAGATTGTCTTTAAGACAATCCTCCGACATGATAATCAACAGTGCATAGAATATTTGTAGATAGAACTAAACATGAAGTTGAAAGAAATTCTTTCTGTCTGTGTTTTTTTAAATCTTTTTTATATATGGAGGAGAGGGGAACAGAGGGGGGGGGGTGAGAGAGAGATATCAACCATGGTGGGTCATTTCATACCGGCAAAATTTTGAAAGATTCGCAGCAATGGTTTGTAAGAAAAATTTTTAAACTCAGTTTTTTTTTATAAACAAATTTTCTATTTAATCCATAGATGGGACCCTAACATGTACTACCACTCCAGGTCAGAGTGGACCAGGGAACAATGGTGATGAAGGGGTGCTCCACATTCCCCAGACCTCCAGAACTGGAACCTCACCATCCGATAGAGTTTAACGTCATTACCAGGACATGTAGACCTTCAGCAACTACCTTCTAGCACATAAAAAAAAGTGTTGGGGCTTGCTATAAGAGCAATAGGGTTGGTGCAATCGTATAGGTGCTAGGGCTTGACATGACCAGCTGATTGATCAGAGGGGACCCCTACGACCACCCGTCTAGCTCAAGTAAGGCCCTCACTACCATCAGTTAGAGTATAACATCAGGTTGCCTGATTTCAGCAACTGATTTATACAAAAAACACATTACTAATTTATAAAAGGTAAATAATAGGAAGCGCGTGGTGTAATGGTTAAAGTCATGGGAAATGGACTCGTCGCCCCGAGTTCAAATCCTGGGTGTGGTAATTGCATTTCACTTATCGCTAATACCCTTGGGAAAGGTATGAATTCTACTCTCCCTCCAACTATGGGTAAATTGTAGGGCAGACTGGACTCTTTAACCTTGGTTAGGCAACCAGTCTAGGAGAAGGAAAACTGAATCCAAACCTGTTAAACTCCGCTTAAAAATTGACATTGTGTCACATCCTACTCGTGCGGAGGGGTTGGTAAATATATATAAAAAGTAAATATCAATTTACTACCACTCTGGGTCAGGGTGGATCCAGGGAGCAATGGTGATGAAGGGGTGCTCCACATTCCCCAAACCTCCAAAACTGGAACCACACCATCTGATAGAGTTTAATGTCATTCCCAGGACATGAAGACCCTCAGCCACTGCCTTCTACCATATGATAAAAAGGGTGGGGTTTGCCATAAGGGCAATAAGGTTGGGGCAATCGTATAGGCGTTAGGGATTGACATGGCCATCCGTCTAGCCCAGGTAAGGGCCTCACCATCAGATAGAGTATAACCTCAGGTTGCCTGCTTTCAGCAACTGATTTATACAAAAACATATGTTACTAACATAAATAAAAGGTAAATATCAATTTTACCTATGGTCAACCATGCTTAATTCATTTATTTGATTTATTTATCTTTTGTAAATACAAAGTTTTTTGGGTTTTTTTTCCGACAATCGTGAAAAATACAAACAGAACGGTGTCATCTGTTAAGCATGACAACAAGTTGTTGTCTATTTTTAATTTATATACATATACACACCACATATACACACACACACACACATACATATACACACACACACACACACATATACACACACACACACACATAAGCACACATATACATATACACGCACATATACATATACACGCACACACACATATACATATACACGCACACACACATATACATATACACGCACACACACACATGCACACATATACATATACACACACCACACACACACATATACACGCACACACACACATATATATACATGCACACATATATATACACACACACACACACACACATATGCACACATATATATATGCACACATATGCACACACATATATATATATGCACATATATGCACACACATATATATATATGCACATATATGCACACATATATATATATATATATACACACACATATATATATACACACACACACACACACACACACACACACGTGTATATATATATACACTTGACTGTCACTCAAAAATTGGCCTGCAGAGTCACTTTCTTTATTGGACACTACACCATCATCCTTAGTGGCCGGAAAAAAGTGCCAACAGACAATATATATATATATATATATACACACATACACACACACACACACACACACATATTGTCTATTTTTAATTTAAAGTAAAAGAGAAAAAAAACACAAAAAAAACCCAGAAGAGGTTACACAGTCAGAAAGTTACAATGTGACTAAATATAGGCTTTCATTTCACTCAGATCTAACCTGAAGGTAGGGTTTGTTTGTTTGGTTTGTTTTACGACATATCAACCTCGCTGGGTCATTTAATGCCGGCAAAGTTTTGAAATGAATTCATTCTTAATGGATACTCAATTTTTTTATAAACACATTTTTCTATTTAACCCATAGATGGGACCCTAACATGTACTACCACTCCGGGTCAGAGTGGACCAGGGAGCAATGGTGATGAAGGGGTGCTCTACATTCCCCACAACTCCAGAACAGGAACCTCACCATCAGATAGAGTTTGACATCATTCCCAGGACATGAAGACCCTGATCCACCGTCGCTAGAACTGAGTTGAGGTTTAACTGATTAATTCTTAAAAAAATTAAGATGTTTGTTTGTTTATTAAATTTCATTTTTCGGACTGTTGTCCTCATCTTTATTGCGGTATGTAAAAACAATGTTTCAGCTGCTGTATTCTCTGGCCTTGTTCAGATCCGGCTAGGGGTAGCTGTTAAAAAGTCGAGCCGCACTGATTAGAAGTAAACTTTGAAACACGAGTCTGCGGATGACTGATATATATATATATATATATATATATATATCTTATCATAATGTAGATTGTGTGTTTTTCTGTCTGTAACCGAAATAAATTACTACTCAAGTCACAATTCCCTTAGTAATTGACGTCACATTCATCATGAATTTATCCTTATTTTAACCTCAATTATTAATAAAATTGTTTTACATTATTTATACTGTTAACCATATCTACATACTAATAACATGCAATTGTATTTATATATACAACAAAATAGCGGTTTCAGTGTGAACGGGAAGGCTAATTTGCATATTGATATTAAAAATATGATTTTAATAAATATGTGCTTAGTATTATTGATTTCTAACTGTTTTGTTTTATTTTAATGAATATAAGCAAAAATCTCTTCAATAAATCTTATATGAAATCCATTAACAAGAAAAAATAACTGTCATTTTATTCTTTACTTCCTCTTTTAACTAAATACTTAAATTTGTTCTATTTTTCGATTTTACCCCCCTCTGTTTCAAATCTTTTTATCTGCATTCTTATTTAGTTTCATTAGCGTTTCTAATTTAATACGATATTTCATTATATTAAAACTTAAATACTTGCACCCGGAGGGTGCATATATTTGCTAGTATATATATATATATATTATAGGTTTTTATTTGCTATCATTTATTGCAACCTAGAAGAGACTTAATAATGCAGTGCTAATAATAGATATCTATTCTACAATATGATGATATGTGTATTTTTAAAAAGAAAAAACGCAACATGATAGTGTCACTAGATTATATTTAAATTATATATTGTCTATTTCACACACACACACACATATATATATATATTTTTTCCCTTCACTTACTATAAAAAGAATTTTCATTTGACACGCGTAGATGTCTCTCTCCCCACACCCCCTTGCATAATAAACGCACACAGCAACTCAAATGTTAAAAGAATATTCTCTCGCCTCTTATCAATGAAAATCATGCTCACACACACACACACAACCTTGAGGTTTGTTTCGATTCCGTTTATCGCAAAAGATTTATACACACACGCGCAACCACACATTCATAAACATATAAAAAATGCACAATGCTTTTTTTGATACACACACTTACACATTCTAATACTCACACTGCAAAAAAGAATATTTGACGTCATATTTCAAACCGTCCACTTTTTCAACGTTCTTTTTTCTCAGACTTCAAATTTTAAACAGACCGATAAACAAGGACTATTACTCGCCTTTCTCCTTATTCTGAGATTTAAAATTTTTATCACCTTCCACATGCCAACAAAAGCCCTGAAGATGATCTAATTAATAGATCGAAACACTGCAGTGTCGGCCAATAAACTCACCACATAACTCATTTAAACCTGTGTTTTTTTTAATTTTTTATTATACTACATACCGTCGGATTCACTTCATTTTATATATATATATATATATATATATATATATGTGAATATCATATTACAGATTTTTATTTGGTATCATTTATTGCAACCTAGAAGATATTTAATAATGCAATGCTGGTAAAATAATTAAGTATTTTCTGGGGGGAAATAACAATGTTAAATTATTCTAAATGGAATGTAAATGATATAATTCCCCTAATTTTATTTTGGGTACTGGATATGCTCACTTGTTACTAAGTTATAGATTTAGGATTTAACCCTTTTAATCTGTAACTGTGATCTCTGCTTTCTACAGCCATTGAACTTTCTTCCACATACTTTTATATATATATATCTCCTGTTTCAGATCGTCAAGCAATGAGCACAGAGCAACGAACAAACTTGAAGTTTCTGGTCCAGTTGGGGGAAACTCCGCCAGAAATTCTGAGATTGCTGCAGCAAGAATACGAAGATGAGACTGTTATGGTTGATAAAATGGCGTTTGGCTAGTGTTCTAAAAATAGAAAAATGTAGACACACTGGCGCCAAGAATTCAAATTTGGGCGGTAAAATAAGGAACCGTTTCTTTTAGATGGGAATATGAAGGTAGGAGTAGGAGGTAGATAGTAGTAGGAGTAGGAGGTAGATAGCAGTAATTGTAAGGAGTCACTAAAAGAGACACATGGGAGAAGGCAGTTGACGACTAGACGCCAGAAGGGACAGACCAGCTTTCCACGAGAGTCACCGGTGAACCTCAGCTCAGCCTTCAGCTCCTGGATCCACACAAAAGTTTAAGAGGTTACAACCAAGCTTAGTGCAACTTGATGGAAAAGCCTAATTTCCTCAAACCAAAAAATAAAACCTCATTAAATCAACATTTTGTATTTTGTTTTAATAATTTCAACAAAGTAGAAATACAACAAGACAATGTCACGCACACGCGTGTTTTTGAGTGGTGCAAGAGGTTTAAGGAGGGATGCGAGGACGTGGAAGACGACCCCAGGAGTGGAAGGCCTCCAATGACCAGGACTGAGGCTAACACTGAGCGTGTCAGGCATATGGTGCATGGCGATTGTCAGCTGACTGTTCGACTGATCGTAAACGAACTGGGTATGAATAGAGACAACATCTTGAAGATTATCACTGAAGATTTGGGTAATTCATGAGGAAGTGCGTCCTGGTCTCCTGCCTCAAAAATTGCTACCCGGTGACTATTAAAATAACGACCCAGCTCAGTCTATTCAAAATTATCCATCTATCTATCTATCTCAATTTGTTCATATTTAACTATATTTCTTTAAATACTAAGATTTTTTTTTATTCATGTTTGTTTAATGTCTTGTTTTTAGTTTGAATAAACAAGAATTACGACAAAAAAAGAAGCGACCCCCACCAAATACATTTAAAATATCTATCTATCTCCATTTGTTCGTATCTATCTATATCATTTTGTTTGTCTATCTATCTATCTATCTCAGTCTATTCAAAACTATATATCCATCTTCATATCTAAACAAGAATAACGACAAATTACGATAAATAAACAAGAATTACGACAATATATATATATATATATATATATATATATATATATTATATATATATATCACTTGGAAGTAACTGAATTTATATGATTATGATCGATTTTATCAGGTCAACCCATCTATGAATATTACATATGCCAAGAGGGGTTAAATCGAACTTAATGGACCTAAATTCCACCATCGCAGGTCATCCTGGCCGAAAGAAAAAAAAAAACGAAAATCAGGAAATTAACCAAATTTTATGAAACTTTCAGTGTTGATACATTAATGAATAAGAGATATAATGCACCAGTTATTTTATTTAAAAACTTTTACATTTTTTCAGGTCAGTTAACTTGAACCACATATTTTTGAGAATCTGAGTTACACCTCAAAGATACGTGGTTTCAAAGTTATTTTGATATATTAATGAATAAAAGATATAATGCACTAGTTATTTTATTTAAAAACTTTTACATTTTTTCAGGTCAGTTAACTTGAACCACATATTTTTGAGAATCTGTGTTACACCTCAAAGATACGTGGTTTCAAAGTTATTTTGATATATTAATGAATAAAAGATATAATGCACCAGTTATTCTATTTAAAAAACTTTTACATTTTTTCAGGTCAGTTAACTTGAACCACATATTTTTGAGAATCTGTGTTACACCTCAATTTAGGTCCCTTCACGTGGTGTAATGGTTAGCAAGGTAGATTTGCAGACCATTGTTAGTGAGTTCGATTCTCACTGGGTGCCCCATACTTCTGGCCTTGTGCCATATCTAAGCTAAGCTTAGTAAATAACTATATTCAACAGAGAGAAACAAAGCCGTAGTTCGTTCTCCGATAACGCACTAACCTCGAGAACTTCAGTGAAGTGGACTGTATTATTATATCTTATTATAATGGAGATAGTGTGTTTGTCTATCTGTAACCAAAACTATATCACTACTCAGGTCACAATTCCCTTAGTTATTTACATCACATTCTCCATGATTTTTTAAAAACCTAGATTATCAATAAAATTGTTGCACATCATTAATACTGTTGACCATATCTACATGATATTTTCCACGTACCCCACTTGTACGGGTCAGGCACAAGGCCCTATTAACGTGGGACCACCCACAAGCCGAGACTCATGAGGTGGCAGGTGAAAAATTGCGTCGATCCCGTCGGCATTCCCCCTCAAGGGGGGCGCCTCAGGCACTGGGCAATAAACCCAGCCCTGCCCCTTTAAATCAAGGGGGCAGGTGTTGCCTGGGGGGATGGCCCCCTGGGATCGACGCCGTTAATTATATCAATGGTCCAGAGGCCGAAGCCACTGTTGACTATATCAACATACTAATAACATGCAATTGTATTTATATATACAACAAAATAGCAGTTTACAGTGTGAACGGGAAGGCTAATTTACATGTTGATATTAAAAATTTGATTTTAATAAATATGTGCTTAGTATTATTGTTTTCTAATTGTTTGGTTTTCTCTTAATAAAAATGAGTAAAAATTTCAGAGACAAATCTTAAAAGAAATCGATTAAGAAGAATATATGACTGTCATTTTATTCTTTACTTCCTATTTTAACTAAATAGTTAAATTAGGAAAATGTAGCAATGAAAGACAGGAGTGATGGAAGAGTAAGTTTCTGTTGTTCTATTTTTCGATTATACCCTGATTATACGCTGCTTCAAATCTTTTTATCTGCCTTTTTATTTAGTTTCATTAGCCTTTCTAATTTAATATAATATTTTATTACATTAAAACTTAAATACTTGAACTCTGTTTCAAATCTTTTTATCTGCATTCTTATTTAGTTTCATTAGCCTTTCTAATTTAATATAATATTTTATTACATTAAAACTTAAATACTTGCACTCTGTTTCAAATCTTTTTATCTGCATTCTTATTTAGTTTCATTAGCCTTTCTAATTTAATATAATATTTTATTACATTAAAACTTAAATACTTGCACTCTGTTTCAAATTTTTTTATCTGCCTTCTTATTTAGTTTCATTAGCCTTTCTAATATAATATGATATTTTATTACATTAAAACTTAAATACTTGCACTCTGTTTCAAATTTTTTTATCTGCATTCTTATTTAGTTTCATTAGCCTTTCTAATATAATATGATATTTTATTACATTAAAACTTAAATACTTGCACTCTGTTTCAAATTTTTTTATCTGCATTCTTATTTAGTTTCATTAGCCTTTCTAATATAATATGATATTTTATTACATTAAAACTTAAATACTTGCACTCTGTTTCAAATTTTTTTTATCTGCATTCTTATTTAGTTTCATTAGCCTTTCTAATATAATATGATATTTTATTACATTAAAACTTAAATACTTGCACTCTGTTTCAAATTTTTTTTATCTGCATTCTTATTTAGTTTCATTAGCCTTTCTAATATAATATGATATTTTATTACATTAAAACTTAAATACTTGCACTCTGTTTCAAATTTTTTTTATCTGCCTTCTTATTTAGTTTCATTAGCCTTTCTAATATAATATGATATTTTATTACATTAAAACTTAGATACTTGCACTCTGTTTCAAATTTTTTTATCTGCATTCTTATTTAGTTTCATTAGCCTTTCTAATATAATATGATATTTTATTACATTAAAACTTAGATACTTGCACCCGGAGGGGGCATATATTTGCTAGTCTATATAATTATCATTCCTGGAGAACACCGATATTAGTAGGATTGGGGTACTTACTACTTGCATAAATCCCCAAATAGGTTTGACGGGGCTCCTTAGCCTTGGTCGGCAACCCATCAACTCAAGGAGAAGTCCGACACAAAACCTCTGCTGCCTTTCAAGGAAAGGCTAGAGGAGTAAACCCCACGAAAATAAATTAGGAGCCGGAGTCCCTAAAGATGGTGTGATGCTGAAATCCAGTGATACCCATTAACTCATGTGACACTACTGTTGCCAAACTGCAGTGGTTCCGTACCTTTCCTTTGGATCACAGCAGCAGTGTGGAGAGGGGGGATTTGCTGCATGAGCAACAGCTCATCCTCCATATGAACCTGTCCAGGCTATGTAGTTCAAGTTGGAAAAAAAAAAAAAAAAAAAAACCTTGACACTACTCCATCGTCTCTCATAGACGGAAGGCTGCCAACCATATACTCATACAAGGAAGTGCGTGTTGTAATGGTTAAAGTCATGGGAAATGGACTCGTTGCCCCCGAGTTCAAATCCTGGACGTGGTAATTGCATTTCACTTAGCGCTAATGCCCTTGGGAAATGTATGAATCCTACTCTCCCTCCAGCTATGGGTAAATAGCAGGGCAGACTGGGTTCTTTAACCATGGCTAGGTAACCAGTCTAGGAGAAGGAAAACTCTGAATTCAAACCTGTTGAACTCCGTTTAAGAAATTGACCTTGTGTCGTATCCTGCTCGTGCGGAGGAGTTGGTAAATATATATACTAATACAAGTTATTTGAAATTCCATGTCAGGTTCATTTTTTTTTTTTCTATTTTTAACTCCTGTCTGTCTTACGCTCGTGGCGTGAATCACCACAATATTTGAGAAATGCATATGCACATTACCCACTGGAAATAACAGTTTGGTAATAAATTCTTAGGCAAATATCTTATTTATAGGGTCTGATGTAATGAATATATATATATATATATATATATATATATATATATATATATATATATTTACCAACTCCTCCGCACAAGCAGGATGTTACACAAGGTCAATTTCTTAAGCGGAGTTTAACAGGTTTGAATTCAGAGTTTTCCTTCTCCTAGACTGGTTACCGAGCCATGGTTAAAGAGCCCAGTCTGCCCTACTATTTACCCATAGCTGGAGGGAAAATAAGATTCATACCTTTCCCAAGGGTATTAGCACCATGTGAAATGCAAACAGCTTCGTCGAGGAACTGAACTCGGGTCGACAAGTTCACTTCCTATGACTCTAACCATTAGCCCACACACCTACATAATGGATATGCATATACGTGGGTTCCCCCTCACAGTAATATGATTGGCTATGGTCATCCATAAATACTGAACAATGTAGAGGTACAATTGCCTACTACTATAACACCACGACGTCACACCAGCTTACCTGCTCGAATGTGTACCACACTACTACTTCTACTAATATATCCCTTATCTGTCCATTGCAATTACTACCAGTTCCACTTTGGTTATACCTGTTTGGGTTCCATCTATGGGTCAAATAGATATGTTTAAATATACTTGATATTTGATAGAAATACTTGATAACATATAATTCGAAGCTATATTTGTTTACTAAGAATCATCGGTTAAAATTTTTACTTAAATTTTAACCGTTAGTTGTGTTTAAGGAAAAAAATAGATTAGATAAAATAAAACAGACGAATGATAAGACTACTCAGAATTAATAAACATGTACAAAAAAGTGCTTTCTATTTCAATATTACAGGCGACGCGTGCGTTTCTTAAGTATAGATGATCAAAAGTGTAATAATCCGTGTTTTTTATGTTAATAAATTCTCCTATAATATTTTTCTCACTTAAAAATTAGTTCTCTTGTGGCCCCCTGTAGTAAAATAATGTCAAATGAAAAACGGTTAAAAACACCACTAACGGTTAAAATTTATATATATATTTGATATTGTAGTGAGTGAGTTTGAATCATGTTATCACTTTCACTTTCAGAATAATACCCTTGAGAAATGGACATCCTCATCCTCTACAGCTATTGGTTAAATAGTACCACTAGTGTTCTATAATAATTGCATTGACATTAAATACCGCCCTGTCGGTGGGGCATTAGAATGCACCGACTGCACCTCTGCAGAGGGGTAAGTCTCCCCCAATGGGGCCACCAGTTGGCCATGGGTGGCGACCTGTGATGCTTAAGGATAGAGCCCAGGTGGATGAGCAGTTCATGACGTGCAATACTCCACTTTGGCCCTATCTTGGGCTAGACGGGCGGTCGGAGAGGCCCCCTCCAATCAATCGGCTAGTCACGTCAAGCCCTAGCACCTATATGATTTCCCCAACCCTATTGCCCTTATGGCAAGCCCCAACCCCTTTTTATCATATGGGTGCTAGAAGGCAGTGGCTGCGGGTCTACATGTCCTGGGAATGACGTTAAACTATCTGATGGTGAGGTTCCAGTTTTGGAGGTTTGTGGAATGTGGAGCACCCCTTCATCACCATTGCTCCCTGGTCCACTCTGACCCGGAGTGGTAGTACCTGTTAGGGTCCCATCTATGGGTTAAATAGAAAAATGTATTTATAAAAAAAATTGTATTATCCATTAAGAATTGATTTATTTCAAAACTTTATCGGCATTAAATGAACCACTGAGGTTGATATGCCGTAAAACAAAACAAACCAAACCAAACATTAAATAACCCCTAAAGGTTGATATGCCATTAGAAAAAGAGACCATCATTCAAGGAGCAGTGTGTATTGGAAATAAAGGATCAGCGCTCAGTTAGACTCAAGCTCACATTCCCTTTGTCTTAGAAAAACTTGGTTAAACTCTATCAAATGAGTTACAACTAAAAATTAAAAGATGAAAGAAAACAAGAAGTTAAAAATAATTATGAAAATTTTACTTCTCAAAATAAAATAAAAAAAAGATACAAATGTTTTTGAGTTTTTGGTTTTAATTAAACAAAATTAATATTAACTGATATCACATGATTTTTTTTTTAAAGCAGATTCATAAAAAAATCTTTGGGGATTTATTGTCAAGGCAGATTACAAAATATATATTTCTTTTTTCACTTCAATCTATTTTGCATGTTTGGGAATAAATTGAATTTAAATCAGGCACTTATCTCTCAAGGTCAATGACTAACAGGATGACTCCTGATTCAAATGACTTAAGTACACAGGTAGATCTGTAGTGGTGTCCAGTGACTCACAATACTAATAGAAATGACTTAAATACACAGGTAAATTTGTAGTGGTGTCCAATGTCTCAATACCGACACAAATGACTTAAATACACAGGTAGATCTGTAGTGGTGTCCAGTGACTCACAATACTAATAGAAATGACTTAAATACACAGGTAAATTTTGTAGTGGTGTCCAATGTCTCAATACCGACACAAATGACTTAAATACACAGGTAGATCTGTAGTGGTGTCCAGTGACTCAATACTGACACAAATGACTTAAATACACAGGTAGAGCTTTAAAGGTGATCAATAACTCCAATGCTAAACACAAGAATACTCCGGAATCAAATGACTTGTGATGGAGATGGCGGCAATGCATGACAATTACCATATTCTTTGAGAAAGAGAGCAAGACATTGTCTTGCCTGCCAGAATCCAACCAGAGTCCTCCTGAATGCAAAAAATAAGACTTAGGCGTTGCATGGACACGAGGTTTGACTCAGTTGCCCGGATGATTGTCCTGACCATATTAACCAAATAGTTTCTAACTCGGGTACCCCGGATGTTGAAAGCTACGTCCATAAATAGCGGGAGTCCAAAGAAGACATGGGCAGTGGCGCACACACCTGACTGACCTACGAAGCGAAGGAGGAAAAAGAAAGGAAGAAAAACAGACATACAGGTGATGAAAGATTACTGTACCAGATAACGTTGGACTTGATTGTAGACACCACCCCCTCAACAATGAACTTATTTGTTGTTTTTTTTTTTCAACAAAAATATGCTCCAGAGTCAAATGACTTAAGTACACAGGTAGATCTGTAGAGGTGACCAGTGACTCACAATACTGACTCAGTGACTCATGGGAAACTCATTCTGTAGCCCTGGGGAGTGTGGAGTACCCCTTTATTGCAATTACTCCCAGCTCCACTGATCAGGAATGGTAGTAGCTGTTAAAATAATTACCATGTACCACATGTGTGCGGGTTAGGCACAAGACCCAATTAATGTGGGACCACCCACAAACCAAAGCTCATGGGTGGCAGGTGCAAAAGAATGCATTGATCCCATCGGCATTCCCCCTCAAGGCACTGGGCAATAAACCCAGCCCTACACCTTTAAATCGAGAGGGCAGGTGTTACCGGGGGGGGGGGCCCAGGATCAACGCTGTTCTTATTCTCTAAATAATGGGTTAAAGCATAGAGATACATACAATTTGAGTGCATAATCAGAAAGAACATACAATTTTACATAAGAATACCAAATTCTATCAAAATTGCTCCAAAAATAAAGAAACGGTGAAGAAATCACTGAATTTCTTTTTTTTTAGATGGTCCGTGATTTGACATATTTTTGAAACAAAATCATGTCCACATTTGTACCCCCAATTTCGGGGCTTTAAATTCTCATAACTTTTGAACCACTGGGGATATTTACATAATTCAAACAGTTCTGAACTCCATTTACACAGCTCTATATAACTAATGTGATTAAAAAACAATAACCTCAAATAAAAAAAAAAATCAACTGGGAATGCTATGTTAATTACTTCACCGATCCAGCAGCCAAAGTTCACTGGACCACACACCCCACCCCCGGCTGGGCCAGGTACTGTTAAGGGTCCCATAGATAGATCAATAAATGAGGTTTTAAAAATATTAGAAAAAAAAATAATTAGAAAAAAGAAAAAAGAATCTGAAATATTGAGGAAAGATTTGCAAAATTTGTTGACAACAAAATTAGAATTAATACTTATTTACTCCACCTTGAGATTTTATGACAACTACTTTTTGTTTCTTTTATTTTGCAATTCGTCCCTATTGTTCATTGCTCTTGGCTGGTCATCTAAACAACATCTAGTATCCTCACAGAGCTGATGAATGTAAGTTTTGAGGGGTCAGCCAATACTGGTGTGTCCATGTGTAGGAGCATATAGGAGAATGTCGCTTATGAGTTTATCATAAAAATATCAAAACTGAAGTTTTTTTTTAAATTCTAAAATCTAAATAGGGGATACTGTAAATATATTCACACACCCCCCCCCACCCCCGGCTGGGTCAGGTACTGTTAAGGGTCCCATAGATAGATCAATAAATGAGGTTTTAAAAATATTAGAAAAAAAAAAGAAAAAAGAATCTGATTGCCCAACATAAAAACAAATCAGGTAGTGAAAAGGGGATAGACTCCCTCGCTGGTTGGCTGATACCTACTTTAGGCTCAAATAACAGTCAACAGAATAGGGATACATACTCTCATTTGAAGGTGGAACATTGCTATTGAAAAAAAAAAAAACAGTGACTGTGGGAAAGTAGGGAGGTGATCCACAGAGGACCAACTTCATTTTAATTCATGATACATGTTCCTGTGTCAGTAATTATACCTGTACTAAACAAAATGGCATTACTTTTTGACTCACCCTTTTTTTTCTTTCTAATTGATAAAAACAATATTATTGAATAGTTTAAGAAGTTATTGAGCACAATATCAACATTTGAGAGTTCATGGAGCATTAGGATGATTGTCTTTAATTATAATCTTTCACTGAAATCCTGCACATACATAGGAAAAAAACTCTGAACTTGGCAGGTTCATATCTTCTAAAGTAGACTTTACCCCCACATAAAATTCTTTGATGAACTTAGGCAGACATAGTAGATGTTAAGAAAAAAATATTTTGAAAATTGAAGAGGATAATTTTTCGATAGACTGACCGTAAGCTACATAGGTGAAAAGTTGTTGATTTTGGAGTCATGCATTTGGGTGGGCAAAATAAAATTTTCTATCAGGTATAGGGTTAAAATAGTTGGATATTTGGATTCTACGGTCTTTATTTGCCTTACATACCAAATTTCAGAAATATTGAATGTATGAAAGTTTTTTTTAAAATTAAAAAAAAATATCACTGAGATTCTGCGACAACACATGACCTTAATTTAGAGGCAAAATAGGAAAATGATATCCACCTATATAATATTAAATGAGAACGGTAAGGTTTAACACAAAATAATTTGGCACACTTTCCTAACTCATGAAGGGGAACATTTGTGCCAAATTTCAAGTAATTCGGTGTCGGTGGGTGTAACATCCCGGTGAATTGACATGGAATGACCCAAAAATGTCTTCAGTATGATATAATCCAAAGATTGGGAAATATCCAACCAACCAACCACCCCCATGAGTCAAATGACTTAAATACACAGGGTCATAGCTGTAGAGGTCACAATGACTTACAGGGCGACTCATGACTCGAATGCTTAGGTAGTCCACATACAAAAATATGATAGTTGGGTAATTTATGAGGAAGTGCGTCCCGGTCTCCTGCCTCAGAAATTGCTACCCGGTGACTATCAAAATATCGTCCCCACTATGTCGTCTCGGCAGTGTTACTTGAAAGAAAACAACCAACTTAGGGCGTTAAATGTATTCTAGAGGGGGGGGGCTTCTCTTTTTTCATCGTAATTCTTGTTTAGAAATTTATTTATAGAAATTTGTCATAATTCTTGTTTATTTATAGAACAGAAATTTATAGAAATAAAATAACGTCCCCGCTATGACGTCTCAGCAGTGTGACTTGAAAGAAAACAACCAACTTAGGGCGTTAAATGTATTTTAAGGGGGGGGGGGGCTTCTCTTTTTTTGTCGTAATTCTTATTTATTTATCGTAATTCTTGTTTAGAAATTTATTTATAGAAATTTGTCGTAATTCTTGTTTAGATATGAAGATGGATATCTATCTATCTATCTATCTACCTCAATTTGTTCATTTTTTACTTTGTTTATATATATCTATCCACCCATCTCCATTTGTTCATATAAAAAAAGAGAAGTCCCCCCCCCCTCTAAAATACATTTAACGCCCTAAGTTGGTGGTTTTCTTTCAAGTAACACCGCCGAGATAACATAGCTGGGGACGTTATTTTAATAGTCACCGGGTAGCAATTTTTGAGGCAGGAGACTGGGACGCACTTCCTCATAAATTACCGATAGTTGTAACAGAGCAATATGTAGTAGTAGTCACCGTTATTAGTAGTTGTTAGGTCAGAAACAACATACACACAAGTTGTATAGTCACAAGGGGCTTTGTATTTATTTCTAGGGTCATGGGCTCTTTTTCAGAGAGAAGAAAAGACAGAGAGAAAGAGAGGGAGTATCGTCAAATTATTCCAGGTTCATAGTATCATGCTAAGTACTGCTGTCCCACACAAGGGACCGAGACCAACGTCTGACTCCTACTTGGACCGAAAGGAAAAGAGACAGATTTTCCTCTTTCTCCGTTTCTCATCGCTGCGTCACATCCGTTTCTGGTCAACACCCGGAACTTCTGTTTTTACTTTCAAATCCACTTCTGGAGTCATTCCTCGGTCAAATTACTGGCACCCCGTTGTGTGTTTACTCTTTTATTTTAACCTTGTCTGTTCTTATTTCTTTTTCCTCTCTTTCTCAGTTTTATCTTTAATCTCAAATTCTGGTAGACCCTAATAATTACGCGACATAGTGAGGTAGACTATATACTACACTAGCACCAACATGTGTAGTTTGTTTGTTTTATTTTATGGCATATCAACCACGGTGGGTCATTTAATGCCAGCAAAAGTTTGAAAGATTCATATCGCTAATTTAGAAGAAAATTTTTAAAACTCAATTTTATTTTTAATAAACAAATTTTATATTTAAGAATTAATGTCCTATACCACCTCATTCTACCCAGCCAGAAGTCACATTCATTTTCCTAATCTGCTTCAAATGATAGCCTTTAAATGTAATATTAAACATATTTAGAAGTCTTTGATTTAAGGGAAATAACAGGTAACTTTAAATGAAAAGGCCATTTTCAGCCATTTGTTAATAAATCCTTATAGGAATGGGGCTCTGGACTTGTAAAAATTCTGAACAGGATGTTAAAAGTTAACCCATAGATGGGACCCTAACAGGTACTACCACTCCGGGTCAGAGTGGACCAGGGAGCAATAGTGATGAAGGGGTGCTCCACATTCCCCAAACCTCCAAAACTGGAACCTCACCATCAGATAGAGTTTAACGTCATTCCCAGGACATGAACACCACCTTCTAGCACCCATATGATAAAAAGGATTGGGGTTTGCCATAAGGGCAATAGGGTTCAAGCAATCATATAGGTGCTAGGGCTTGACATGACCAGCAAATTGATCAGAGGCAGCCTCTCCAATCGCCCGTCTAGCCCTAGTAAGGGCCAAAGTAGGGTTTTGCATGTCATGGACTGCTCAACCACCTGGATTCCATCTAGCTGAGTAATAGCGATGAAGGAGTACTCCACACTCCCCAGAGCTCCAGAATTGGAACTTCACCATTAGATGCAGTTTAACATCATACCCAGGACACCAAGATCCTCAACCACTGCCTTCTAGCACATATATTATACAAAGGATTGGGGGTTTGCCACAAGGACAAAGCCTAAGGTAAGGGCCAAAATGGAGTGTTGCATGTCATGGACTGCGCAGCCACCAGGGTTCCATCCTTAAGCATCACAGGTTGCCACCCACACCCAACAGGGGGAGCTTTTACCCCTCTTTTTTTTCTATTTGAAAACTTTTACATTTCTTCAGGTCAGTTAACTTTGAATCACGTATCTTTTAGAATCTGTGTTACACCTCAAAGATAAGTGGTTCAAATTAACTGACCTGAAAAAAATGTAAAAGTTTTTAGATAAAATAACTGGTGCATCATATCTTTTATTCATTAATAGATCAACACTGAAAATTTCATTAAATTCTGTTAATTCCCTGATTTTTGGGGTTTTTTTTTCTTTCGGTAGGGTGACTTACGATGGTGAAATTTAGGTTTGATTTATCCTAAAAATTTATGGTAGTCTATATTTACCCATAGCTGGAGGGAGACTGGTTGGATACATATCTTTTCCAAAAGGTATTAGCCCTATGTGAAATACAAACAGCCTCGTCCTGGATTTGAACTCAGGTTGACGAGTCCGTTTCCTACGACTCTAACCATTACACCACACACATCCATTATATGCCAGTTATTGTAAAATAAAATGGGGGGGGGTAGACCTCGTAAAAAAAATTTCCCCTAATATAATTTTAGGAAAAACCTATTTTAAACATATTTTCATCAAAAGGTAAGTAATTATGGAAATTTAGGTGAAAATCGGACCATTAATTAATTTTTCATAGAATTTTTTTAAAAAGCCTCTAGTCATAACTTGTTTTTGGCTACGTTAAATTTCAATTGATTTAACGGTGCAAAAATGTAAACATTGTTTTTCGTTCATAATTTTTATTATTTCCGTAAGCTGAAAAATTCTTCTTTTTTTTTTAAATCAGTTTTTTTAATGTTTCTTCTTTTGAATGGACAAAAAATTTCAAGATAATATTAACCTTTATGCAAGTTTCATTGTGTAAATTGGTGGTACCTACAGAAAAGGTAGGGAAAAGTAACTAAATTAATTAAAGTTAATTTTGTAACACACACACAAACATTTTAACGAAATGACTGGATAAACGTAAATGTAGTCGTATAATAGCTTAGAAATCGGAAATGCTGATAGATACGCGCCCTGACGCACAAAAATCTATAAGGACGCAATAAAATCGCATTCATGCGTCCCAGTGCTTTTTTTTTTCTTTCCCCCTCACCATTTCAAGCTAACTGTAAATAAATTTCAATAGTTTCTAAGAAACTAATTACACAAGATAGGTTACAAGGTTGGAGTTAGCCGGCTTTAGTTGTTTCCCCAGATCATAAATAAAAACCCTACCTACAATCTATTAAGAAACTTTAGTTCGGAGACATAAATTTTCCCGTGGACTCATTCCAAGCAAATATGTGCGTCCCGGGACACCCAGGAAAAAGCTATCAGCACCACTAAAAATGTTTATTGTGAGGCAATGGTACTAAAAGCATAAGAACGGGGACTGAAAAATTCTTAGCTTAGGATCGCTCTCACTCGACAACACAGTCATTATATTAATCATCCTGATATAAAGTACGTTCAAATTTATAATTTAAAAAAAAAAACGGATTTAATAAAAATTATCATTAAGATAATTTTTTAAAAATCCAAACCTTATTTTTTTTATTCTTACACACACACACACACACACACACACACACACACACACACACACACACACACACAGGTTTGTAGTTTTTAATAATTCACTTTGAAAAATTTCCACTTGAAGAATTAACGTTAAAAAAAAATTTTAAATTGAAAAAATAAAAATAAAAAAATTCCTTCTAGATTATTTTATTAAAATTGAACCTCAAATTAAATAAATAAATAAACATAATATTCCTACTTAAATTATTAACTTGTTTTTGTTGTTTTTATTTTATTTCTTCTTAATATCACGGTTGGAGACTTTCATTAATAATTTTATGAAATATTTAGAGAAAGAGAGAGAGAGAGAGAGAAAAAAAAAAAAAGGAGAGAGAGAGAGAGAAAAAAAAAGAGAGAGAGAGAGAAAAAAAAAAAAGAGAGAGGAGAGAGAGAGAGAGAGAGAGAGAGAAGAGAGAGAGAGAGAGAGAAAAGAGAGAAGATAGAGAAAAAGAGGGAGAGGGAGAGAGAAAAAGAGAAAGAGGAGAGGGAGAGAAAAGAGAAAGAGGGAGAGAAAAGGGAGAGAAAAAGAGAAGAGGGAGAGGGAGAGAAAAAAGAGGAGAGGAAGAGAAAAGAGGGAGAGGAGAGAAAAAAAAAGAAAGAGAGAGAAAAAGAAGAGAGAAAAGAGAGAGAAAGAGAGAAAAAGAGAGAGAGAGAGAGAGAGAAAGAGAGAGAGAAAAGAGAAGAGAGAAAAAGAAAGAGAGAAAAGAGAGAGAAAAGAAAGAGAGAAAAAGAAAGAGAGAAAAAGAAAGAGAAAAAGAGAGAGAAAAAGAAAGAGAGAAAAAGAAAGAGAGAAAAAGAAAGAGAGGAAAAGAGAGAGAGAAAGAGAGAGGGAAAAAGAGAGAGAGAAAGAAGAGAGAGAGGAGGAGAGAAGGGAGAGAGAGAGAGAGAAGAAGAAGGAGAAGAAGAAGAAGAAGAAAAAGAAAATCTCGAATGTAGTATGTCATGCACGACATACACCCACAGACTATTTCTGAAAATCAGATATATTACCTGCCCCAACCGTTACCATTTTTTTCCCTATTTTTGTAAAAGATGGTACAAGACTTTTAAAACTCGTTTGTATTTTATCATGCAATTAACACAATTTTAAAAGATCGCTTTTTTTTTTAATTCTTTTAACAGAGAATCTTTTAAAAGAAATTTTTAAATAGAACATTTATTTATTTATTTTGTGCCATTCGTTTGCCACGAAGATGAAAAGGTGGAGAGGTTTCTAAAAAAAAATTTTAAAGGCAAGAATTTCTTCGGAAAAAAATGAATTTATTAGACCTCTGGTTAAAAAAAAAAAAAAAATTTTAAAAATGGTATCTAACTTTTTTCGGCTAAACTTGCAAATCGGTCGGAAAATTAAAACATATTACAGGGTGACCCAGAAAAAACAAAACCAAAATTATTTATTTATTTTCCCATTAAACTAACCCTAAACCCCAACCCTAACCATAAACCCTACCCCCCCCCCTAGTTAAAATTAATAGTTTATCACAAAATTTGTGGGTTCTGTTTTTTCTGGGTCACATTAATTTTCCGGGTAATCCTTAACTTGTTCCTCGTAAATTCCTACCATAAAATAAACTGAACCCTCATTTTATGTCCGTGTTTTTGCAATGAATGTTTTATTTTTCTTGCATCCGTTATTTTATAATACTGAATATATTTTCTTTATTTAAAAACATTTATTGCAAAAACACGGACATAAAATGAGGGTTCAGTTTATTTTATAGTAGGAATTTACGAGGAACAAGTTGAAGATTACCATTTTCCGACCGATTTGCAAGTTTAGCCCTTTTTTCTTTTTCTTTCTTTTTTTTTTTGTTGTTAATTTAAAGGAGTTAATATTTTATCAAATATAAAAAAGGGAAAAAAAAAAAAAAAACCCTTCAAAACTCGGTAAAATAGGTGGTACCTATTGTTTATCTATCTATCTATCTATCTATCTCAGTCTATTCAAAACTATCTATTAAATACTAAGATTTTCTTTTATTACGATAAATTACGATAAATAAACAAGAATTAAGACAAAAAAGAGACCCTACCCTAAAATACATTTAACGCCCTAAGTTGGTTGTTTTCTTTCAAGTAACACCGCCGAGACGACATAGCTGGGGTCGTTATTTTAAAATTCACCGGGCAGCAATTTCGGAGGCAGGGGACCGGGACGCACTTCCCCATGAATTACCAAAAACTCGTTAAAATATTATGGAGACAGGAAGAAAATATCTTATTTTCTAAGATAATTTAAAAGAACAAGATACGTTGTTAAAAATGCTTGTGTCGGTGGTCTAATTAAAATGATTTATTAGGCTTTCACTTTCGAACAGTTAAATAAATAAATAAAATTCATGTAAGACTCCCTCGCCAACTCAGCGTATGAGTAGCACCGAGATCAGTGCGGTAAAGTGAGGAGCTGATGGTAGGTGTGACGCTCCGTTTCAGACTCCAAAAACAATCTCCTTGGTCTGGCGTTAGTGAAGAGGGGATAGACTCCCTTGTTGATACCGACTTCAGGCCACCGATGATTCGCAAGAATATGATATAAATATATTTCACATAATTATTACAATAGTTTTATATCACTGACGACATCGAACGGCTGGAAAATATCGAATTCTTATATTTCCATTTTTTTTTTTTTTTCATCGAAAACAGATTTATATTATAAACAGTTATTTTTTTTTTTTTATATATACTTATTTTTTTTATTATACATTAATTGGTGCCGTTATAGTATGTGGCCTACCTTTTGATTCGTTATAGTATGTGGCCCTACCCTTTGATTCTGTTATAGTATGTGGCCTACCTTTTGATTCTGTTATAGTATGTGGCCTACCCTTTTGATTCTGTTTATAGTATGTGGCCTACCCTTTTGATTCTGTTATAGTATGCCTACCCTTTTGATTCTGTTATAGTATGTGGCCTACTCTTTGATTCTGTTATAGTATGTGGCCTACCCTTTTGATTCTGTTTTAGTATGTGGCCTACCCTTTTGATTCTATAGTATGTGGCCTACCTTTTTGATTCTGTTATAGTATGTTGCCTACCTTTTTGATTCTGTCATAGTATGTGGCCTATCTTTTTGATTCTGTTATAGTATGTTGGCCTACCTTTTTGATTCTTTTATAGTATGTGCCTACCCTTTTGATTCTGTATAGTATGTGGCCTACCTTTGATTCTGTTATAGTATGTGGCCTACCTTTTTGATTCTGTTATAGTATGTGGCCTACCCTTTTTGATTCTGTTGTATAGTATTGTGGCCTACCTTTTTGATTCTGTATAGTATGTGGCCTACCTTTTTGATTGTATGTGGCCTACCTTTTTGATTTCTGTTATAGTATGTGGCCTACCTTTTTTTTGCTGATTCTGTCATAGTATGTGGCCTACCTTTGTGATGTATGTGGCGGTTTGAATGTGTCCTATTCAGTAAGAGTATATTTATAGATATAAGTAGTAGTAAAGTCGTTATCAGCCAATCCGCGAGGGAGTTTATCCCCTTTTCACTAGCACTAGACCAAGGAGATGTTTTTTGCGTCTGAGGTGGAGCGCCACAACTATCATCAGCTCCTTACTTTACCGTACAGATCCCTGTGCTACTCATACGCTGAGTTAGCGAGGGCCGATATCAAACTAGGAACCTTGTGGTTTCTAGCCAAACGCTCTACCGACTGAGCTAACCCGGCCCTTTATAGATATAAGACAAGTAGTAGGCAATTTATTGAAACTAATTATTTTTCACATCTATTAATAATGGAGATTCGCTTCCGGTTTTTGTCTGTAACAAAAACTATGTCACTGCTTACGTCACATTACCCAAAATCGTCATAACATAGAATAAATACACTCAAAATTTGAACATGCAACATTAGACAGTCCTCATTGTTTTTTTAAAACAAGTTTTAATAAATACATGACTGGTATTATATATCTATATATAGTTTGTTTTATTTTAATACATATTTAAAGTTTACATTTCAAATTGTTTTATTTTTTAATCCTTTACTGAATTTGATGATTTTACTTACTTAGGGTACAAACTCGCTGACATTGAAGTTTTTACTCCCACCCCTCAGGCAATATGTTTCAAAAATGTATTTTTACATTGCCCGGAGGGTGTTTTTTTTAATTTTTTACTACTACTACTAATATATATATTTATATATATATATATAAGTACATACACACACACACACACACACACAGCAAAATATAAACAAATAAATTAAAACCCCTAAAGTCAAATGATAAATTTATTTTAGCCTGTTGACCTCTCAGGCAATATGTTGAAAAAATCTATTTTTACATCGCCCGGAGGGTGTTTTTTTATTTTCCTAGTATATTCAATTTCAAGAAATGCAATTCAGTCATAAACTGTATATAGTAATTAAGAATAATTAAAAAAAGAATTTATCCGTAATTTACATGAATCGGAGATCTGTTTAATTCTAAAATATTCAAAAATTCTGAAATAGGGTTAGGGTTAGCAGTTATTATTATAACGTTTATAAAATGGTACCCATGAATTTATACATATAAACGTAATATGTTATTTTCTTCTTTTTTTTTTTTTTCATCCTTTTTTAATCATACCAACGATTTTTTTTTTCTTTCCATGAACCCCGCCTCTTTTTATATATACTTTTACTTATACATCTGATTTTAATTACCTACATTTATATATCATATATCAAAATGCGTTTTTGACAAAATGACTTTAGCCCCACCTATAGAAAATAATTTACCAAATATCAGGAAATTATCGGATTTTAATGAAATTTTCAGAGTTTATTTATCAATGAATGATCTTTATAATGCATTATTTATTTTATTTCACAACTTTCTCATTTTTTTTTCAGGTCACTTAATTTTGACACCCCCCCCCCCTTATGTTCGGGGCGTAACATTTTTTTCAAGTTGGTCTCATACTGTACTAATTACAGTATAAATAATGAGATAAAAGACGGAAGTTGTGAATAGAAACAAACAAAAATTTACGGTGGCTTTTCTATGAGAAAATAAGTACCGAAAATTGAAAAATAAAATGTAAAAAAATAATAAATAATTAATTTTTGGGAGATTTCTTTTTTACTCATTTCGATAATTATTTAATTGGCTATTATCTTATAAAAGAAAGAATTATAGATTGATATTTTTTCTGCTTAAAAAAAGGGAGGGGGAGTACATTTTTAATTTTTCATAGCAAAAATACTAAATTAAAGTTTTGAAATAAAATAACTGATGCATTATAAAATTCATTAATTGATAAATCAATACTGAAAATTTCATTAAAATCGGATAATTACCTGATTTTTGGTAAATTTTTTTGCAATCGCGAATGTTACATTAAAATTGTAAACAAGCACATAAAACCATTGAAAAATAGACAGAATGGAAAGATCGCATCAAAATTGACCAAAACAAATCCTTTTAAATGTATCAAAAATAAACTGCATATGTAATGATATTTTTCTTTTTTTAATTATGGTTATTATGTTACTACTTATCGATTTAGACAAAGTTTGACCTTAAATAATATTGAATTATTTTTAAATCGCTTTTAAAATTCGTAGCAGACAATTTTATTGCCAGTACCTATATTAATGTTTAATTATTTTAAACTACTATCAATTTTACATTTACAAATTGAAGTGATGTTTCAATTTAGACTGTCTCTGAAATATATATATATATATATATATATATATATATATATATATATATAGATAGATAGATAGATAGATAGATAGATAGAGCAATCGGCTAGAAACCACATGGTTCCTAGTTCGATACCAGTCCTTGCCAACTCAGCACATAAGTAGCACAGGGATCTGTGCGGTAAAGTAAGGTGCTGATGGTAGATGCAGCGCTCCACCTCAGATGCCGAAAAACAATCTCCTTGGTCTAGCACTAATGAAAAGAGGATAGACACCCTCGCTGATTGTCTGATACTGACTTTAGGCCACCCAGACAATTTTTTTTTAAAAATATATATATTCAAAAAAAAAAAACGGAGAAGAAATCTTCCTTACGACATAAAAGATTTGGTTATTTCCTAGTTGAGTAACATATTACAGGGTTACCCAGAAAAAACAGAAGCCAAATTATTTATTTCCTATTAAACTAACCCTAAATCCTAACTGCAAACCATAACCCCACCTAGTTGAGTACCATTATATTACAGGGTGACACAGAAAAAACAGAACCCACAAATTTTGTAATAAAACTGTTAATTTTAATTTTAATTTCTTTTTTAAAGTTTAAGTCCAAGGTTTAGGGTTAGGGCTGGGGTTTAGGGTTAGTTTAATGGGAATATAAATAAATAATTTGGGTTCTGTTTTTTCTGGGTCACTCATGTTACTCAACTAGGAAATAACCGAAGATATTTTTTAAAAAGTGTGTTAGTTTGCATAGTTCAATGTGTTCTCTTGTTGTAAGAGTGACAGAGCAAAATCATCAAAGTAAAAAATATAACAGAAGATTTAGATTTTTAGCATTATAGCCTATTTCAGGAAGCCTACACCAAATGACTAGTGTTCCCAATCATCAGATGTGAATATGTGTGTGTATATATATATATATATATATATATGTGTGTGTGTGTGTGTGTGTTGGCTGTCAACACGCACATATATATAAATATATGTGAA